>OW240919.1:13905615-14110552 GCA_933207985.1 Pelobates cultripes | reverse complement strand
AGCGAATAGGAGCTATTATAAGATAGCAATAAGAACGAGTACATATTATGGTCAGTAGAGGCGGCAGGACTTAATATATAAAGCAGATACAGACTGGTCAATACACAAGCCGAGGTCAAAGGAATGCAGAATAATGACAGAATGTGTAAACAAGCCAATGAGAACAGAGAATACTACCGTCTTTCCCCAACAATAAGACCAGGTCTTATATTAATTTTCCCCCTGAAAAATGCACTAGGGCTTATTTTTAGAGGAAGTCTTAATTCAGGGAAAAACTTAAGCAAGCATGTGCTACAAAGCAGGGCTAACACAGACCAGTTCACTAGGGCATGATATCCCGCGAATCTATGTTCAGGTAAACTTCCCAGAACATAGATTAGCTTACTCGTAAACGGAGTCCTGCAAATCTATGTTCAGGGAAAATTCTCCGAACATAGTGTCTAGGGCTTATTTTTGGGGTAGGGCTTATATTACGAGCATCCCCTGAAAATAAGTTAGGGCTTTTTTGGGGGGATGTGCACTTTCGTAGTCAAAGTCAATAACCAGAATAAGCAAAACACTAATTGAATGCAACAGCAGAGCGTATGACCGTCACTGGTTTCATGGTGGAGTGAGTATTTATATATAGCTCTAGCAACTTGTGTCATCAGACCATCAAAATTGATGCCAGGATAAGGTGGGTACCTTGGCAGAACCAAAACCAGGAGATCCCAACTTACAAATACAAGAATATATGTAACTTATACAAACCAGCGAGACCACCACAAAGCCTGAAATACCCAAATGACTCTGTCATCTGTCAACTGTTGCATGGCTAGTGGGAGATTTAAAAAAAAGTAAGAGGCTTGGCAATTTAACATGTTTTCTTTACTCCCTGTGAAGTGCATAGAAATCAGTGGCAAGAGAAGGCTCAGTGAATGGTCCCTATCCTATACACTGTGTGCAATTGAAAGAAGGTAATAAATCTTGGCTAGGATCCTGGATAATGGTCCTGTTCCTTCCACCACCTTCAGCCTGTTCCGATGACTTGAAGACTCTATGTCCCTATTAGTATTAGGACCATAGGACTGGGCTTCGTCAGATCCTCTATTAATTGGGCTAGGATTCTTGGGAACCTCACCATTAATTTATTACTAACCTTTCACCTCACAACAGAGGGTGGTACAATGGGTATGGGTTATCTGCCACTCCTCTACCTAGTCTTTATTTCCTTCCCTACACCAAAGGAAAAAAGAAGATGGAGGTAGTTGTTGAGATCCCTTGTTAATCTGTGTTCTTTGTTTAAAAAAACAATAGCGTTTGCTTGGTCCCTTAGAGTTAATTGTGGGGGCTTTGAGGATCCCATAGGTTTTTTAAAAACATTTTTTATATTCTTTTAGTATCATTGTGCTGCTTTCTGCTGTGTCATGAAAATTATTAATTCACCTGTTGCATGCCCAGATAGATTAGGTAAACTGACCTCATATTTTTTATAAAATAAAATAGATACTTAACCCAGCCGACACCTTGTTGTTTGTTACTGTCTTTGTGGCAGAGAGGCGCGTTGTGGTATTTTAATTGCTGTATTTTATTAAATTTATTTTTGGCCACTTTCCACTTGTCAGCCATTTTACTCTTTTATTTATTTTTACCTTTATTTTTACCTGGCACCAGAGTTTTTATTGTTCCAGTGAAAATTTTACTCCAAAGAATCCTTGGTGGGGATTATACCACTCAAGCTTTATTCATTGAGCAGTCTGCCTGCTCAATAAAATGTGAGTAACCACTTGGTATTTTATTATTTCATCTCTGGCTTTTATACAATAAGCACTATTATTGTTTCTTTTATATTTCATATGGTCCTTATACCAACAAGATATCCATCTACTACAAAACTTCACGTATCCCATAAGTGGGGATTGTACAACTGTATGCCATCCATACTAGAGCTGGTCTTATAGCTCTGGAAAACGTGAGTAGGATGATATAGACCTCTTACAAAATAGTACTTAGTACCTGTTGGGATATACTGCACCATTATTTGTTGTCCTTTTTATTTTTTTCCCTATACGGATCACACGAATATCCCATGCTCATACCTTACTTAGGAATACTTCCCCTGACAAGTTTGTGATTGACTTCTTATACGAGGTTTTATTTGACATTTTGCTGTATTTATCAGTCATAGATGCTATTGGACTTACTTTTTGGACTATTATTCATTATCTATATTTCAAACTCTTTTTTTTAAATCTTACATGCATTCTCTCTTATTGTAGTGTCTTGTATATATGCTTGTATAGTTTATAATCAGGTTTTTTTTTTCCTGTGGCTCTTCCTCTCCCTCCACTTTTTTTTTTATTTTGCTTTCCCCAGAATGTATACCTGCTTTCATGCACATGCTTGCTACCATTTTTCCTGAAGTAAGACATCCCCGAAAATGAGCCCTAGTGCATTTTTTTGGGGAAAAAATTAATATAAGACCCGGTCTTATTTTCGGGATAAACAGTAATTAATTTAATTAGATCAAGTTACTGCACTGTAAATTAATTTTATCTTAGCCATTATGTGTATAACAAGTCTTATTTAAAAAAAAAAAAAAAGTTCACAAATCCAGCACGTAGTGCTCTTGAAGTTAATGCAGAGATTCAGATTAGAAATGGTGTACATTGTTATGAAGGTCTTATGTTGTCATCTTTTTTGGAAATAAATACTGGCAATGCTAAGTTCCATAATTAAACATGCATGACATCACAGGACATGACATCACAGGTGGGTATGTAACATCACAGGACATGACGTCACAAGATGGTACATAACATCACAGGGAGAAAAACATTTGGAAGGGGAAAATTATCTAGATCATGAAGAAACTACTTACAATGTGTATGCTATGTCTGACTGTGAATTGTTTATGTGTGTGTTTGTAACAGTGTGTGTACAGCAGTGTGTGTCCATGTGTATACTGTGTGTATTTGTGTCAGTACGTTGGTGTGTGTGTATATAGTGTCTGAGTGTGTGTAGCATTTTATTGTGCGTATACTTTCTACATTGTGTATTGCAGTGTGTGTCAAGTGTATACTGCCTGAATCAGTGTGTGTATAGCAACATGTGTATACTGTGTCTGAGTTTGTATGTGCATAGAAGTGTGTGATTGAATGTATACTTTTCCCAACTGTGTGTATAGCAGTGTGTACATACTATGAGTGTGTGTGGCAGTGTATAGCATTGTATGTTTACTGTGTCTTAGTGATTATAAGAGTTGGCTTTCCTGGTTTAATTTCTCTCACCATTCTTATGGTTATAAAACTAATTAAAATAATGACTGTTGCAGCTTGTTGATTGAAGGTCAGATAGAATTGCTATTTTGAAGACAAGAGTGACTTTATTTCCATTTTGTGTCACAACTTGCAATCAGTTGAAACTGGCTTTTCTTTTGGTTTGGATGAACGACAGGAGCAGAATTGTACGAAAGGGTGAACCTTTTTTCAATTCATATTACTATGGAACTATGATTTGTGATAAGAGATCTTTTTGTGAAGAATATGTTTTTTTTTTTCTTTTTCCATTGCATAAAAAATAGATGCAAAACTGCACCTTTTCTTTCTAAAAAATATTTTCTGCTGTTGTTGGTGGGGGGTTTTCTATAGCAAGGGAGCAGGGATCACAGTGCAGATGACATAAAACATCCCTAAAATACCAAATACTAATTTTTTCCTGGTATTGTTACTCATTTGTCTTATTTTGTGAATAGAATCAATAGTAAAATCATCAGGAATTTTTTTTTTTAAATTGGAAGGAGGAATAAAAATGTCAGAAAGAAGAATCAGTATGGTGGAATAAAAGACATTACTAAATGACAAACAGGAGTTCCTAATGTTATGGGCTTAGAATGGGTCCCTAATTTCTGTACGAACTCGCTTATTGAACTTCCCAATAATTCAGAGGCACATCATATGCATAGATTTTTTTTTATATCAACTTCTGTCAGTTGCAGCTCATTTAATACAAGCAGTGCGTTATCATGTTAAAGCTAAAAAAAATTCCAGTACTTTTATGTTTAGTTCCCGTCATCAAAATCATTTCACAAAAATTCACACTTTTCAGAAACACATTCAGTTATGACCCCGATTCCAGCAATGCTCTCAATGCATAGGTTTACCTTATTTTTCGTGCGAAGTCAAAAAGATCTAATGAGATGTGTATGCTCAACTTTTTATAGCACAGGTTTTTTTCAGGTTTATTTTGCATGGACCATATCATTTGGAGTAATTAACCTATCCCCCAAATCACACCATTTACAAAATTAGACATCAGGGTATTTTAAAATCGGTATTTTCAGGCTTTCTGTGAACCAGCGTACCACCATAACCACTGTAACCACTGTAAAATGCAATATGTTTAAATGATTTTGCTTAGAAGAGTGCAAAAGATAAACAGACAAAAAACACAAGCAAACACACACAACAATTAAAGTGTAACTGTCACTTCCCTGCAGGTGATAATTATTTTTTTCTCATCCTTAGTGAATGCTATTGCAGTATTTTCCAGGGTGAACACAGCTGTGGAGGTAAGTAAAAATGCACTTACTTCTTCATCAGTAACAATTAAGAAAAAACACAACACAACCCATGTGTGCATTTTAGTTAGCTGTTGTTTGAAGATCTCACAAGTGACAGATTCACTTTAAAACAGTTTGAAAGCCCAAAAATTTTTAACTGTCCTTAAAATAAAATAAGGAGGCTAAAAAACATCATGGCCATGGCCTGTTGCAACACAAAAGACTTTGGGCTTTCAGTGCTAATTGGAAAAAATAAAATGAAAGAATAATTAAAAAAGTGAGACGCAAGACAGTACTGAGAACGAACCTGCCCTTCGGTGGGTCCCTGCTTAGATCTCAAACTAGTTTTAGCTCATCTTGTGCCATTACAAAAAGAACCCAGATCATTTTCATATCAGACTGATCCCATCCAAAAGGGGTTCTTTTTGTAATGGAAAATATACGTTAAACTAGCTTGAGATCTGAGCGGGGACCCATCGAAGGGCAGGTTAATTGAGCTGTTGTCGGTTCTCAGTACACTCTTGCATCTCACTTTTTAAAATAATAATTAGCATGACTTTTTTTTCCTACACAGTACATTTTTTAGAATGTTTTTAATTCAATCACATTACTGTGTCATATTTTGCATTTATTACCATACAGTCGCTCACCTTCCTCGAATTGTGACCTTAAGGGTCACTCTGTAAGGTAACAGTGACATTTTTTAGAACATATCGAAATACAGGCCCAGAACAAGGAGTGATATTACCATGCAGAAGATCACTGATCTGTACTACATTTTATCACTTGACAATCCATTATTTTTTCACAAATTCATATTTGGTTTCCTAAATGAAAAATGACACTCTCTATACATTTTCTTTTTTACTTAGCATTTTTTTCCTATGAATTATTTCAATTGAAATGTTTATTTGATAAAATCCAGGTTGCCTCTGTGTAATAGATTTATTCCTCCGGCTTTCCACCAACATGAAAATTATATAAAATCCCGATTATGTTAAAATTATTCTGCTCTGTTAAAACAGTCCAACCCTTCAACGAATAGGAAAAAAACTCAGATTTTTTTCTCGTTATTTCTTTTTACTTTCTTGTATGTTTTATTAATGGGGTTTTAATAGGGTAGCTATAGTGTATGGATTTTTTTTTGCTTTGAGAAGCTGGATGTTAGATTGGATTTCAAATAATATGGATTTGCTTTAGCCAGTCATTATAGGATGGATGTCGTGGTAAAAAAAAGATTGTGTGTCCCATGCATACAATATTATCGCTTCTGCTGATAATTTTTTAGATCTGCTACTGATAAGAAAATCCCTTTGTGGGTCATGAGGTTCCTGCTTGTCTAGTGAGTACATATAAGCACTGTTTTATTTTAGAGAGGGTATGGTGATATGATGCTATACACCGTCCTCTGCTTAATGTTAAAGAGACAATCCAGACCCTTGAAGTACTTTAGGTTACTGAAGTGCTTTATTTATTGTACGTAGAGTGTGCCCTCTTTTTTCATTTTACAACAAGTGCAGATTTCAATAGAAATGGGCATTTTTATAAACAAACCTTATACACCCCCATGGCTGTCAATCACACTACTGGTCCAATTACTTCCTGATTTGGTTATCTCAGCAGAGCTAAACTCAAGAGGCAGCAATTGCTCAGAGCACCTGCCTTGCAACTTCCCATTAAGTTGCATAGGGAAGTCTGTAATTGGACAGCCACAGAAAGTCTGGGCGGGGTTAGAAGGGGAGGGTCTGTAAAGGTTGCAGCCAAGAGATCTGTAGCATTTGCAAGCTGTTTGTAGATATTCCCACAATGAAAACATGCATAATTACATGCATGGATGTTTACAGTCGGGGGGGATTAACTAAATAGTTATTTGAATTTATATTTTATGTGCGCAAAGAAGTGTCCCTTTAACTTGGCAAGCCTTTACTTTTAGGCTCCAACAATTATCATAGAGACTCTTCATCAGAATTCTTTGTACTTGTATGATCCATATCAGCACTCACTTTACAGCCCTTGGTCTCAGTACACCTTGGATACTTTACCTTTAAGCAAACCCCCTCACATCTTCCCCAATTCCATTCCTATCTACTCTCTCCTACTCTCCTAAAATAAAGGGCACACTTAAATTTGGAAATTTGTATTTGGCAAGCTCTTTTTTCACTTTAGGAGCAGTGTGTCCTAACCCAAATTCCTCTGCTTAATTCCTCCACTCTCTCATCCTTCTCCTCATTCATTCCTCTACTCTCTCATCATTCTCTCCATTCATTCCTCCACTGTCCCATCCTTCTCCCCATTCATTCCTCCACTGTCCTATCCTTTTCTCCATTCATTTCTCCACTGTACCAACCTTCTCATCATTCATTCCTCCACTCTCCCATCCTTCTTGTAATTCATTCCACAACTGTCCATCCTTCTCTGTATTCATTCCTCCACTCTCTTCCTTTCCTCCATTCATTCCTCTACTGTCCCATCCTTCTCTCCATTCATTCCTCCACTGTCCCATCCTTTTCCCCATTCATATCTAAACTTCTCCAAGAGTCTTTTTATTAGTTTTCACACCAAGCCATTTCTCTCCATTAATTTATCAGCATCTCATTTCTTTAGTATCCCTACATGTATCCCAGCAACCTTTGCTTGTCTAAAAGGACTACTGTCATCAAATTGTCACTTATTTGTTTTTTTAAAAGTTTGTTATATTTAATAAAATGCATTGAGTTTAAAAAAAAAATAATAATATATATATATATATATATATATATATATATATATATATATATTGCTGCTCAATCTACGGTTGAGCTACAGTTGGTAAGATAACAGACCCAACAGGGCTACAAAACCAGAAAAAAAGTGACATTTTCTCAAAGAAAATCAATATATATCTTTAAAAAAAAAAAAAAAAAGTAGTAAATGTTTAAAAAACTAGAAAAATTGCAGACAGTTGTGCTTTAATTGTTTTCCCTGGCATTGCCTACAGTTAGGGTCCTCATCACTTGCAGCTTTCCTCAATTATTTAACCCACTCTTCTCTTTATTCATTTACTCACCATCTTTTGTTAGTCCTTCATTTATTCACAAGATAAAGTCTTTTTTTAAATTGGGTTGGGGGGTGTCTAAGGGTTGGTTACTCTTAGCCACTGGGGGGAGGAGGTCATTTAAAGCTGCTTTGTCACTTTGCTGATTTTCCTTTTAATTGTAATTTAATTTTTTTTTAACTTCTGAATAAGAAAGTAGGGATTCATTTTTCTCAAGTGCAGTGTGATTTTTGGCAAATTTCGGCAATGGGCGGCGCTTAAACAAAGTTCCATATCAGCTGCTGAGCAAATTTACCCACAATCCATGAGTAAAAAGAATCTCACAGAAGGCAAACTGCAGACTTCCCTTACAGAAGAATAAAATGGTGGCGCCTACGTATTAAGATTCGGCACAAGGAAGATAAGATAATAAATATAAATAATAGCAAGTAGCAAAGGGGCAGTATAATCCTTAAGAAACAAGGGGTATAAGTAAAGGAAATGTGAAAAAAAAACAGAAAAACGACAGTACCCCTTTAAGGATGATTTGGGTAGCAGGCAATGGCATGTCCATCCCTTTTCCATATTTATTAAGAACACAAGATCTGTGAATGAAGTCATTTAGTGACTGCACCCTCATGTTTTTGTTTTTTTTGCCATCACAGGCAGATTTCATAATTACAACACAAAACTAACTATGTTCGTCATAGCGCGTTTCGGTTGTTCTGTGCTGTGGGCACATTTTGTCTCAGCGTTCGGTAAGTCAACCGATCGTCTGATCGACCCAAATTTAGACGAATTGCAGTTCAGCTCGAAATGAATCTCCAAGTCTAGCGAATGCATCTGCCTGCTCTACTTCCTATATCTCCTTTTTCCTGAAAATGTGTTCCTTCCTAATACACCAGCGTGTCCGCTCTCAAGTTTGTGAATGTAAAGTTTTAGTCTATGAATTAACACTAAGTCGTGATTTGTGAACTACAATGGAGTGGACTCATGTACTCCTCTTATAGTCTGACAAAGTAAAAAACAAAAACAAAACTTTTATGCAGTGTTTTCTACTGTTATAGAATGATATCTTAATTTTTCTAATTGCTATATTCTACTATAATCGTTTTTGTAATATAACCACTCTCTTATCCACCCAAAAAAATGTAGGTACATTTTATTTACTACTCACGTTATTAAATTTACAAGATATTTAGTGAATAGATCTTTCTGCGGCGCTCACCATACTATAAACACAAGCATTTCATTCTGCTGGGATGGCTGGCTGCCATATAAATCAATCTTTAAAGTAAACAACAGCTGAATCGACAAATAACCACTTGGCACTGATTCACCATTAGAAGAAAACTCTTTTTAAAAAATGTCTATTGAAAACAAGGGATAAAATGTATTATAACATGTGGAGTATTTTCTAATGTTTACTTTTGATTAGACCCTCTTTTCCTGCCATCTTCTGCCTTCCTCTTGCCCTATGGAGGTAGCCATCTTTAATACCTGTTTTGTCGGAAGTATATCTTCCAGCAGTTAACTGAGAGCTAGGTCGCAGTAATCAATTGTGACATTAAGAGGAAGGACATCACAGAGCATCCTATAACATGGTGACCAGATAGTCTCCATTCAAATAAGTGATGATTCCAATCACAAAAGACATACAATTGTGGTGCCTGTGGATCAAGGTCAAGCTTGGAGATGCGCAGAACAGACTGCCATACACACACACACACACACACACACAGCTGTTCTCTCTCTCTCTCACACACACACATATTAAAAACAATAAATGGAAAATGCTCCCTTACATTTTCTTTAAATATTCTTTGTGTAATTCCTCATAGGAAAATAGGGAGACATTTGTGTGTGAAATGTATTAAGTACAAGAAAGTTGTACCACCATCTCCTTCAAGAAAAACAAAATCCCAAATAAGCATTCAATTCATGGGTCATGCCATTTCATGCCCTCTGAAAACAGTTTTATGTACCCCCCTTCCATTTTTAACAGAGACAGTCCCAGAATAAAGTTGTGCGAATCCCAGACATACTTCTCTATATTCAGAGTTGTTGGTGGACTGGTCCACATCAGGGCCACAAATGTGTCCTTATTTCATTTGTTTCAAGTGGCTGGCTGAGGAGGACTGTTGCTGGACTGTTCCAGATAGCCTCATTACTAAAATTCTTGCAATCAGCAGTCACAGAATAGCTGTGTGTGTATATATCTGATTATCTGTATAGTTGTATACATAAATGGATGTGAATAGCTATTTGTGTGTGTATGGGAGTGTGTGACTGTGTGTGTGTGTGTGTCTGTATGAGATTGTGTGATTAGCTGTGTGTGTACAGGAGTGTGTGAATAGCTGTGTGTGTATGGGAGGGTGTGAATAGCTATGTGTGTGTGTATGGGAGTGTGTGTTTAGATGTGTGTGTGTATGGGAGTGTGTGATTAGCTGTGTGTGTGTATGGGAGTGTGTGAATAGCTGTGTGTGTATCGGTGGGTGTGACTAGCTGTGTGTGTGTATGAGAGTATGTGAATAGCTGAGTGTGTGTATGGGAGTGTGTGAATAGCTGTGTGTGTGTATGGGAGTGTGTGAGTAGATTTGTGTGTGTATGGGTGGGTGTGAATAGCTGTTAGTATATCGGTGGGTGGTATGTGAATAGCTGTGTGTGTATGGGAATGTGTGACTAGCTGTGTGTGTGTATGGGAGTGTGTGAATAGCTGTCACAACTATGTGTATTGGAGTGTGTGAATAGATTTGTGTGTGTATGGGTGGGTGTGACTATCTATTTGTGTATGGGAGTGTGTGAATAGCTATGTTTATATGGGAATGTGTGAATATCTGTGTGTGTATGGGAGTGTGTGAATAGCTGTCACAACTATGTGTATTGGATTGTGTGAAGAGATTTGTGTGTGTATGGGTGGGTGTGACTATCTATTTGTGTATGGGAGTGTGTGAATAGCTATGTGTATATGGGAATGTGTGAATATCTGTGTGTGTATGGGAGTGTGTGAATAGCTGTGTGTATGTATGGGAGTGTGTGAATATCTGTGTGTGTATGGGAGTGTGTGGATAGCTGTGTGTGTATGGGTGGGTGTGAATAGCTATTTGTGTATGGGAATGTGTGAATATCTGTGTGTGTAAGGGAGTGTGTGAATAGCTGTGTGTGTATGGGAGTGTGTGAATAGCTGTGTGTATATGGGAATGTGTGAATATCTGTGTGTGTATGGGAGTGTGTGAATAGCTGTGTGTATGTATGGGAGTGTGTGAATAGCTGTGTGTGTATGGGTGGGTGTGAATAGCTGTTTGTGTATGGGAATGTGTGAATATCTGTGTGTGTATGGGAGTGTGTGGATATCTGTGTGTGTATTGGTGAGTTTGAATAGGTGTGTGTAAATGGGAGTGTGTGAATAGCTGTGTGTATTTGGGAGTGTGTGAGTAGCTGACTTTTTGTATATAGGATTGGGAAATTCTATGCTTGTTTGGGTGGTGTGATTAGCTGCATGTGTGTGTATGTTTATGAGAGTGGGTACTAGTGTCTTTGTCTGAGAGTGTGTATGGGAGTATACCATCCATAAGAGGAGGAGGGGGACATAGCAGGCAGGGGGCGGAGTTAGAATGTTTGGGGCAGGGAAAGTTGGAGTCAGCTGCGAGAGGGGCGCAGTTAAGGGTTTGTGGGCAGGCAGAGGCGGGGTTACGATCGTAACCCCTACGCTTTGATGAAATAATTTTATCTGGCCAAATGATAAGAGGAGTGCTGAATCAATGAGGAGAGGGCGGAACTGTATTACAGGCAGAGGCGGGGTCTCTGTGTTCTCCATGAGTACACTGCCAATATAATCTCATGGGGGATTCAGAGTACAAGACAGCCCCTGCGGGCGCCATTACTCACAGAGTGCCCTAGGCCACTGCCTAGTTTGCCTATAGGAAGTGCCAGCCCTGTAAAGACTGACAGAGGGGAGAGGTGTGAGAGGATTGACTTGAGAGGAAAATCAGTCTGGCGGCAGCATTCATTACAGACTATAGCAGGGCAATATGGCTTCTAGGTAGACCAATTAGGAGAGGGTTACATAATGCAGTAAAGGTACCAGCAGGGGTTCATTCCATGGTACCATGAATTACCATGTATCTTTCAATATCTGGGGGTCCCCTCTTTCAGTTGTGGTCACAGTTAGTTGCCCGAGACTGACCAGTGGGCTACAAGCAGTGTTCAAAGTGAGCACTGCTCATAGCCCTTTAAATACCGTAAAAGCACGATGGTGCTACTTCAGTAAATATGCTTTTAGCACCCCTCAGCCTGGCACAGTGTCCCCAAGTTTCAGGGACACCCCAATGGTCTGAAAAGACATTGGGGAGGCCTCTCTGCTTGCCCCATGCAGCAGGACCTTTGTATGCTGCAATATGAGAGTGATCTCTCCCTGAATACTGCATTCACACTGTACAGAGAGCTCACAGAGTGTGTGAGCTTGTTAATCCCTCTGCTGATGTTAGCAGAGGGAATCCCTGGAAAGGTGGGATTAAGACTAGGATTATAGGTATGATTATGATTAAGAAGATGGGGTAGATTAGGCTCAAATTAGAGTTGAATTATAGGTAGGTTTAGGGTTGAATTATGGGTAAGATTAGAGGCTGGTTTAGGGGGACAAGCAATACAAATATGTGTCTAAAGTAGTGGGACCTGCGTGGTTTGTGAATTTCCCCAAAATAAAATATGTGCAAAAAAACTAAAAAACATTAACTAATTTGACCTAGGTTTATGATAAATTGGTTAAATGAAAAGTTTTAAAATGCTCTTAATGTTTCAAAATGCTCTTCATTACATAACCTGTACTTTCTACAAATATAAACATTCCATTTGTAATCTCAGCATGCCAAATATTGCAAAGTTTTAGCTTTAAAACCGTAATTCACTCCTTGCAGTATTTGTTTTATAACTTCTAAAAATGTATTGGAATAATATAAATATTGGACATTTTACCAATCAGAACTAATTAGAGAATCTATTTTGAGTTGGTTTTCTTTACTTGTACTTGCACAATTATGTAAAACTGAGAAAAAAAAATATTTTTTTAATCCAACATTATAAAAAAAAAGTGGTTATTTAAACTTCATCAAGCTAAAGTTCTTTAGGGATTTGCATTGTTCCTTTAAATAATATTTAGCTGGAAAGATGTCTAGTGTGCTGATTTGTTCTTTAATAAGTTATAAATATATCTTCAATTCAAACACAAAGCCCTTTCGGTAGTGACGTTGTGAAAGACGTTGTGGTGCTTATCTAATTTTATTTTTGTTTTGTTTTTACATCATTTTTCTTTTTTTATCATCAGTATCTTTTTTTTAGCTTCAGTGGCAGCAGTTTCCGGTCTGTTTCGATTTACTGGTCCCTAAACCGTAGCGTATTCTCTGGAAGCGAACGTGTTTAACAAACAAAACATTGCTCAGATTCCAAACTTTTATTCTGTTTAGTGAAATGCAAACAGATTGCAAATCACTGGCTCCTCTTATGTTTGGCATTAATATACTTGACAGTCTGGCCCTGTGGTATTTTACTGAGCAACGTTTACCCGAAAAGCTTGTGCAAGAGCAATTGTGAGATACATGATCATCGATTGAAAGTCTTTATGCTATTCTCGATCTTTCATTATTTTTTCCCCAGGCCATCATCTCTTCCTTTGTGATTGCTATGAATCTGATTGCTATGAATCTGATTGCTATGAAACGACTTTAAAGTTTATCAGTAGCTAAACTGAAAAAAGAAAAGCTAAACACAAAGATTTCACCTGCATTAAACATTTTAACACAACCCAAGTATACTGCCAACATATATCTTCATTTATTTTCTAGTAGTGGCCACTTTTAGCTGATAATAATGGCCTTGATTTAATTTTCTTGGATAAGCTTTCCAAAAGATTTAATATTAATATTTTTTTTAAATAAAAATAGAATTTTGAAATAGTTTGATATGTTTTTATATATATCCTTATTGCATGGGGATTTGGAGGCCAAGACTAAACCTTTAAACTCTATGTCATGTTCAGTAGACCATTCCTGAACAGTTTTTGCAGTGGTGGCATGGTGCATTATTCTGTTGCAAGAGGCCTCTGCCATCAGGGAACTTTCCCAGCAGAACATTGTCCAAAGCACTTTCTCTGTTGGGATGCCTGCTTCCCATAGTGCATCCTGCTGCAATCTCTTCCCCAGGTAAATGTCGCACACTGTCACGGGTTTGGGTGAATGGGCTCAGGATGCAGAGATGGAGGCGAGCACATTCACCAAATTAAAAGGTCTTTTATTTGTAACGTAAATGTTTCATATTCAGAAAATAAAGGAACAGTAAAGTAATTATTTCAATGTGCCTGTAAATGTCTTTAAAGAAAAGAGTCCTTTACCAGAGTTACTTCACTAGGTAAGGCAGTCCCAAAGAGAATCAGTGTAGCAAGGGTTAATCCAATTCGAGGTCAAATATGCAAAAGTCCTTTAACCCCTTAAGGACAAATGACACGTGTGACATGTCATGATTCCATTTTATTCCAGAAGTTTGGTCCTTAATGGGTTAAAGGGGAATCAGCGTTGCAAGGGTTAATCCAATGCAAAATCAAATATGCAAAAGTCCTTTAAAGGGGAATCAGCAGGAAACAGGAACACAGGATACACAGCAAGTGTTTCCATAAACAAAGTTAGGCAATATGCCTTAGGAGATGGCTCTTTACTCCTAGAGATGAACAAAACAACTGAGCACAGAACCAAGGGTGTTCTGTGCTTTTATATGAGGAGGGGTCTAAGGACCTATATAAGGAGACAGGGTAACCAGTGGTCAGGTGAGACAAATCCCCTTGTGGGCGGGATGTATCCGTTTATATACCCACTGACCTCCACAATGCCTCCAGGTAACTCATACTAGGGTGCACAGGATTCTAAGAGTTTAAATAGAATCCTGGAACAGCATGGGGGTCTTGGTACACATGTCACCTGATCCGTTCGCCAGAGGAGAAACACTCTGGTGGACAGGAAAGGTTTGTGAGGACACTTCTGCATTCCGCTGTGGAGTGGCAGGGAATACAGGTAAAGGAATCAGGTAGCAGACAAATCAGAGCAGATACTGAACCCACCTAGTGGACAGCAAGGTAGAGAACCTGACTGGGATGCTGGAGCTGTGAGTTCAAAGCAGATTTCTTAAAGGGGCCACATCTTGCTGTCTGCAGGGCTCGGGGTGCACCGTGACACACACACACCGAGCCATCCACCTGATCTAAAAGATAAATAACAAGCTGTGGAGCATCACCAGCAGAGGAGTTCCGTGCTGTAAAACGTATAAAGGGAGGGAGTCGGACAATTAATGAGGATGTGCTGTCAAATCCAATGAAACGTCTGAGGATACTTTTTTTTTTAGCAGAAGAGAACAGAGGAGACATATTCAATAAAGCAAATGCTGTACAGAATTGTTTTACATTTTTAAATAGAAACATTCCATTGGAAATATTTTCAAACTCTATTTTTCCATTTTGCCATTTAGGATGAAATGTGCACTTTTTTTTGTCAGTTCTCTGTTACTCTGGGGTTATTTCGTTAACCCAACAGAGTTATAATAATTTGTATTTTTAATAATAACAGCTTGTTAATCCAAGGAGAACTTGATTTTAGACTTGGCTATTCATTATCAGACAAATATATTTTCCCCACAAAATTCCCTGCATGAGGAAATAAATACATTAATCAATGGGGTCAATACTGATAAATTCTAGTAGTTAATAGTTAGCTGTGCTTTTCATCTCTCTAACCTTACATTTGAAATTCACTTTGAATTCTCATTTTAGCGAATAACCCTGGATATATGCATACATTTTGCATTAAATGATAGGGGCGTTTTCCACTCAACGTGGTTCACAGGTCATGTAAAAACAAAATAAACAATAAAGTAAAAAAAGAGCATAAAAAAATCTCATGTTTTTATCTTCTATGTGTATTAAACATATTAATATAGATTATTTTACTGCCATTTTGTCCACTTTATTGCTCACTTCTCTTGATCACTTGATCTGTTAATCAAATTAAAATCTATTTTCTAGCTATCAGTTATCTTTTTTCCTCCATAAATCATATCTTTTTTTGGTGCAACAAGTGGAATTCCAAATCACAAACCGAAACTAATATGCTCATCCATTGAGCGACCCGTTTAGTTTACTCGTATGATCATCCAATCCACCTAAATCCGGATGAATTACAGATCGTAAAGAAGCGAATCTCCAAGCCTACAGCCTACTGGGTCATTGTCTACAAATCTGTCTTTAGGTTTTTAAATAAACCCTGGAACTTTGTCTGGAATATTGTCAACCACCAATTGATTTGCTTTCCTGTTTTTTCTGTCTTTCGAACTTTAAGCATGGCATGAACATTGTTATTTTGTTACATTCAAATTGGAGTACAAGGCCAATTCATTTGTTCATATAGTCTTTTTTATTTTTTTTTATTTGTATTTTATTGAAAATTTTCCATCGTTCTACAACTGTACACTATTATGGGTAATGTATGAAACATATGAGTATTCTGTGGTCTCGGTCATGAAGCTGCGAGCATGTAGCTCAATAAACAATTACATTGTAAAAAGCAAAGAAAATTAAGGAAAATAAGCATGTAAGAAACTCAAAATGTAAAGTAACATATGGCAATACTGTTCTTGTCTGTGGTTACTCGTGTTTAGCAGCAGTTCAGTGTCTGTGCAGGGAATACTTCGAGGTGGGTTACCACCAACCTCTGAACTTAAATGAGTACATTGAGTGTCGATGTAAGTTCACATTCTGGACTTTTTCAAATGAGCTGAATGTTCAGTTCAGTTATTCGCTCGTCTCACACCAACACCACCCACAGCGTTTTCCTCCGGTGAGGTGCACTTTGCCAGAGCGAGGTAAGGCACTGGATTCTCCCTCCTCCTGCTAGTCTTTTGAGGCCTCTGAGTCTCTCTGGAGGTTAGACGCAATCTTGACTGGTGTTGGCGATGCAGGCCACTCAAAAATAAGACTGATGTCCACTTGCAACGCATGTTGTTAGATGTGTGGTAGCGTATTGACTGCACTATGTAGTTGCGGTATTCTGCCATTTTTATCATCGGGTTGTAGGGCCCAGGCAGAGCTCCACAGATACACATCTGGATTGCTCTCAAATAATTTTTTAAGACTGGGGCTCATCAGTATTTGCATAATTAGTGTTACATGCAAGCATTGCAGCTACACTATATATTTATCCAGTGATCCGTGTCATTGTGTCTGTATGACCTATAGTGCACCCGATTCAGCCCGTAATGTCTATGGAACACGAGTGACCTCTTTTTTTTCATTGCATTATTCTAAACGAATGCTTTATGACTCATAAACATTGATACTTAAATGACGCTTCTGATTGTCTTCACTGACCTTGCATTTCATACTGATATTGGATCTGTGTTCAACTCAATCATTTACATTTCTCAAGTACATCTTCTGTGATAAGAAAAAACAAGCATCGAAGATAATCCAAATGGAAAACTTGTTACTGTGATGGAGGCTGGAATGCCAGTTCAATTAGCTTTTTTTTGCCATCTTGCATTTCCTAGAGGAATATTGGGACGGATGGGACTAGATCTGTATGCAGTATGGCTTGACCACTTCTTGGATCCTTCTCATGTTACTTTTGTGCTTTGAAAGAGAAGAAATTTGGGTCATCCCCAGAGAAAGTCAGGAAACCAATGAGTAGACAGTAATATAACTCACTGCAGTTATTTCTGTTTCAGTCTGCTAGGCATACGTTTTTCAAAAACAGGTTTCAATTAGATTTCAACTTTACTTTTACTATTAATCTCTGGATTCTGGTTGGAGTAGAAAACAACCACATTGTATATCAATCTATTGTAAAATGCAAACATAAGCAGAATTGTATGATCCAAGCACACAGCTTGAGTAGGACACGAAATCTGACACAATATCCCTGCTTCGTTTCTCTCAATGTTAAACAGAAGATAAAGTGCAGATAAAGGGTTTTATAAAGGGCCAGTTAGGGTTTTGTTATTCGTATAAAATGTATTAGAACAGAAGTTGCCATTATGCATTTTCCTATCTTTTCCTGCCTTAAAAGAGCACTCTGGAAACATAACCCCTACAGCTCGTTGCATGAATTATTTTGACAATAATCTTTGGGCATCATCCCTATTTCTTATCAAATTATTAGGAAGTCCAATGCTTGTTCATGTGATGGTTCGGTTTGGATGAATATTGTCCACAGAAAAATATTCGGGGAAAAAGCTTGACAAACCAAAAAGGGCAGGAAAATGGACCAATCAGTATACTGCATTTTCCTGCCTTTTGGCTACACAGATCTAGTAAGAAAAATAAAATAATTGAAAAGAGGGGAGGAACAGTACAAATAAATCTATATTTATATATTATATATTAATAAAATATATAAATGTAGATTTTTTTCAAACTGCTCCTCCTTTTCCTCCTCTTGATCTTTTCTCACTCGATCTGTGAACAAAATCACTGGCTGTCCCCTACCAATCAATAACAAAAAAATTTCTCCTTCAATCATATCTTTTTGTTTTTTGGTGCTACAGACAAAACTTCAAAGACCAAATAAAACAGTCATGTTTGGCCAACGTGCTTCCGAGATCGGAGGTCAGCACAAATTTGGCCAAATCGCAATTCAGACGAATTCAAATGCACAAAGTCTACTACTTAAGGGACTTATCAAAAACTAAATTTATTTCAATGCCCCTTTAAAATCTTATCTATAATACCCCCAAATTCCTTTTTTAATCAAACTAACATTTCTATAGTAATTGCATGTGGTGCTATACATTTCTGGCAGTTGGGGAATTAAGGAACAATATCACAGTAAAAAGATGAATATGTTTGAATGTGGCTTTGTTCAATGATGAATCAATGAAGGAAAAGATAGATAATAACCAATATGAGGCAACAGTTTCACTGCCAACAAGACACAGCTTTGTGCATCATTCATGTAGATAACGATTTCTATATTTATATGAGATATTTCTGTGAGCCAGGCGAGGAAAATCGTATCCTTCTATTCATATCGACTTAACGACTTTCACTTCAACAACATTGCAACTTTATACATAAAATAACACAAATACAACTTTTTACATTTTTATTTAAACCCTGGGAAGTCATCGATTCTATGAAGACCAGCTCAATTGCTTTAAATCAATAGCTGAGCTGTCTTGGAACAGTGCCATTTGGCAATGGATTTCATTTTATCATTACCATAAAGCAACCGATGAAAATGAAGATTAATATCAATGATGTTCTTCAAAGAGCAATGGGACATGATCATTTTATCAATTGGGACCTTCTAAAGGAGATAGAGAAAGATGTTTGGCTTAGTTCATTGGCCATATATTAATGAATAGTTTCCTGAACCAATAGACGAGAGTTCATTTTATATTGAACATTACTATGTGTTTATGGATGATACAGACATACCTGGGAGAATGTAAGTGGGGGTTTCATTATTTAGCATGAGTTTTAGGTACTAACTATAACTTGAAGAATCTGTATGTGCAATGTTTTTATTGTATATGCTGCACATACAAAGCAATCTGCACTTGTGTGTCGTGGGCTAATTACACCCATGGCACATGTGACTTAGGCAAGTGTTGTTAAAGGGCACTGTGACCTAAAAATGCTTCATCTCCCCTGGCATCGTCCTTCCATTCAGCCTTAAAAGGTTTTGTAATGTTTTAATTCTAAACGAGAGGCACCCCAGCAGCCATCTCCTTTTTGCTGCTTGGTCTAATAAGGAAGTTATAGCCTGAGTAGCAGTGGAAGGTTATGATTGGATGAGTATGTCAGCGGACTGTTTTCCACCTATCACAGTGCACATTGCTGGTATAAATTGGTAATGCTAGAAGGAAGTATGTAATCTCTGTCTTAACATCACTCCGAGTAGGGGCGGGGCTATGTGAAGTCAGGGACTCTAACTCAGTGTTAAACTGCTCGAAAATGTTTTAAAACCAAATGGAGGTACAGCGCCAGGGGAATCCAAGCACTATAACCAATTCCATGAGATGAAATAGTTATAGTACCTACAGTGCCCCTTCAGGACCGAGGACGGTTCAGGACCGTCATTGGCATTTTTGCGCTGCCGACTGGTGATGGTCCTGAACCGTCCTAACGGTCCAATGTACTTACCCGACCGCCGTCGTTCCCCCGGCGGCGATCGGCGGTGCTCCCATTGTGGGGAGACTGCCTGCAGCCCAGACAGTCTCCCCATGGCAGATTAGGATCCCTGGGGCCATGTGATTGCTCAACAGAGCGATCACATGGTCACAATACGTGTCCTAGGGTCTGCCTGCAGGGGGACTGCCTGTGCTGACAGGCAGTCTCCCTGCTAGTGTAAAATCATTAAAAAAAATAAAGGTACATGTTAATAAAAAATATATAATTATATATGTGTATATATATATATGATATATAGACATATATTATATCGATATAATATATGTGTATATATCATATATATAATGTCATACTAAGTGTATTTTTATATTAATATGTACATATATTAATATAAAAATACACTTATAATTAAATTACACACGTACATATATAATATATATAATAACTATATATATTGTATATAAATATTATTATAAAATACAAATAATAAGTAATTTAAATTAAATAAAAACATGTAAAAATAATAATAAAACTGTTAAAAAAATATATATCTATATGAAATTTTATTCTAACTGTATATATATCTATCTGCCAAAGATGGGGTACATTGACGTTGTGGCAGGCTTATGCAATGTATGATCATATAATGTAACTAAACCCCCATTATTTTTGCCTAGATTAGGTGTTTTTAAAAAACAAATAAAATCTTTCAACATTGAAGTTGCTGTTTAGTGGATAGGTGAGTGCGCTGGATCTTGTGTATTGTATTATTTGGCCCCCAGCAGCACCCCCATTTATGCATGTTAAGGTGAGTGCAGCCAACCCCCTCTTGTTTTATATATATTTGGGAGTCTAGCCAACTCCTTGGTTTTGCACCCCTCCCTGTCACAGGTGCCTCATCCCAGGGCCCTATTTAGCCTTGTACTGCAGAGAGCCCCAGATGGAATTTTTTTCCCCAAGTAGGTTAATCTCATAAGAGCAGACATTAGGCTATTAGTGTAGGACCTGCCAAAGATGGGGTACATTGACGTTGTGGCAGGCTTATGCAATGTATGATCATATAATGTAACTAAACCCCCATTATTTTTGCCTAGATTAGGTGTTTTTAAAAAAACAAATAAAATCTTTCAACATTGAAGTTGCTGTTTAGTGGATAGGTGAGTGCGCTGGATCTTGTGTATTGTATTATTTGGCCCCCAGCAGCACCCCCATTTATGCATGTTAAGGTGAGTGCAGCCAACCCCCTCTTGTTTTATATATATTTGGGAGTCTAGCCAACTCCTTGGTTTTGCACCCCTCCCTGTCACAGGTGCCTCATCCCAGGGCCCTATTTAGCCTTGTACTGCAGAGAGCCCCAGATGGAATTTTTTTCCCAAGTAGGTTAATCTCATAAGAGCAGACATTAGGCTGTTAGTGTAGGACCTGCCAAAGATGGGGTACATTGACGTTGTGGCAGGCTTATGCAATGTATGATCATATAATGTAACTAAACCCCCATTATTTTTGCCTAGATTAGGTGTTTTTAAAAAAAACAAATGAAATCTTTCAACTTTGAAGTTGCTGTTTAGTGGATAGGTGAGTGCGCTGGATCTTGTGTATTGTATTATTTGGCCCCCAGCAGCACCCCCATTTATGCATGTTAAGGTGAGTGCAGCCAACCCCCTCTTGTTTTATATATATTTGGGAGTCTAGCCAACTCCTTGGTTTTGCACCCCTCCCTGTCACAGGTGCCTCATCCCAGGGCCCTATTTAGCCTTGTACTGCAGAGAGCCCCAGATGGAATTTTTTCCCCAAGTAGGTTAATCTCATAAGAGCAGACATTAGGCTGTTAGTGTAGGACCTGCCAAAGATGGGGTACATTGACGTTGTGGCAGGCTTATGCAATGTATGATCATATAATGTAACTAAACCCCCATTATTTTTGCCTAGATTAGGTGTTTTTAAAAAAACAAATAAAATCTTTCAACTTTGAAGTTGCTGTTTAGTGGATAGGTGAGTGCGCTGGATCTTGTGTATTGTATTATTTGGCCCCCAGCAGCACCCCCATTTATGCATGTTAAGGTGAGTGCAGCCAACCCCCTCTTGTTTTTTATATATATTTGGGAGTCTAGCCAACTCCTTGGTTTTGCACCCCTCCCTGTCACAGGTGCCTCATCCCAGGGCCCTATTTAGCCTTGTACTGCAGAGAGCCCCAGATGGAATTTTTTCCCCAAGTAGGTTAATCTCATAAGAGCAGACATTAGGCTGTTAGTGTAGGACCTGCCAAAGATGGGGTACATTGACGTTGTGGCAGGCTTATGCAATGTATGATCATATAATGTAACTAAACCCCCATTATTTTTGCCTAGATTAGGTGTTTTTAAAAAAAACAAATAAAATCTTTCAACATTGAAGTTGCTGTTTAGTGGATAGGTGAGTGCGCTGGATCTTGTGTATTATATATATATATATATATATATATATATATATATATATATATATATATATATATATATATATATATAAAAATAATACGAAATATACATATGTCCATATACAAAATTACATAAATAATCATATAAATATTCACGTAGACTTCAAATATATAAATATGCATATATATTTAAATTCTACGTGTGTATTTATGTAATATTTTTACATAATTAAGTAATTTTATTGATTGCAGTTTGAGGGACCTGCCTGCCAACCCAGGCCAAAAGTCCAGAGAATTTAATTTGCTAGCACTATATTTTACCCTGTAACTTTCTATGACACCCTAAAACCTGTACATGGGGGGTACTGTTTTACTCAGGAGACTTCGCTGAACACAAATATTAGTGATTCAAAACAGTAAAGAATATCACAGCGATGATATTGTCAGTGAAAGTGACTTTTTTTTGCATTTTTCACACACAAACAGCACTTTTACTGATGATATAATTGTTGTGATACGTTTTCCAGTTTTGAAACACTAATATTTGTGTTCAGCAAAGTCTCCTGAGTATAACAGTACCCCCCATGTACAGGTTTTATAGCGTTTTTGAAAGTTACAGGGTCAAATATATGGGTCAAATATTTTTACATTGAAAAAGGCCAGGTTGGTTACGTTGCCTTTGAGAGCGTATGGTAGCCCAGGAATGAGAATTACCCCCATGATGGCATACCATTTGCAAAAGAAGACAACCCAAGGTATTGCAAATGGGGTATGTCCAGTCTTTTTTAGTAACCACTTGGTCACAAACACTGGCCAAAATTAGCGTTCAATTTAGTTTTTTTACTTTTTTCACACACAAACAAATATGAATGCTTACTTTGGCCAGTGTTTTCGACTAAGTGGCTACTAAAAAAGACTGGACATACCCCATATTGAATACCCTGGGTTGTCTACTTTAAAAAAAATATGTACATGTGGGGTGTTATTCAGAGATTTATGACAGATAATAGTGTTACAATGTCACTATTGATAAATTTTAAAAATGTATGTTTTGAAACTGCAATATCCTACTTATGCCTATAGCCCTATAACTTGCAAAAAAAGCACGTAAACACTGGGTATTTTTAAACTCAGGACAAAATTTTGAATCTATTTAGCAGTTTTTTTCATTGGCTTTTGTAGATGAGTAAAAGATTTTTCAAGTAAAATTCAAAAAACTTTTCATCATATTTTTTTATTTTTTTTAAATTAAAATACATGAGATTATATAAATTATGGTATGTAAAGAAAGCCCCTTTTGTCCTGAATAAAACAATATATAATTTGTATGGGAACAGTAAATGAGAGAGCGGAAAATTACAGCTAAACACAAACACCACAAAAGTGTAAAAAGAGGCCTGATTGCAAATGTACAACATCGCAAAAACAGTCCAGTCCTTAAGGGGTTAATAGACACGTAGCAAATGACTGTGTTCTTGGATCAAACAATGCATCGTGTAGCTTACATCTGTAGATGATAGCAGACTTTACATAAGAATAAAATTAAATCTTTTTTTCACCACTAATAGGTTTAGTACTATTTTGTAGTTTGATTGTACGTATTTGCAGTTACAGCAGAGACACTATTAGTAGCAGGCGTTTTGTATGACGCAGGAATTTTCTCGTCTGTCCTTGAAAGAATTAGAATTTCAATGTTTTCTGCCTCATTGTTACATTATTTTTGATGGGTAATTCTGTACAGAGAAGAACTACAGAAAATGTAATGAATGTCCGCTGAAAATTGTCTATGTTTGCTTGTTTGCTTACAGTTGCACCAGCTAATATGTCTGGGTCAGAGAAAAAGTAGATTTTGGGATGTGCTATCCAGAACATGCATTATTTAATAGCAGCGCTGCCAAAATGACCTCAATTTGTTCAAAATACACAAAAATACACAATAATACAATTTCAAATCTTTCCAGGAGACATATTCACAGTCTCAAGTAAGAAAAATGTAGAGTTAGTAAAGGGATTCTGATTTAGAGTATGGCTATTTCACACATATTATATGTTTATCTTAAATTAACACAGTGTGGCCAAATCTCCATATCTGAGCTTGAGAATTGAGATATTTGTTAAGTCATAGACCTGAAATATATGAAACAGTATATTTTCTGTTGCTGCTAATCGCTAATGTCATGTTCGCTCAAACAATTTGAAAGTTCTAATCAACAAAACAACTTTAGCATTATGATTAAGTTTTGATATAAAGATTATGCTGTTGCTTAATTCTCTGCCCTGTAGGAGTTAACCCCTTAAGGACGGCGGGCGTGCTATGCTGCCTTTGGGGACCTGGCTCTAAACGCCGACGGCATTGCATAGCAATCCCACGCTGGCGATCGCAATAGGGGAACTTACCTGGCATCCCCGGGAGTTCCCCTGCTACCAATCTGGCCCTCCTGGGCCATGTGATCGCGAGGTCCTTGTGAGGACCTTATGATCACATGGATGGAATAGCCCTCCACTGCAGTGCCAGCAGGGGGAGTGCCTGTAATAAATTAAAATAAAGTTTAGACACAATTTAAAATAAAATAATATATACTTAGATCATATATATATATATGATCTAAGTATATATATATAAACACATACACATACACTGTGTGATTGTACTTTAATATTAATATATATATATATATAAATATATAAAAAAAAAACGTAGAATGATATTAATTAAATATATATATATAATTATAAATATATAATATAAAATAAATAAATATATAAATACGTTAAAAATGAAAAATATAAAATAAAAAATAAATAAAAAATATATATATGTGTAATTTTGTTCTAAATGTTTTTGATAGTAATATATATATATTGATATCAAAATACACTTTGAACAAAATAATATATATATCTATATACATAAATATATATGTATATATCACTATATATATATCTATTTTTAAATAAAAAGAATTAAAAAAATTATATATATATATATATTTTTTTTTTTTAAATCTGCGTATATACAGGTATTTATGTAATAGTTTTACATAATTAGGTTATTTTATTAATTACAATTTGCGGGACCTGCCTGATAACCCAGGCAGAAAGTCTAGAGAATTTAATTAAGCACTATATTTAACCCTATAACTTTTGAAAACACCATAAAACATGTACATGAGGGGTACTTTTATACTCGGAGACTTCGCTGAACACAAAGATTAGTTTTCCAAAACCATAAAACTTATCACAAGAATTATATCGTCCGTGTAAGTGCCGTTTGTGTGTGAAAAATGCAAACAAAGTCACTTTCACTGATGATATCATCATTGTAATACATTCTACTGTTTTTAAACACTAACATTTGTGTTCAACAAAGTCTCCCAAGTAAAACAGTACCCCCCATGTACAGGTTTTATGGTGTCTTGGAAAGTTATAGGGTTAAATATAGTGCAAAAAAATTAAATTCTCTGTATTTTCTGTCTGGGTTATCAGGCAGGTCCCGCAAATTGTAATTAATAAAATGCCTTAATTATGTAAACATATTACATAAATATATATGTAGAATTAAAAAAAAATATATATATGTTATATATAGGTATATATATAGGTATATATATATATATACAGTTCTTGCACGCTGTTTAAGACTTTGCAGCTAACGCAATTAATCTCCTCCCCAACTCGCATAAACATAAAAAGCCATAACCATACCCTGCTAGATTGGATTCTCTCCACTTCTCCTGATAGAATCCAGGAGGCTGGTGTTCTCCCAAACACGTTCAGTGATCACTGTTTAGTGTACTGCGTGCGCAAAATAAAGGCTATTAAATCCTCTCCCAAGGTTAAAATAACTAGGTCCTTCAAAAGATTTAATCTTGAATCCTTTTTAAATGACATCAAGAATCTCCCATGGCACAGATTAAACATTATCCCAGATCTAGACTGTGCTGTTGAATACTTTCAGTCTGAACTCCTACAAATTTGGAATTTGCATGCCCCGCTGCGTAAGGTGAGGGTAAAAGGAGCGCATATGAACTGGATCACAGCTGACCTCATCCAAATGTACCAGTTTCGGGATTCTTTGTGGTCAAAATTTAAGCATACTGGCTCTATGAATGATCACGGTGCATATAGACAATGGCGAAATATATGCACAAAACAGACAAAACTGGCCAAGGCCCAATATTTCTATGAAAATCTGAACAGTAACATCTCAAACCCTAGAAACTTTTGGAAAGTCATTAATAAACTACAAGCTCCCCCAATCCACTCCCAACCCTCCACTGTCAAAGTGGGTAACCAAACCCTGCAACTTCCCTTAGATGTAGCAAATGCCTTTAACAATTATTTTGTCGGATGCTCTACTGCCCTGATTGCCAAGCTAATAAATGACACGCATTCTGAAACTACAAATGTGGATAAGGCACCACTAAATTTGCAAAGGCCCAATATAGATAAGTTTAATTTTAGACCTGTACCTGTTAGTGTCATTAAAAAACATCTTAATAATCTAAAAATGAAAAACCAGTCCGGACCTGGTCAAATCCCAGCAATGCTGTTGAAGCTCAGTGCACCGGCAATTGCTAAACCCGTCTCAACTCTAATTAACGAATCATTGGTGTCTGGATACATACCCAAACTTTGGAAGACTGCGAGAGTAGTGCCTATCCATAAAAGTGGTGACACTACTTTGGTTTCTAACTATCGCCCAATATCATTGCTCCTTGTATTGTCAAAAATCTTAGAAAAATGTGTCAATACGCAACTTTGTGAGTACTACCAACAATTAAACTATCTGACCCCTGATCAATCGGGCTTTCGCCAGAATCACTCCACTACAACTGCCCTCCTAAAAGTTTGCAATGACATCCAAACTGGCTTGGAACAAGGAGCCCTAACTGGAGCTATTTTCCTTGATTTTGCTAAGGCCTTTGACACAGTAGACCACGACATTCTACTGCACAAACTCGAAAACTCAGGTATTGGTGATCATTCTTTAAACTGGTTTCGATCGTATGTATCGGATCGCTCGCAATATGTGTCCATTTCTGACAGTGACTCCCTCCCTCTCCCGGTCACGTGTGGTGTTCCCCAGGGTTCCATTCTCGGCCCCCTACTATTTACATTATTTATAAATGATCTGCCTAATGTCTGCCAATCCTCAAATGTACACATGTACGCAGATGACACGGTAATCTATGCGAGCAAATCCAATCTACCTCAACTTGAGGTTTTGCTCCAAGACCAGTTTACAGAGGTAGAAAAGTGGATCGCAAAAAACAAACTCTTCCTGAACACTGACAAAACTGTCACAATGATCTTTGGAACGGTACCTAAATTACACAAATTACACAATCCCCACCTATCCATCAAAACAAATTCAAATGGCACACTGACCGCGGTCCACTCTTTCAAATACTTGGGTATGATGTTAGACCCCAATCTATCTTTTGGCCTGCACATAGAAAAGCTTGCATCTAAACTTTATCCAAAATTAGGTGCCCTGTACAGAAACAAAGCCTGCCTAAGCCCTACAGTAAAGGAAAAGATTGTACAGCAAATGCTGATGCCAATCATTGATTATGTGGATGTAGTATATGCATCTGCATCGCAATCCCACATTAATAAACTCAACACATTGTATAACTCGTTCTGCAGATTTGTGCTACAATGTAATTACAGGACCCATCATTGTGACATGCTAAAGGAACTAAACTGGCTGTCGCTGGAATCCAGACGCACCCTTCATCTTTCCAGCCTTGTTTTTAAGAGCTTTTCTGGTAAACTCACACCCTACCTGAACAAAATGCTTTCCCCAGCTGTTCCCACTTTCTATAACCTCCGATCCAGTACAAGCACTTTACTTAGTCTACCTCAATACAAAAAGAAAGCGGCCCGATCCTCCTTCTCCTACAGAGCGCCGCAATTGTGGAACGACCTCCCGCACAATTTAAAATCTTCCCTAAGCCTAAAGTCTTTTAAGAGATCCCTCTCTACATACCTCAAAACAGAATGCACGTGTCATGGTTGATTATATATTTCCTGCCTGTTCTATGTTAAATTTTGTATATATTGTGTATTAATATTGTTTTTGTATTTTGTTGTACCTAATGTAACAATGCAATGATTTGTGGACCCAGGACATACTTGAAAACGAGAGAAATCTCAATGTATCTTTCCTGGTAAAATATTTTATAAATAAATAAATAAATAAATAAATAAATAAATGTATATAGATATATGTAAAAAATGTAGATGAATGGATGTTCAATGTTGATGATTCTTAATTTCTTCTTATCTTCAGTTGATTGATATATATATACGTCTTTTGTATATATAATCTTGGGCCAAATGCTCGCCACAATAATATATGTCTATATTATTGAAAAGTAGTAATACGCAATCTGACTTACGGTTTCTTCCGGTTTATTCTTTGTTACGGATACATAATAAAGCATAATAAATGATGTTACAGGATTATAGACATTCAACAGCAGATGGTAATTGCTGGACTTCTGATGGGAGAGTTACATCGTTGTACAGAGCCAAGCCAAGACAGGACTAAGACTGAGAGACCTCGTGTCCCTCTGTTACTATATAGAAGTGCTAATAGTAACGTCAGCATATAACTCTAGCCATATAAGGACAAAACCCCCGAATCCACATTCCAGAGCTCTCGGACAAAGAAAGCCTTGTGACTTATTGATACCATCTGTTACTTATGTCAATCCACACATCCATATATAATCAATAGAAACATAGAATATGCAATATTCTACATTCCCTCTGTTTATGGTTTGTTTTAAAACCATAACACAATGTAATTAACCTGTCCATTCATACATCACTTGTATCACATTCATTGAGCATAGAACAAGATGTAGTCACAATTTTCTATTATATGAGAGTTCTTAGAAGGTAGAGTTTTTATCCCTCATACTGCTTACTTTACTTCAAAACTCCTCTGTTTCAGCTATGTATTGATATCCATATCCATGTTACATCATAACTACTTGAACATAATATATACATATATATAACAATAATAAATGAATAAAATAAAATATTTACAAATGTTGATCCAATAAACAATAAAGCAATCAGAAAGATCTACCTGCTCAGGTACAGTCATATCTTTGTAGATAACAAAATTAAGATGATAACTTTCTAGATAATAACTGTGTATCACTACCATATTCCTACAGACACATATAACATAGTATTTTCATTCTCAATACCTGATATTACTTAAGTACTAATACGTGTATTACTATAATATCCTGTCCAATTAGATTTCCATGAATCATATGGTTTCTATCCACCTTAAAATCTTTAGGTCATTTGTATTCACGAATTACCTTCCTATACCATTAATACCACCTAGTGATGATTGTATCAGTACTTTACAATCATAGTATTTAATTTGTATATTCAGTAGGCTCTCACTACCTGAAATATATCAACACTACTTATAAGTCTCATTCAAAGGATGTGTTATCAACCATGAAGTTCTATAATAATTCTTCAATTTAGAAATTCTTCACCCAGAAATCTTTCTATCATAGATTTGTTTTAGTTTACATAATTATAATTTTCACTAAAATTCCACCTTGTAGTAACAAACTTTAAATTCAATAGAAACATAGTTTACTTTAAAAGAACTTGGAAAGAACAATTTAAATTCATTAGCATCACTCTCTTCATTAGCATTGTGATGACTTATTAATGTAATACATCTTAAAAGCAGGATTGTCCTAATGTTCTGACCAATCCATATTCCTTAGTACACTTCAACTGACTAAAATAAAATAAACAAAAATAAACTTGGGATCATACTGCCCAGAAACTCTTATTCCTAGTCTGTGTCTTACAAACTCAGGGAAATCTTAACAACTTATAACAACGTATTCATTGGATACCATCATATCCAGAAACCTATTCTCCCTAGTCCATACCTTTATAGCCTTAGGTCAAATATAATTGTGTACTATACTCTTTCCATTCAATTCAATTCCTCTTGGATCTCTGAACTCTTATATCCAAGGCCTTCTTAATGTATAACATTACTTAATATAAATCAATATAAATTATTCTTCCTTAGTTTTCTTCCTTATGTTACCATTGTTTGTTTTACTTCACCTCGATATAAACAAATTACTTATTATAATTAATCTATGAAATCCTATTGAACTCAATCTTTGTGGTATTAAGTAACCATGATCCTTATTTTATGAACTTCATATTTTATCTACCTCTGATACTTCTCATCCTATGTATAGGTAATAATGTAATAGTTCTCTTCATAATACTATCCTTTCGTAATTGTACTCCATGTGTTATATAGCTATAAGTAGTCTCTTTTGGTATTAATACACTCATAACTGTTACATAACTTTTCATTGTCTCTTTTCTTTTTCGTTAATATTTAGGAATTGATATGTATGTTAGTGTCAATCTTTTATTTCTTTGTAAGTCTGTTAATCTTCTGTATCAAATGAACTCTGTAGAATCTTCCATCACAGTTTGCAGATCAGATGAAAAGTCTCTTTCCAACAGTCGATGTCCAGTAGTCTGAAGGAATGCTTTCCTGATTTATTGCCACAAGGATCTGTCACGCTTTACCTACATTAAAACAAATAACATGTGCAGCATCAATACAATGGCTTACAATGTTTATATCTCATTATTATTATTATTATACAGTTTAACATTGAATTACATGGACTACACAAAACATACTCATTTCTTCTCATGAGATCTACCATCTAGTGGTCATTACATCTATGCGATGTGATGTATAATCTTTAAATTTCCTTTATATTAAAATCTTTCTGAACATTTTAATTTTCTATTTTTTTTATTAACCCCTTAAGGACTGGACTGTTTTTGCGATGTTGTACATTTGCGACCAGGAATATTTTTACACTTTTGTGGTGTTTGTGTTTGGCTGTAATTTTCCGCTTTCTCATTTACTGTTCCTATACAAATTATATATTGTTTTTTTCAGGACAAAAGGGGCTTTCTTTACATACCATTATTTATATAATCTCATGTATTTTAATTTAAAAAAAATAAAAAAATATGATGAAAAATTGAAAAAAATACATGTTTTTTTGACTTTTACTTGAAAAATCTTTTACTCATCTACAAAAGCGAATGAAAAAAACTGCTAAATAGATTCAAAAATTTGTCCTGAGTTTAAAAATACCTAGTGTTTACGTGCTTTTTTGCTTTTTTTTGCATGTTATAGGGCTATAGGTACAAGTAGGATATTGCGGTTTCAAAACATACATTTTTAAAATTTATCAATAGTGACATTGTAACACTATTATCTGTCATAAATCTCTGAATAACACCCCACATGTACATATTTTTTTTAAAGTAGACAACCCAGGGTATTCAATATGGGGTATGTCCAGTCTTTTTTAGTAGCCACTTAGTCGAAAACACTGGCCAAAGTAAGCATTCATATTTGTTTGTGTGTGAAAAAAGTAAAAAAACTAAATTGAACGCTAATTTTGGCCAGTGTTTGTGACCAAGTGGTTACTAAAAAAGACTGGACATACCCCATTTGCAATACCTTGGGTTGTCTTCTTTTGCAAATGGTATGCCATCATGGGGGTAATTCTCATTCCTGGGCTACCATACGCTCTCAAAGGCAACGTAACCAACCTGGCCATTTTCAATGTAAAAATATTTGACCCATATATTTGACCTTGTAACTTTCAAAAATGCTATAAAACCTGTACATGGGGGGTACTGTTTTACTCGGGAGACATCGCTGAACACAAATATTAGTGTTTAAAAACTGGAAAACGTATCACAACAATTATATCATCAGTAAAAGTGCTGTTTGTGTGTGAAAAATGCAAAAAAAGTAACTTTCACTGACAATATCATCGCTGTGATATGTTTTACTGTTGTGAATCACTAATATTTGTGTTCAGCGAAGTCTCCCGAGTAAAACAGTACCCCCCATGTACAGGTTTTAGGGTGTCGTAGAACGTTACAGGGTAAAATACAGTGCTAGCAAATTAAATTCTCTGGAATTTCGGCCTGGGTTGGCAGGCAGGTCCCTCAAATTGCAATCAATAAAATGACTGAATTATGTAAAAATATTACATATATACGCACATAGAATTTAAATATATATGCATATTTATATATTTGAAGTCTACGTGTATATTTATATAATTATTTATGTAATTTTGTATATGGACGTATGTATATTTCTTATTATTTTTATTTATTTTTATATACATAGATATATATACAAATTCATTCTAAGTGTATTTTGATATAAATATATATATATTAATTTTAAAATACAGTTAGAATAAAATTTCATATAGATATATAATTTTTTTTTTAATTTTTATTATTATTAAAAAAAAATATTTAATTTAAATTACTTATTATTTATATTTTATAATAATATATATATACAATATATAGTTATTATATATATTATATATATACGTGTGTAATTTAATTATAAGTGTATTTTTATATTAATATAAGTACATATTAATATAAAAATACACTTAGTATGACATTATATATATATGATATATAGACATATATTATATAGATATAATATATGTCTATATATCATATATACACATATATAATTATTAATTTTTTTTTAATTAACACTAACTTTATTTTTTTTTTCTGATTTTACACAAGCAGGGAGACTGCCTGTCAGCACAGACAGTCCCCTGCAGGCAGACACATGGACACCTATTGTGACCATGTGATCGCTGTGTTAAGCGATCACATGGCCACAGGGGTCCTAATCTGCCGTGGGGAGACTGTCTGGGCTGCAGGCAGTCTCCTCACAACCGGAGGAACACTGATCGCCGCCGGGGGAACGACGGCGATCAGGTAAGTACCCCCAGACCGTTAGGACGGTTCAGGACCGTCATCGGTCCTCAAGGCAAAAATGCCGATGACGGTCCTGAACCGTCCTCGGTCCTTAAGGGGTTAATCATACCTTATTAATCATACCCCCCTTTAAACTGTTTAATAATCTGGAGGTATAACCTAATCACATATCAGATGTTACAACAAAATATTGTTTTCCACTATACTTTAGCAATAGCAGCCATCTTGTCTTAACACTGGCACCATTTTGTCACATGAAACAAACTACAAAAACATATATTGTTTCCTACATCAAATGTATTTGTAAATCTAGGTTTTATTCTATCAAAACTTTTGTCTTCTATGTAGTCAAAATATATGTATGTACAGGCTTTGCAATATATAGTAATCCATTATCAGTCATGACATTAAAATCTCATTCTCATGAATTAAATCAAAGATTTTAAATCAACCTCAGAAGTAACATTGTTTTTTCCTTCTGTAAAATGATTGGAGTTACTGTATAATCGCATACACCCAATATAACCTTGCATGTTCCTAACTGCTACATTAGTGTATTTAATTCTGTCATATTTGCAAACTTGATGTAAATTTTTATTTCCATTAATTAACCTAATACTTTCTTATAACACACATAAAACAATGAAAAAACAGTTCAGACTAACAATTCATTAAAACAACAAACTAACATAGATCTCTATTCTTGTGCTGTTTTTAATTCTGGAATCAGCTTGTGTACATCTGTTGGCATACATATCCATGCTTATTCCCTAAACTGATATTTCTTGAAGTTATCTGATTCTTATAACTTTCTGTGTTATACTGCATTGCTTGTCTGTCTCCTAATTTCGATTTAGCTAAAATTGCTTTTATTTGTCTGATTATAAGTTTACAATGAAAGGCTTTAATTGATTTATCTCCACATGTATTTTCTCTGTCAAAATTTTCAATCAACAAATTTAATTTCTCATTTGCTTTTGATTTGATATCTCGGATAAAATATCTGCAAGATCTTAAATAATGTTGTTTATTGCACCAAAAACAAATAATTTTAGGAGTTATATTCTGTCCTTGATTAACTCTACAGTTTTTAGTTGAACACATTGGGAGGGGCTCAGCTGTCTGTATCACTCTATACTCTGTCCTAGAAGAAGAAGGAGGAGGGCTGTAAAATCTGCACTTCTTTCTCTGCCTAATTCCACAAGTCATTTTAACCCCTTCATTATTGGTTTCCCTCCTTAAGTTATCCAAGAACATAGCAACTTCATTCAAAGTCCTTTTTTCTCTAGCAATTACAATTGCAGTTGGATCTAGATCTTGAAATTTTTTCACAAATTCATTAATTAACTGATTCTCAGGAAAATTAGCAACAAATCTATATGCACTTTCAAATTTTACAAGAAAACTAAATATATCCTCCCCCTTGTGTGGTTTTAGTTTTTTCCAACATTTCAGTGTCTGCAAAATCATTCCCTGTTGTTAATTTTATTAATTGTGTTAATCTGTCTTGCTTATTTCCATATATTATTTCATCATCTTCGTCATTAGGGGTACTAATGGGTGGAGTCAGTCTACGTGCAAAGTATGTTGGCAGCCATATTTGAAATAGTCTATTCCTTTGTTCGTCATTTAGGCTGTATTTGTCTAAATTTGACTCAAACATTTCAGCATTAGTAAATGCATCCACTGACGTGTCATAAACTGGAATACATTTCACAATTTTCATTAATTGTTCGTGTATATTCAAATTAAGTTTTGCAGTTCTGTCTTGAAATTTACATTTCTGCAAATCACTCTGTGAGGATACGTTTTCAGTATCTATTGGTTCTGGGATTAGATTCTGTGCCTTTATTTTTCTTGTATTAACACACACTTGCTTAACTTCATTTGTAAACTGGCAAATAAGATCATTTCTTAGTTCAACTCTATCCTCTAATTCACAGACTTTTTCTGACAATGTTCTCTCACAATTACATTGTTACACTGTTCATTTAAATCTGATTTGTCTTCTGTTAACCCATTCAAATCTACTTCTTTTTCTGCTAATTCTAAATTGTCTTGACCTGCATCTCGTTTACAAATCAATGCATTGTAAGTACAGACTAGTTTCATAACATTTCTGATCTTTTGTTTTTTCTTATTAACAAACAATTTCTTGGCAATTTCACTATTGGCAATTTCACATTGTGTGTATAAAGATTGCCACAACACAGCATCTGAATAGCTGCTATTACATGCAAACTGCAATTTACTTTTCTCTGCAACATCATTTATGAATTCCATGTTACTCACCAGATCAGTTATTCCTGTCTATTTCGTTGCTTCATCCACACAGCTGCGCAGTTCTTTGCTTGGACGCTTGCCAATGTCTGCCACGTGCTTGCTTCTAGAATTCACGTTGTATCTTGTGCTTTTTGTCTCAGTTGTAGAAAATAGTCTTGTACAGTCTTTGATTTGAAAACTTTCTTTTTCTTACAAACACAGTCTAGATTCTTTTTTTTCTCTTCAAGTTTGTTTTCCCAGTTCCAAAATAGCTTTGTAACTCGATTCTTCTCTCTCCCCCCTTGAAGTGGGAACAAAACTTTGAATAGAAGACTGGCTGGCTAGCCAATGTAAAAAATGTAGATGAATGGATGTTCAATGTTGATGATTCTTAATTTCTTCTTATCTTCAGTTGATTGATATATATATACGTCTTTTGTATATATAATCTTGGGCCAAATGCTCGCCACAATAATATATGTCTATATTATTGAAAAGTAGTAATACGCAATCTGACTTACGGTTTCTTCCGGTTTATTCTTTGTTACGGATACATAATAAAGCATAATAAATGATGTTACAGGATTATAGACATTCAACAGCAGATGGTAATTGCTGGACTTCTGATGGGAGAGTTACATCGTTGTACAGAGCCAAGCCAAGACAGGACTAAGACTGAGAGACCTCGTGTCCCTCTGTTACTATATAGAAGTGCTAATAGTAACGTCAGCATATAACTCTAGCCATATAAGGACAAAACCCCCGAATCCACATTCCAGAGCTCTCGGACAAAGAAAGCCTTGTGACTTATTGATACCATCTGTTACTTATGTCAATCCACACATCCATATATAATCAATAGAAACATAGAATATGCAATATTCTACAATATATATTTTGTTCTAAGTGTATTTTGACATCAATAGATATATTAATAGCAAAATACCATCAAATCGAAATTACACATATATATATTTTTCTTTTTAAAATTATTTCTTTTTTATTTTTTTATTTTTCATTTTAACATATTTATATGTTTTTTTATTTTATAATATATATATAAAATTATATATATATATATATATATTTAAATAATATGATTCTATGTGTATTTTGATATTAATATATATTTATATAATTATATATATATTATTATTAAAATACACTTAGACAGTGTATGTGTATGTATGCGTAAGTGTGTATATATATATATATATATATACATATATATATATATATATAGTTAGATCATATATATACATATATGATCTAAGTATATATTGTTTTATTTTACACTGATTTAACTTTATTTCATTTTATTTCAGGCAGCAGGAGGGCTACCTGTCATTCCACTGCTATGGATGGCTATTCCGTCCATGTGATCGTGAGGTCCTCGCAAGGACCTTGCGATCATATGACCCAGGAGGGCCGGATCGGCAGCAGGGGGACTCCCTGGGATGCCAGGTAAGTCCCCCCATCGCAATATCCAGGATGGGATCGCCGGCAAGCAGGTAAGTGGGAAGGACGGTGTGGACGTGCTATGCCGCCCACTTGCGTTTAGAGCCGGGTCCCCAAGGACGGCATAGTACGCCTGCCGTCCTTAAGGGGTTAAATCACCTCATTAATCTCAAGTTGTTTTGGTGCTCAGATTGTCTCTGTATTCTTGTTTCAGAGTAATGAAAAACATGGCACAAAAATTTGAAAGATTCCCTAAACAGTATATCAAAAAAAGTAAAGCAAAACTCTGTGTTTCCACCGACTTTATTAAAACCAGACCACAAATCTAAATAATTTTTTTTTCTAATTATTACAACTAGGTTTTAGTAAATAAAAAGGTATAGGAAGATCTAGATAGAGAGGAGGATTCACCTCGTCCCTACACTAGGTCAACCAAAAAAGGAATCCCCATCCTAGTTGTAATGCTGGAAAAAATCAATTAAATTAAAACTTAACCTTTATTGTTGATGGATAAAAATGTAAATACACGAAAAATAAAAAATAATGAATAATAATATATGGAGTGCCACAACTGTGGGTATGAACAGTGAAAAATAGAAGGTATAAATAATAATGGTAATGATCCTTTTCAATGTCCTTCAAATATCACTTGTAGAGAAATATCTGTGTGGCCTGTCAGACGTAGGTATTGACCAACCGGAATACCTTTTTTCAGAGTGATGGGATGATGACTCTACCATCTCAGCATGGTATTTGTTGAGGTTGGCTTTCTATAGAGAGTGGTTTCAATCCCTAAGTCTTTGGAGATATTGAAGGTGCAATCTAAGAAATTGAGTGTAGAGCCACCAATCTCCATTGTAAGTCTAAGGTTCAAGTCATTAGTGTTCAATTTGTCCACGAAGGACATGAATGTGTCCCCCGTGCCCGTCCAGACAACAAGGACATCATCGATGTATCGCTTCCACAGGAAGACATACTTAGTGAACTCAGCATTGATATCTGCAAACACCACATTCTCCTCCCACCACCCCAGGTGCAGGTTAGCGTATGATGGGGCACAAGACGTACCCATGGCTGTCCCCTGCACCTGGTGGTAGAACTGTCCGTCAAAGAGGAAGAAGTTATGGGTTAGCACAAACTTCAGCAATTCAATTACGAATCGCGTATGGCATTCATGTCTCGGACCTCTTGTGTCAAGGTAGCATTTGGTGTGTGCCAAACCCAAAATATGGGGAATTGACGAGTACAAAGCTTCTACGTCGAGACTACACAATATAGCGCCTCTTGGTATGTTAAGGGAGGCTAGGCACTTAAGTGTGTCCTTCGTGTCTCTTAAGTATGAGGGTAGTTTTTCAACAAGTGGTCTAAGTACTTTGTCTATATATAGACTGGCCCTGCTTGTCAGATTATTTGAACCTGACACAATCGGTCTAGCTGTTAGGCGGGTAGATTTTTTGTGCACCTTGGGAAGGCAATAAAACGTAGAAACAACCGGATTTTTGATGTAAATATATGAATTCATTCCTGCCCAAGATACCTTTATCGAATGCTGAGTCCAAAATACCCTTAAGGTCTGACAGAAATTTAGTGGAGGGATCAGAACTCAATGTGCGATAAGTGGTATCGTCTTTGAGTATGTTGTTTGCAAGCTGGATGTATTGTATTCTATTTAAAATAACAATGTTCCCCCCTTTGTCTGCCGGTTTAATGATGATGTCCTCGTTGTCCTGCAGGCCACGGAGGGCACACCTTTCATCCTTTGAAAGGTTGCTATGAGGTCGAGGTTCAAGGGAATCAACTTTAAGCTTTTGTATCATCTTGCATACTGATTCAACAAATAAATCTATGTTTTTAAAGTCTCTAAAGTTGGGTGTAAACTTGCTCCTGGGACACAGATCTGTATACGTATGGGGTTGTGGGGAAGAATCATCATTATCTTCCAGAAGGGACACTAGTTCGTTAAGGCATTGGTATTCTCTGACACTAAATCCCAAATCTCTGGCTCTTTTTTCATTGATAGTAACGAAAAATTTGTGTAGAGCCAGACGTCTACCAAATAAATGGACATCTTTAATCCAGTCAAATTTATTAAAAGGGGGTACCGGAACGAATGATAATCCCTTCATCAGGACCCGATGTTGTAATTCGGTGAGTATAGTGTCAGAGAGATTGAGAAATATCATCTTTACAAAACTACTTAAATAAGTCTATGATACCAAGGGGTCTCAGGGTACAGATCATGCCTAACATCAACATGGATGATGCCACTCTCCTTAAAGAATGGGAGGAGGCAGCAAACCTTTGTTCTCGAACCTTCATGGATATTATTTGCAGGTTCGAGAGCAAAAGGCTCACTGAAGTCAATGACAAAGTAAGTGAGGCAGTGGAAGCCACAAAGAATTTTAAAGAAGACCCTAACTTTAGTACCCAAGAAGCCAATCTTCAACAAAATCTGAATAAATATAGGGACCTCATAAAAAATCGTAAACATAGAAAATTTCTAAGGGACCATAAAGATTATAAAAACGAACGGGTCTATAGGAAATTTAGAAAAACTACACGTGTGGAATCAGATCAAAATACTACATCTGAATACGAGACTTCAGATACAGAGAATGAGGATAATACCACATCCTCCGTGCCCCATACTATTGAATACTCAAAAGGCATCCAAAAAAAGGGGTGACTTTTTTAGGGCAGAACCCCCGGGAGGGGGAACTTCCCTTACAGCACAGACAGACAAGATACAGGGGGAGGGCACGGAAACGCTACTAAGCACTAGTATCAAGGTTCTCAATCTCTCTGACACTATACTCACCGAATTACAACATCGGGTCCTGATGAAGGGATTATCATTCGTTCCGGTACCCCCTTTTAATAAATTTGACTGGATTAAAGATGTCCATTTATTTGGTAGACGTCTGGCTCTACACAAATTTTTCGTTACTATCAATGAAAAAAGAGCCAGAGATTTGGGATTTAGTGTCAGAGAATACCAATGCCTTAATGAACTAGTGTCCCTTCTGGAAGATAATGATGATTCTTCCCCACAACCCCATACGTATACAGATCTGTGTCCCAGGAGCAAGTTTACACCCAACTTTAGAGACTTTAAAAACATAGATTTATTTGTTGAATCAGTATGCAAGATGATACAAAAGCTTAAAGTTGATTCCCTTGAACCTCGACCTCATAGCAACCTTTCAAAGGATGAATGGTGTGCCCTCCGTGGCCTGCAGGACAACGAGGACATCATCATTAAACCGGCAGACAAAGGGGGGAACATTGTTATTTTAAATAGAATACAATACATCCAGCTTGCAAACAACATACTCAAAGACGATACCACTTATCGCACATTGAGTTCTGATCCCTCCACTAAATTTCTGTCAGACCTTAAGGGTATTTTGGACTCAGCATTCGATAAAGGTATCTTGGGCAGGAATGAACATTCATATATTTACATCAAAAATCCGGTTGTTTCTACGTTTTATTGCCTTCCCAAGGTGCACAAAAAATCTACCCGCCTAACAGCTAGACCGATTGTGTCAGGTTCAAATAATCTGACAAGCAGGGCCAGTCTATATATAGACAAAGTACTTAGACCACTCGTTGAAAAACTACCCTCATACTTAAGAGACACGAAGGACACACTTAAGTGCCTAGCCTCCCTTAACATACCAAGAGGCGCTATATTGTGTAGTCTCGACGTAGAAGCTTTGTACTCGTCAATTCCCCATATTTTGGGTTTGGCACACACCAAATGCTACCTTGACACAAGAGGTCCGAGACATGAATGCCATACGCGATTCGTAATTGAATTGCTGAAGTTTGTGCTAACCCATAACTTCTTCCTCTTTGACGGACAGTTCTACCACCAGGTGCAGGGGACAGCCATGGGTACGTCTTGTGCCCCATCATACGCTAACCTGCACCTGGGGTGGTGGGAGGAGAATGTGGTGTTTGCAGATATCAATGCTGAGTTCACTAAGTATGTCTTCCTGTGGAAGCGATACATCGATGATGTCCTTGTTGTCTGGACGGGCACGGGGGACACATTCATGTCCTTCGTGGACAAATTGAACACTAATGACTTGAACCTTAGACTTACAATGGAGATTGGTGGCTCTACACTCAATTTCTTAGATTGCACCTTCAATATCTCCAAAGACTTAGGGATTGAAACCACTCTCTATAGAAAGCCAACCTCAACAAATACCATGCTGAGATGGTAGAGTCATCATCCCATCACTCTGAAAAAAGGTATTCCGGTTGGTCAATACCTACGTCTGAGGAGGAATTGCTCAACTATGGATGAATTTATCAATCAAGCGAAACTCCTCAGGACTAGGTTTAAGGAGAGGGGTTACCCCAATCGCTGCCTCAAAAATGCTTACCAGAGGGCCTTACTGAGTGATAGTGGAGATCTCTTAAGAGACAAAGAGCCCCCAATAAAACAGGAACTTATTCGCTGTATAGCCACGTTTGACTCTGGATGGGATCAAACCAAACGGATATTAGGTAGGTTCTGGCCTCTGATCTCTCAAGATCCCCAACTCAAAGGAGTAGTAACTCCATTTGTTTCCCTCACAGCACATAGAGGCAGAAATTTGAAAGAAGTTTTGGTTCCTAGTCATTTGTCCACTAAGAATGCCACTACAAATTGGCTCTCTGTACAGGGCACCTACCAATGTGGCAGATGTGTGGCCTGTCAGTACATGATGAAAGACTCAAAAGTCTTTTCAGATTTAACTGACAATTCAGTGTGCCAGATTAAGCAATTCTTCAATTGTAATACGAAAGGTATCATATACTTACTGACATGTACATGTGGCCTGAGATACGTGGGGAAAACCATCCGCCCCTTTAAGAGACGTGTCATGGAACACATACACTCTGTCAGAAACTTTAGAGATACCCCATTTTCTAGACACATCAGAAATGATCATCATGGTGATACACGAGGGATCAAATTTGCAGGTATCGAAAAGGTGCAATTAGGTCGTAGAGGAGGTGATCTGGATCGCACCCTCCTCAAAAGGGAATGTTTCTGGATTTATAAATTCAATACATTGGCCCCCAATGGATTAAATGAAGGGTTTACATTCACTCCCTACATTGAATAATGAGTTACACAGTGAATAATATATAAACATCTTCACTAATGCATTATTATTATATATACACATATATGTAAATACTTTTGTTTCCTATTGATTTAAATAGATTTAAAAGCCCTGTCCCCTTTTAAAGTATATGTGTAGCGTTGTCATCAGTTTTTTACTGTTCAACTATTTGCTATCCCACCATGAATGATTAGGATCATAAGCTCTTTATGTGCCAGTATAAACATACTTCTTTTATGTTTGTTTATTATGAAAAGCACATAATTCTTGTAAACAGTTTTCTTTACTCTACTGTATTTGGTTAATCCACCTGATAGTACTTTAAATGAACAACCTTTAGATTGTATATACTGGTATTCATCTATATTTCATATATTTCATTTATGACCAGTGCAATGTTTAGGTGATAGTTCCCTAATGGGAACATTAGCATGTTCTATCAATCATTCACATTAGGGGGAGGAGCGTGTTCAAACGCCGTTTGGGCGCGAACATTTGACACACCCACATAATTTTCACTGACCCGGTATACCTATTTAAGGACCGGGAGGGGGACAGCCTGTTGCTTTACCTCTTTACCTCTGACGAAGGCGCATTGATAGCGCTGAAACGCGCGTTAGGTAGTTTAGACAGGAGATTGCCACATCTGTATCTAGCTTAGAGAGAGCACGAACTTTTTAGGTTCCAGCATTTTGCCGCCAATGCAAGGGATCTTTGGGGGGATTTACTAAGAGAGTGTACGAGCATTTTAGGTTCCAGTATTTTGCCGCTAGTGCAAGGGATTGTTTGGGGGGATTTACAAGGCAGTTTCGTTTAGCTACTGCCACTAGGTAGGTTAGATTCAAGCGTTTACGGCTGCTTAGATTCCAGATTTTTTGTTACCAGCGGAAAGGTTCTTTGGGGGGCACTTGAGGAGGGGAGGACTCCGGTTTATTCTATCTCCGCAGTTCATCCCTCTCCACTCAGTTTATTTCCCTCCTACTGTAGTGGTTTTTGCTACACTATCCATTTCCCTCACCACACAGTGGTCATTGGCATATAGTGCAACTTGGTTTCTATTTCGCCCTGGATACAGTTTGCTATTTAGTAACCTATTACCTTCCTTTTTTCTTCCTTTTCTCTCCTTTTTTCTACAAGCAGCCTACAACATTGTTCACAATTCTCCTCTCTCTCTCCTCCCTATAATTTACCCTATTTTGGCTTTTAGACTCAAGCTAGATATTTCTCTACAAGTGATATTTGAAGGACATTGAAAAGGATCATTACCATTATTATTTATACCTTCTATTTTTCACTGTTCATACCCACAGTTGTGGCACTCCATATATTATTATTCATTATTTTTTATTTTTCGTGTATTTACATTTTTATCCATCAACAATAAAGGTTAAGTTTTAATTTAATTGATTTTTTCCAGCATTACAACTAGGATGGGGATTCCTTTTTTGGTTGACCTAGTGTAGGGACGAGGTGAATCCTCCTCTCTATCTAGATCTTCCTATACCTTTTTATTTTTCAAACGTATGTAAGGGTTACCCCCTTTTTGGGATCCCCCAGACACACTCATAGGCTGGTTGCCTTTGGTTACCGGCTACTCTTTTCATTTTTTAGGTTTTAGTAAACACTAAAGATGTAAGCTAGGAGATTGTATGATAATAAAAAACACACAGAAAGAGACAGAGAGACAGTTGATGTGATTTGCATTTGCTTTGTGCTTTAGTGCCACTGCTTGCCATTGCAAACTGCAATGTAGCCTTTTGCAGTTTACTGCACATGTGAACGCAGCACTGAGTGTGACAGGTTTTCTTTTAAAACTTTTTGTAGTAAGAGAATCCCCTTTTTCATCAAATGACAACTTACTATTTCTTTCAAATTAAAATGACTCCTGCAGCTCCTCTTTTTTCCGTTAATTAAGTTTAATTAATTAAATAACACAGATATAACAATATAATACGACAACTCACAATTGGTATTGCAAAAAGACTAGATACTGTGTACCCTTTAGATTAGACAATTTTAAAAGCCATTTTTGCATTCTAGTATACAAATAGGAGCATTTTCGTACTATTTTGGTTATTATTAATATTTATTCCTGAAATGATTGCATGGACTTAATCCGTCTCGACCAAAACGCCACATGGACGAAACTTGGTTTGTCCGAACTTAAAAAAAACCAAAAGAAATCCGGCCGAATCGATTCAGATAAATCACATTTTTTTTGCTGAGTACAAGTATGTTATTTAATAAACTCTGATATGTAGAGAATTCAAATATGAATTAAAAAATGCAGACAAAAATAGTTGAGCTGGAAAAAAATTGCCAATTTTAGAATAGTTATAGTTTGGAAATTTTAGCCTACATTTTGCCATTAGAATTTTAATGTGATACAATTTGTAGTTAAATGAATAAACACAAAGGTATAACAAGGTCTAACCAGAGACTCCATGGGTTCACCAAATGAATCAAAGCTTCAGCTAGCAAAATTGAAGGAACACTATAGGGTCAGGAACACAAACATGTATTTCTGACCCACCATCTAGCCCCCCTATCTTCCCCTTGCTTTTATAAATATAGTAAAATCTTACTTTTATTCAAGTCTGCAGCTCCTGGCCCTGCCCCTGTCTGCCTCTGACCTGCCCACTGTCTGCTGACATCTTCAGAAATGGTGGTCGGAGCCAATCACAATGCTTTCCCATAGGATTGGCTGAGAGACTTCCAGGAGGCAGATCAGGGGCAGTGCCTGCACAATTTAAACACAGCCCTGGCCAATTAGCAGCTCATCATAGAGATGCTTTGAATCGATGCATCTCTATGAAGAAAGTTCAGTGTCTGCATGCAGAGGTTGGAGACACTGAATGACACTGCTGCTCACTGTGCAGCACTGCCCCAGGAAGCTCCTCTAGTAGCCATCTGAGGAGTAGCTAATGGAGGTATCCCTAGGCTGTAATGTAAACACTGCATTTTATCTGAAAAGACAGTGTTTACAGCAAAAAGCCTGAGGGAATGACTCTACTCTCCAGAACAAATGCAATTAGCTGTAGTTGTTCTGGTGACTACAGTGTCCCTTTAATGGGATTTGTAGTTAACCAACTAATGGAGATGTACGAGATATATGCTCCTGCTGTATTCTTGATCAGATATTTCTAGGATTTCCTGCCTAACAAAAAGTTAATGAGAATTGTATTTGTTAACAGCTAGAAGTCTGGTATTTCACTACCATTGCTTTACGTATTCAGGCAGAATTATATACTGTGAACAGATATAGACCACCCACACTGAATTCAGTTATCTGAATCACTGCATCTAAAATAAGCTGGATCAAAAAATAGCATTGAACAATTTTAAAAAAAACAGGGACTGTGCTGGTCTAGAGCTAAATCTTGAATCGGGAGAGAAAGACTCACCAAAAAACAAAACATTCATTATGCAAACCATGATATAAAAATTAAGGAAACAAGCTTATAAAAATATCTCAAAAATACTCTGCGCCTTAGAGAAGACAGGAGTCTACACAATCAGTTGTTACTAACGCTACATGCAACATTAATACAAATGTATCAGTCACTGGAAATATGCCAAGAGTGTTTTATCCAGTGACATATCATAGGATAGTACAGTATCCGATTAAAATACATTTTCAGTGAAATCTTATAACTCTGTAATCTGTATGACACATTTCTAGGGATAGATTTTACCATATTTCCCAATTTTTATGTTCTCTTTCAAGTCAAAATGCAGAGCCACAATCAAGTAGTCAGGCATTGACTATGGGACGGGGGGCTCTGCACACACTACAATGTACACACTACTAAAGACCCACATTTCTAAAGGAGTTATGCACTAATAAAACACAGCAAAATAGACGTAAATACATTTTTACATTTTTACTGGTTTTTGAATTTAATGCTAATAGTAATTTAATAATTCAAATTTGAAACTTTTGTAAATTTCATAGCTTTTACTGTGGACATTTGTATTTGTTGTTTTTTCACAACAAATTTGCAATATATTGTCTTTTTGGTAGATTAGGGGATGAATAAGGAGAATTAGACAGCAAATTATTGTCACTTTTGAAATTTAAATTCACTATTCATTTTTAGGACAATTTTTTTTCGATTGGGTTTTTAGTCAGACCACCAATGTGCTGACCATAGCCAATGCATTTAATATGTACAATCCCACAAGCTCAGATTTTTAACCCTTTTAATGCCATCAGTCATTCATGCACAATTTTATACAATGTAAATGAAATTAATTCATTGCAAATTAATTTTGATGGCAACAGCTGTCAGGACAGGAGAGCTGTTCCACAGTTCTAGCACCCACTCTGCTGAACCCCCTCGGATGTCCCTGCATGTCCCTGCACTGCTCATTGGGCATTCTGCACCTCTGGCTGGGAGCAGCTTTCTTCAGATGCCCTCTTCTGGTAAGCGACTGGGAGGGGCATTCAGAGGGATCAGAGGTGTGGATCTCACTAGCAGACCACCAGACCACCAGGGAATGAAGATAAGAATCCACCTTCTCTGAAAAAATGAAACAAAAATTAAACAAAAAATAAGAAGTACTGTGTGGGAGGCTGGGCAAAGAAATGCAGCCATATGTATTGGTGGTGGGGAACTTGTTCTTGTCATTGAGCTCGGACATCAGGACCTGTCTGACTATCTGGAGGTACTTGGAAATTGCTATCCTCATTTTCTCTTCCTCATGGTTGCCATGTGTTTGTGGTACCCCCAGGTATTTATATATTATATTTAAACCCACCCTCCAGTTTCATACCTTTTGCTGGAGAATGGCTTCCCTGGGATCCAGTGTAAAACACTTGAGGCTCATGGGAGTGAGGAGCCCCCATCCTCACTGCCTCCTCCTCCTTCACGTGCGGCTTCTCCTGCACACACCCGTGCAGCAGATTCTCTCTTTATGGGAGAAAGTGACTCGCGGCTGTCACTTCCTCCCATGCTGCCTGAAAAGCAACAGGCCCAGTCTCTCTCTTAAAGGGCCCACCGGGGACATTTGCCCCGCATTAAAGACGACAGTGGGTACACTGAATTTTCAACCCCTTTTATTTTTTTCTAATTTGTTTCTGAATGGAGTTTTCCGTACCTAAACTCTGCCATTGCAAGCTGTCATATGGCCAAAAATAAGCTGTCCTGAAAAAAATTATATTTTCAGGAAAAATGACTTGGTCAAACCAAATTTTCTCTCCGTGCACAATTCTGCTGTGTGAATTAAGATATAGCCACAGTGCATCATGCCTCACTCTTTCATTTGAATATTTCACCATTATGCAACTAGCATTGAAATACAGGAATAAACGTAACACATATGGTCATTTGTTTAGCATATTGCATACATAGCATGTTATTTCCAATGAAGTGATGCCACGTCATTGCGCAAGTCAGGTACATTGAGTCTAAAATGCTAAATCTAAAGTGTCAAGAAGCAGAGGAATTCTTAATTTGCCGCCAACTCACAGCATCCTCGCTGTTTATTACCTAATCCCTTTACTCTAATTCAAGAGCCGTTAGACAGTTTGCAATATTACCCAATTCATCAAATGCACAAATAAAAAAAGCAGGGCTCTCACGTGGCATTTAAAGTGTTCATATATGATAATATACTTTTTTTTTAGGGTCTTATTCACTAAAACCAGAACTGTGAAGGATTGTGGGACAGTTTAGCTGAGTTAGAAAAATGTTACATTGAAAAAGTCAAATTTACCATCTGTTCTAAAATGTTAAACTGCCCCGCAATTTCTAAATAAATACACATTTGGCATTTACAGCCCGTTAATTGTAGCTATTTCCACAGTAAAGTCATTTAGAGTGTATATCCTTATGTTTTATGACAATATTTAGATTGCATGTATATAATATATATAATAAAATCATTGAACAAGGTGCAATTTAACAGCATGGAGCCTGTGAATTAATGGGGTCTTGGTTTAACTAGCACCTTAATAACAAACAAGCAAACAAACAAACCACTCACTGTACTTGATTAGTATACTCCCAAGCAAGTACACTGACCGCAAGAGCCATTCAATTGAAGGCTGAGCTGATATCTGGCGCCCCCAGTGTCTATATGCTGCACTGTACAATGCTCTCATCGTTTCAGGACCACACAAGTGGACAGCTACCAGCGTCTTCTCCTACCTGCTGCTCAGCCAGCTTTGCTTCTGGTGGGTGGCAAGCCCCACTGCGAGGGAACAAGACCAGAAAATAAACAGCTACATTATTACCATCTCTGAGGAATCCCCTGCACACTTTCATTTAATACCCTTCTGTTTCTATCTCAGCTGATAAAGGTTTTCAGGTAATGACAATGTCTGGTGAATGGACTTCTTCTGGTGTTCAGTCCTGATGATGTGCATTCTGCCCCAATAACGAAAACTGGGGGGAGGGGGAGATTTACCACTCTTGGAAGTAGGATTTGCTTTAAATGCAGATCAGAGAGGACAAGGAATGGTTTGGGGTTTGGGGAAGGGCGAGGCTGAGATTTTAGTTACAAAGTTTCCAGAAATCAGGTGTTGGCTGGAGATCTTCCCCCTGACGTGGAGGAGTCCAGAATGACCACGTTCTCTTCACTGGAAATGTGAATCTTTTGTTCTGCTACAAGTATCACACCATCTGCTTCCTGGACTCTCTATTACCAGCGATATTCCGCAAGATTGCACACTGGTGAGTGTCTGCTTTAGGTTAAATCCACAAGGAATATCTTATTTATCCAGTGGGACATGACTAAATGTTCTGGTAAGTTTTCTGGAGGGGTATGGAGGTTAAAACTGAACAAAGGATTTGGTATAGAAATGAGGAGAAGCTTGTCCTTGCTGATTCTGACTTGAATACAGTATCAGGTTAGGAATATAAAGAGCATTGTTACTGTTAGTGTTTATAAATGGGATTTGGGGAGAAGATAAGGGCAGTCAATGTATCTCAGGGGATAATTCATTAATGAGGTCCTAGGGAGAGATCTGGGTGCTGGATTTGAACCTTTGTCACTGAGCAACACTTAGACCTCTGTCTAGCAGGTACAGTGTCTTGCAGCAGCATTACAGGTCTGCCCTGAAATTATCACTGTGAGATATGAATCCTAATATCAGCTCATGGCTATTTTGTAGCTCTGAAGGAAGCATGGCTGGGACTGATTGCTGGGATTTACCCATGGTGATAGAAGGATTTCTCTGTTATCTTCTGTACTTTAATGAATGCATCCCTGGAGTTTTAGAAAGGAGAGGAGTATCCAACAGGTTTTTAGAGCTGTGCTTCCTTTCCTGTGGTTCAAATGAGCCTGGATTTAACCCAATGTGTGCCTGGATACTCAGGCAATAGCTGATTGTCAAGTGAATGAAAATGTAAAGGTTTGCATTGGCTGGGGGGTGGGGGGTGCAGGTGGTGTGGGGGAGTGTGTGTGTGTGTGTGTGTGTGGGGGTATTTAATTTTAAGTATCTGATTCAGATGAATGAAATACCAACACAGGTTACTCACTTAGTTTAAAGTGACAATTCCACTTGTGGAGTAAGGTTTAAGTTTTGATTTAAACACCACAGATTCTGTGAGGGGCATCTACTCTCCATTCTCTCTCTTCACCAATGCACTTTAGAGTGTTAGATAGACAGTGCTATTGCTACATATGCAGCATGTAGGATTCAAAATGCTTTAACCCCTTAAGGGCTAATGATATTCCTTTCTGTCTTTGTGATCTAGTGCTTTATGACTGTATCAAGCTTGGAATGTCATATTTATTAAACGTAAGCAGATCCACAGAGCTGTGACGTCACAGAATTCTTGGGGCATTCCATTATGGAATGTGAAATTTAAAGACCTAACTGTTACGAAAGCACAGACCATCGCTGCTTCGTAAAGGGTTAACCTAGTGGTCTCTTTTTCTCTTTCAAAACCAGCGCTGCATGTATGGGCTTAATGAGTGGTGCGAATGCAGAATAGCACAGCATTGACAGTGCTCATGCTGTGTGAGGGTTAACCATACAACTTAGGGGAACTAGATATTTGTTCATTGGATGAGGTAACCAAGGCAACCTCTGGAGCAGTATCCATGTTCAATGCCAGCTGTGTCCTTTTACCTCCGTAATATGTGTCTCTCTGTGAAAAGGACTATTCGCTTCTTAAAGAAAATGTCAATCCGGAATTGTGGGGTCACTGTAAAATCCATGTAGTCGAGAAATGCTTTGCATGCCACAGCTTTACATTACGGCGTCATGCAGCGTAATGAGTGGGCTAAAAGTCTACTACTGCTTATTAAAAATACCATATTAACCCCAGCATTACTAATTGCAAGGACTACGGGTAGCCGGAAAAAAAAATCAGGCATTTTGGGGATTTAAAATAAAGAGAAAACTATTTTTTTGCATTAAAAATAAGTAGTGAGTAAAACCCATTTTAATCTAGTTTTTAATTGATTGCATAATAAAAGTTGTAAAAAATTGGGGTAATTTAAAGAGCAATTTTAGGGAAAATGTCTAAAAGTGGAGTAATGTCCGTATACATTTTATTGGTTTCCGTGGCAACTGCTCCACTTTTGCACTTTGTGACCGAATTCCCCTTCATGTATAACCCCTAATGTAATATATCAAATGACTCGCAAAAACGAAATACCACATTCTTAAACTCAACTAATAATATGTAATAGCAAACCAGAATATAGCATCTATAATGAACAATTGTTTTATTTTGAAAGAAGTCTGTCATCGCACGGTTAAACTGCTTCAGAATATAGAAGCAAACAAACCTTACATTAACCCCTTAAGGACACATAACATGTGTGACATGTCATGATTCCCTTTTATTCCAGAAGTTTGGTCCTTAAGGGGTTAAAGACCGTCTTGGGGTATATGTGTGTTTGCACTTCTTACTGTCGAAAAAGATGCACATGTATTAAGTATTTAAGTAATTCCATAGCTTGAAGTGTTATGCATTTACAAGCTCTGTGACTCCAATTTCATCGCTATTTACTGTGTACACAGGCACACCATCATGAGCACTCTCTCACTAATCTTGAATCAGCCGATAGCTTTACACTTGCCGGACATCAATAATGGATATGCTGTGCAAAGAATATACTTCATTTCCTCTGCACACAGAGAAGTTCGACTAACTTGTAAAGTTTTCGCTAGAGGTCAGTGGTGACAAATGAATATTTACACTAAATGCATAGCAACAGGTCTCCGAAGGTTCCGTATCTTGGGGCGAGTTTCTACGATTGTCGCAATCATTTACTGACACACTGTTAATTGGTAAAATGGCTCTGGGTGGCATTAACACGATACAAAACCTAACTAGTAATGACTGGTAATTAGAGGCTGCTGTTAGTTTTACCTTTTCCCACTGAGATAAATAGGAGACGCTAAATTCTAAGAAACATCTGGTTTCAAAGCTAGATTGTAAAATTGGCACCTGTCGCTGTCTGACTATAAATTGCACCTGCCTCATCAAAGTGTAAAGAGGAAAAGACAAGTTAATGACGGCAAGCTCTTAAAAGTTGGAGCTATATAAATACCAATAATAATAATAAATAAATAAGCATATTTACAGGAACACTGTACACAAACATATAATCCTAATGCTATAGTGTTTCCCTACCTATGTAGGTGTCCTCCCTCCTTACAGGGGTTTAAAAGATACATTTTACTTACCTTACATCCTGCCGAACGCCTCCCTGGATGATCTCAGGATAACGTGCATGGTTGCAAAACACCATGCTGTGCCAATCAAATGCTCTCAATGGTTATCTGTTGTAGCTGCAAAAGTGCCTTTAGTGCTTGTCTTCCTGACAGCTACTTGAAGCGTGTTAACCCTGCAACAAAAATGTTGCTGTTCCTGCAAAACTGCAATGTTTTACAATACAGGGTTAAAATGACAGGGACATAATCCCCATACCGGTTCATTGAGATGAAGTGTCATGGGGGCCTATAGAGTCCCTTTTTAAGGACTAAAGCCTAGATTTTAGTCATTTTCCCAAATAATTGTGAAATTTAGACAGGTTTATGGAAAGACTAAGGTAACTCAGAAGATCACTGGTGAAGAACATCTGCTGATCTACTGGTTCCTGGAAGAGTTGCTATGGCAATTAACTAGAAACCATGCTTTATTTCAAAATGGTTAACACTAAAGTTGTGGTTGGTATCAATGGAGGTGGTAGTAGGTTCCATGCAGATGATAAAGAGGAAGGTTGACCATGAAAATCTTTTGGTAATTGTTTGCTGCACACATCTACCACCAGATGGTATTAACAATGCTTGACAGCTTTTTTTTAATGACAAGCATTGAAACAAACTCTTTGATTTTATGGAGCCAACTTATTGTTGATATTGTTATGTTAAATTAGGTAGGGACCGATGTTTAATTCCTGATCTCGCAGGATGAAAATCAAAACATTCAGATGTTGTGGAGGAGTTATCAGCCTTTACTAAGAGTGTGACCTTTAAGTAAATGAGTATTGCTCATCTTTTACATGGGTGCATTTCACACCAACATCGTACAATGTGTCGCTGACTCCACTTCTTCCATTGTACATAACACAGTTGTGTCTGTTACAGACCAGCAGGTGAGTCAGCCTCTTCAATGACTGACATATTGAAACACCATAAAAGCAGGATTTTGGAGCTAGCTTATGGCTTACGCTCTATCTATATCTTGTTTTTTTTTCTAAGAGTCAGACATGCTAGGGAGATCTATCGAAGTACCACTAATTAATCTGCACCTTTGTGGTGATTTTCCTGGGGTGAATTATTAATTCACATGAACTTTTCCAATATTTTAGTTACATTTTTAGTATTTTCTGTCACATTTCCTTCTGCATCATGTTTTGTGTAATGAATTTAGTTTATCAATTGTTAATTTTCTTTTTGCACCAAGGTTGTTTTCTTTTCTGGCTTTTTCTTACACAGTTTACACAACATTTTGGTGTAGGAATATAGGTAAAGCACTTTGACCTCAACTTGGGAATCAAAGCCCTGAGTGCTCCTGTCACAACTGGGACTACTACTGCCTTCACTTTCCACATCCTTTCTAGTTCTTCCTTCAGTCCTTAGTATTTGTATATCTTCTCATATTCCTTCTTCCTGATGTTATGGTCACTGGGTATTGCCACATCCACCACCACTGCAATCTTCTATTCCTTGTCTACCACCACAATGTTAGGTTGGTTGGCTAATATACAGAAAGAGTGTCCCATTAAGGGACCTTTAGTGTGTCAAGGGAAGTTAGGAAGGGGGTAAACCTGAATATTGCCAAAATGTACATTAAAAGTGGCCAATAGACATAATGTCCAGAGGACCCATTAAAGTCCCTAGGATTTGTAAGAAATGTATTTAAATCTAAAACCCCTATTTATTGAAGAACATAAGTATCACATAAAAAAAACACACAATATAGCATCCCCTTAACCCCTTAAGGACACATGACATGTGTGACATGTCATGATTCCCTTTTATTCCAGAAGTTTGGTCCTTAATGGGTTAAATGGCTACACAGGTTAGTGTACTCGTCAATGCCTCAGAATAAGGCGCTTTAGCAGTGCCGAAACGCGTGTCAGGCTTTTTTATTTTTTTCAGGGCATGTTTTAGTTTGGCACTTCTTTATTATTGTGTGAGGGTTTATATAGCAATCAAAGTGGGTGGAAACTCTCTTCTATGAGGACTATTTGGGGCATTTTCTGCATACAGTATGGATAGAACTTTCTCTAATGGCATGAAGCTTTCATTGTTGTAGTCTACATTCTGGCTAACCTAGCTAGCGACCAAGACATTTGTTGGTATAATAGGTTAGCCTGGCTAGTTGGGGCATTTCTTTCATGACAGCATCAAAGGATAGACTGGGTGGTCTTTATACCTTTGCAAGCCTTCAATCAATTTTTTTAGATACCGACCCTGAAGTCGAATTTTTCATAATTAGTTTAGTGAAGGCTTCTCTGTGTATGCCATTGTCTCTCCTTTAGCCTCTCAGATTTTCTGCACAATATTGGTCCAGCATTTTTGGTTACAGTATCTTACAAGCTTATCAGTGTTCAGCATTATAGGCTTTATGTGCTAGCAGTAGGAGGGAACATTGTTCAAGTTCTGCTTGTAACATTATCCCACTAGTTTATCTTTGTTCTGTTTTATAGGCTAACTTTATCACTTTTTGAGACATAGATCTCCTGTTGGTTGGCGAGGCTTATGCCACATAGGCTTTCATATTATAGCTACCTTCCTACTATAGTCCAATAGCTTCCTTTATTCTGCTACCCCACTCACCCACTAGGTTTGCTGAGCTAATTATCTCCCCTTATGATACTTATGTTGTTTAATAAATAGTGGTTGTAATTGTAAATATATTTTTCTTTTAAATCCTAAGGACATTAATGTGTCCTCTGGACTTTATGTCCATTGGCCACTTTTAATATGCATGGTTGGCTAATACACTTGCTTGTCTGTCTGGATCTGAATGTTCCATAGGACTTGCCATTTTCAACTGTCCATTTGTTTGTGGTATCTCCCATCTCCAGCCCATATAATGTGCAGATATTTCAGTGCACAATCCCAGTAACTCTACTATATCTTGTCCCTGCTAACATCTTGTACCCAGCTACTATCGGCTGGATTGTCTCAGAGGCCTCTTTGCACAGTCTGTACTTTGGGTCTTGTATGTTGTGGTAGACCCCTATTTCTATTGATCTGGTGTTGAGGGCCTGTTTATGTGCTAGTAGGATTAGTGTCTTAGTACTGTCTTTCAGTCCTGCATTTCCCAACCACTGGTATTATTTTGTAATGTGAGACACAAACTATCTGCTGGTGGTACACCCCATTGAGAGGATTGTCTTGCCATGGAACCTCTACCTTTTCTGCATTCTCTATCTGTTGTCTCATGAATTCCCTTAGCAGTTGATCTTTCGGAGCCATCAATGTACTTCTGAATCCAGGACTGTAGCTTTGACACTCATCAGACCACAACCTCAATCCTTCTGGCTGGTGTACAGTCTCTGAGTGCTGGATTTCAGGTTGAATCCTCCATTTATAGTGAGAAGTGTTTGGATCTTGACATCCATGGATACCAACTTTTCTCTTGGCCAGGTTATTATTCCAGTTGGATACTAGATGACTGGTAGGGCATATGACTTGATGGCTTGGATCTTGGTCTTGAGATGGGACTTCAGGACCTGTCTAACTCTTTGGAGTTACTTAAATGTTGTGTCTGTCTATCTATCTATCTATCTATCTAGCTAGCTACACCTATATCTATAGCTCTCCCTCACCAAAGAATCTGGGTCCACTTCCATGCACTGTAATAAAATCCCCTGCTATTCCAACCCTAATCAGGAGAGATGCAGAGTGTGTGTGATATCAGCAGCAAATCAGAGTTTGTGATTTGCATAGTATATTTTCCAGCTTCCCACTTTGCAGAAAATAAAAAGTTTTTTTGAATTTCCAGATGATACTGTGTGCCAAAATGCTCAAGGAGAAGCAAATATTAGTCCGGAATTTTAAAACAAACTGCTGTACAGTTAAATGTAATTTTTAAAGTGCAATTAATTTCACACACACAATTTCTTATGAAATTTATACTTTATTACTCATCCTTACAGACATTTAATTCTCATTTAAAGGGATACTGTAGTGACAGGAATACAAAGCTGTATTCCTGGCACTACCGATCCCTCTGCCTCCCCCCTCCCTCTCGCCCCACATCCCCTGTAAATAAAGGGTTAAAAAGCCTTTATTTACTTACCGTATCCCAGCACTGATGTCCATTGGCGCTGGGTCGATCTCCGCCCATTCCGACATCCTGCGACAAGCGGGGTCTTATGCGCATGCGCGGAAAATGCTGCACGCGAATTCCACCTCCCTATAGGAAAGCAATGAATCAATCCTTTCCTATGGGGGAAAATCTGACGTTGAAGGTCCTCATGCAGAGCGTGAGGTTGTCCAGTGTCAGTTAAAGGACCAAAAGTCTGTTTCGATTACGAAAGCCCTGTAGTGGCAGTCTGTTAGACAGTCACTGAGGGCAGAGTTAGAGCTGCAATGTAAACATTGAGTTCCTCTGGAACTGCAATGTTTTACATTGCAGCACTAAGTGCAATGTGGACACAGCACCCATACTATTTCAATTAGCTGAAGTGGTCTGGGTGCCTACAGTGTCCCTTTAATGTAAAGCTCAACTAAAGGTAAATTAGACAGAATATATATTTTCTCACTACAGATATAGTGTGGGGTTTCTACAATGTTAAAATGTCTTTTAAAATGGATAGAACATGGTTTAAACATAACTTTTATTATAATTTGAAGATATTCACTAACAGAGATAATGATGTGAAAAAGCTGGCACTAGAGAAATAATTGAACTTGGTGGAACACACAGTGCTTGATACGTGAAGGTGTGTGATTAGATTGTGCACTTATAACCACACAATGATAGGGAAAACAGTACAATCTGTTAAATACTGTAAATCAAACAAGAACAGAGACTGCCTGCAGACAGTCCTATAATTCTCAAGAGCATTTTATAATTCAGTTTGCTGATTTTTCAGTCTTAGATTAGGACTTCTCCATGTGGTCCAGCTCTGGACCATAGTAAGTGCCACATTTTACAAATGACAGACGTCAAAGTTCCACTCCCCGTTGGCTGTTTTTAAGTGTTTTATACTTTTAGTAAAACATTTCTTATCTCTTTTAGTAAATTTCTTTATCGCCTTGAGGAAAAGGCTCATTGTTTTTAATATTTTAATATATTATAATTAAGGTCACATTGTAATCATGCTATGGTCCTAGGATGCCCCATTCTGTTCTACCAGGGATTTAAAAACCCAGACATATACCAGGACATGAGGATTTGGAAACTGACTTCGATATTTATGATTACATAGTATTTAATAACGTAGATTAGTTATCGTACTCATTTCTGTTTGAGCTATTGATCTACTGTGAGTTATCAGTAATGTTAATTTTAGTGAGATTTTTTGCTTGTCAGATGGAGAGGAGCAGTGGAGTGCTGGGGCACAGTCTGCCCTGAATGGCAGCAGGGAGGATGGTGGTCTGGAGAAAACGGTAATCTCATGATGAGCCAAACAAGAGCCTAGAGCAGCCCAGTGGGACAGCGTAGAGTAACGACCTACATGAATGGAGGGTCGGTGTTCAAAATCACATCCAACCCCCTCTCCTAACTCAGAGGCACTATTGGAAGGGAGCCACACATGGGGAGTAGGGGGATAACCATGAATAGGGTAGACAAAAATGAGTGAGAGATGGGGAGAAAGAGAAGTAGTGGGAAGTGGGAGAGCAATATTCACACTCATATATGACATAAGTAAGAGAGCACAGAAAAGAGTTAAACGTGATTTGCTCATGACTAAAAGCTCACACCAGCTCTGCACAACTGAATTATCCAACACCCTGTACAAATATTCCTCACTGTCAATGAGGAAGTGAAATTTCCTCTGTATGGTGTCCCAAGCAGTGGGATGTGGTTTGGTCTCTGATTTTTTTTTTTAAACCCTCTAAGAAATATTTTGAGGGCCCCAATTTATAAATGGCATTACTGAACTGATTCCCATAGGAAGCCTTCCCTAATCTGTGTATAAATGGATTTTTAGGGTTTGTACAGCTCTATGCATGTGTATCGCAAACAAAAGGAAATTACCCCCCGCCCTCCCCACCCCACCTTCCCAGGCCCAGATATATTGAAAATGTTGTTCTTAATTAGGATCAGTAAACTCACAGCACTGCGTTTGCATAGTCTCTCTATAACCACTATAGTAATGAAACTAGTTATACTGCCTAGAGTTTCTTCTTTAGATTTTAACAGCGGTAGGGTGAACCAACCAACATCTCCCCCTAGTGGCCGCCTGCACCCTGTTCTTTGTACTCCTCTCAACGTGGGCAACATGCTTAAAAGCAGTACAGAATCCTTATCCTAACACTACAAGGCTTAAATAACGCTGTTTATTTCCTAGCCACTCATATGTGTGTCACCACAAAGCTTTTTGTTTACTGCTTTTTTGTCAAAAGGACTAGAAGTTAATCACACATTGTGTCAAGTTTTTATCTTCCCACTCAAAAGCTTCCATCTTTTCAAAACCTAAGTGTGGCTTAATCATAATAATTACCTACCCATGCAAAACCTTAATTCCCCAAGCTTTACAACACCTTCAATGCTGTTAAATGTAGTATTTTCTTTTTTTCTAGGGGGTATAGAATGCACGATAGTTTGAAAATGTGCTTTTCCTCTTTTCTCTACAGTGTACTATGTTTAGAAAGAGAGGTTAATTGTTAAAATACTGCTAGGATGTCTGATTTCTAAATGTAATCTAAACATTAAATCCAAAGTCTTATCTATTCAGAGTATAATGATTAAAGTGAATTTAATAGTTACATGTTGACAAGCTAACTGTTTGCTGCGTAAGTGAGAATTTTCCAAGTATTCAGCACCCAAGCAGTCAGCACAATGCGGGTTGGGAGTCCTATTTATAAACTTTTGGGTAATTGGATTTGTCACACTATAAAGTTCTAGTGATAACATATATATACAGTGAGGGAAAAAAGTATTTGATCCCCTGCTGATTTTGAACTCTTGCCCAAAGAAATGATCAGTCAGAATAACAAAAATAAAATCCAGAAAAATGCATGTCAAAAAAGTTATAAATTGATTTGCATGTCAATGAGTGAAATAAGTATTTGACCCCTTCCACTTAGTACTTGGTGGCTAGACCCTTGTTGGCAATCACCAAGTTCAGATGTTTCTTGTAGTTGGTCACCAGGTTTGCACACATCTCAGGAGGGATTTTGTCCCACTCCTCTTTGCAGATCCTCTCCAAGTCATTAAGGTTTCGAGGCTGACGTTCTTCTTGAGCCACTCCTTTGTTGCATTGGCTGGGTGTTTTGGGTCATTGTCATGCTGGAATACCCATCTATGACCCATTTTCAATGCCCTGGCTGAGGGAAGGAGGTTCTCACCCAATATTTGACGGTACATGGCCCCGTCCATCGTCTCTTTGATGTGGTGCAGTTGTCCTGTTCCCTCAGCAGAAAAACATCCTCAAAGTATAATGTTTCCACCTCCATGTTTGGCAGTGTGGATGGTGTTCTTTTGGTCATAGGCAGCATTCCTCCTCCTCCAAACATGGTGAGTTGAGTTAATGCCAAAGAGCTCCATTTTAGTCTCATCTCACCACAACACTTTCACCCAGTTCTCCTCTGAATCATTCAGATGTTCATTGGCAAGCTTCAGACGGGCCTGTACATGTGCTTTCTTAAGCAGGGGGGCCTTGTGGGCGCTGCAGGATTTCAGTCCTTCATGGCGTAATGTGTTACCAATTGTTCTCTTGGTAACTATGGTCACAGCTGCCTTGAGATCATTAACAATATAGAATGTGACAGCATTTGGCCCATCTAGTCTGCCCAACAAGATCATCTTGTGTTGTTCTGGGCTGATTCCTCACTGTTCTCATGATCACTGAAACTCCACGAGGTGAGATCTTGCATGGGGTACCAGGCCATGGGAGACTGACATTTATTTGTGTTTCTTCCATTTGCAAATAATCACACCAACTGTTGTCTACTTCTCACCAAGCTGCTTGGTTTTGTAGCCCATTCCAGCCTTGTGTAGGTCTACAATCTTGTCCCAGACATCCTTGGACAGCTCTTGATTGATTGCTTCTGTGGACAGGTGTCTTTTATACAGGTAATGAGCTGAGATTAGGAGACCTTCCTTTAAGAGAGTGCTCCTAATCTCAGCTTGTTACCTGCATAAAAGATACCTGGGATTCAGAAATAGGGGATCAAATACTTATTTCACTCATTGACATATATATCAATTTATAATTTTTTTGACGTGTGTTTTTATAGATTTTTTATTTTTTGTTATTCTGTTTCTCACTGTTAAAATACACCTACCATTAAAATTATAGACTAATCATTTTTTTTGTCAGTGGGCAAATGTTCAAAATCAGCAGGGGATCAAATATTTTCTTCCCTCACTGTATAAAGACAAAAGGCATAAACTAATGTTCAACCTATTATTCCATAATGCACGGCGAGTGTGGTGTTTAGAGTCTTTGGTAGCACTCCAAATTAAAGGAGCTGCATAGGTAAAAATGCATGTCCTTGCAATTTGCATCACTTAACACATGCTCACAATGACTGCTCTAGAACTACTCAACCTAAGTTACACTACAAATACAGCATTCATACGCTAGAAATTACAAGCCATATTACACCATATTATCTATCACTCATCAGCTAGCTGTACTGCATCTGGTTGGCTGACAGGAGCTGGAGAAGAAATGGTTACCAGTGGGTAGTGAGGTTGGCTGACAGGGGCTGGAGTGGGGGGTTAACAGTGGGTAGAGAGGTTAGCTCACATGGGGCTGGACGCGAAGGGATTAACAGTGTGTTGAGAGGTTGACTGACATGGGCTGGAGAGGAATGGGTTAACAGTGGGTAGTGAGGTTGGCTGACAGGAGCTGGAGTGGAGGGGTTAACAGTGGGTAGAGAGGTTAGCTGACAGGAGCTGGATGGGAAGGGGTTAACAGAGAGTAGAGAGGTTGATTGACATGGGCTAGAGAGGAAGTGGTGAAAAGTGGGTAGTGAGGTTGGCTGTTACTTGCATTACAGGGAGGGAGAGAGAGGAGTACATATAAGATGGTTAAGAAGGGGGGGAGAGAATCAAAGAAAGGAGGAAGAGAAGCAGAACAGATTTAGGCTACATCAAAGTTATGAAATAAAAGAAACTAAGGAAAACAGGCATTCTGTGAATAGCTCTAGCCTTGTCTCTCTATTTTCTTTGACTAAAAAAAGGTACGTTTCTTTCCGAGACTGGGAATCAGGAACATGTTGAAAGGAGAGAGGGGGATGGCTAATGAGGGTGGGTTACACTACAGAAAACAGCTAAATATTTTATAGCTCTGCAGGAAAACTACACAGAATTGAAAGAAAAGTAACTAACCACAGGTATTTGAGCTTACTAGCTTTAATTTTAGCTTAACTTGTTCAACTGTCTGGAGTATTTCTTTAGCATGGGTTAGTGCTTGAAACTGGACTGGCCTTAGGTTATCGACAAATTTATAATAATTCTAGACAGAGATTCACAATAATAAACTTTGCTTAATAATTATTAGACTGTGAGATTTGTTTCTGGCCGAACTGCAGTTCATTTTGGGTTGATCAGATGATTGGTCAAATTCCTGACCTCTGAGCGCAGATGTACAAAAATCATGCACCACCTGAAGAGTGCAATCCCGAACATGTTCAGTTCAGAGTGGTGATTCTGGACTCCACCCATGGCATAAAAAAAGATGGGAAAAAAAAAGATGATTGGTGGCTAGAGGACAACAAAAAATCAACTAAATCTAAATGTTGATTTTGAGCAATGGAGGGTATAAAAGGAGGTGCAGTAAATGTATTTATATATATTTTTATATAAATATAGGTTTTATTTTATGCACCTCCTGCTTTTCCTTCTATTGATTACTTTTCCCATTTGATCTGTGAACCAAATGGTGGGAAAATGCTCCTATCAGTGCGCTGCTAAATATATACAAAATATTACATTGTATATATTAAAATACATATTTATTTATTCTATACTTTGCATAACACTGACTGGACTATTTTCATGCAGTTTTTATCTTCCAAAATTCTGCCGAGCCAAATACACATTCATCTGAAATTTGGTTCTGCCGAAAAATGTTAACATTTTTGGAAAAAATTGTTTGCTCACAGTTCATTTGTTAAGTTACATGTGCCAGTTCTCTCCCAGTTTCGTCTAATGCGTCATGAGCTGCTGTTGGTTTTAGTAAAATGAGTTTTGCAGTTTTCGGTCTGCAATGTATCTGCCCACCCGTTATGGGAAAAGGATCTTTCATCCATTAATCCTGCTCCAAACCTAGTTACTGGTATGGGAACAATGGGACATTGCTTCTACCTTATGCTCTCTAGACGTGTATCCCAGCCATCAACAACACCTACACCTAATATAGAGCTTTCTGACACACTAAGGGAATTCACAATTCAATACATTATCATAAACTAAAAACAGAGTTGAAAAATTAAAAGTTTGCAATTATTTTTCAACTTTCTTTATTTCAACCTAAAGTTTGCAATATGTTGTCGATGTTTTATCATCACATTTAAGTAAAAAAGTCTAATGCTGATATGAGTGACTTCTAAATTGCGCTCTGCCTTTGCTGGTCCACCCACTACATTGCACTGTGATTGAGACTAAGGTCCAGCTGCAATTTATAAATAATCAGATGACCAAAGTATGGAAATTATTTTTTAGCTACAAAAAGGCTTCAAATAATGATAGAACAGCAATATGTTTAAACTGCATCCAGCATTAACTATTAACCACTACAATTTAGTCCATATCGTTAACATGTATTGAAGCCCATACATGATTCTACTTTCCTTTAATGATCTCCTACTCGACCACAGTGACTACATTTAAAAATTATTTTTTATAAAGATTAACTAGTGATGAAGGAAATTCAAGTGTGGACTGTTTGACTTTAATTAATGACTATTTGTAGCCTGTTCTACACTGCTCAAAAAAATAAAGGGAACACTTAAACAACACAATGTAACTCCAAGTCAATCACACTTTGTGAAATCAAACTGTCCACATACGAAACACTGAGTGACAATCAATTTCACATGCTGTTGTGCAAATGGGATAGACAGCAGGTGGAAATTATAGGCAATTAGCAAGACACCCCCAATAAAGGAGTGGTTCTGCAGGTGGTGACCACAGACCACTTCTCAGTTCCTATGCTTCCTGGCTGATGTTTTGGTCACTTTTGAATGCTGGTGGTGCTTTCACTCTAGTTTAAATGGACTCATCACCTTTATAACATCACTCCCATACTCTTAAATCTTAATTTTGAAAAGTGATTTTAAAAATTGTCTCTGATTGGCCAATTACACTTTTGGCGCAATTTTCAAATGAACATAGCCCTATTTAAACAACCCCTGCCAGGTTACTACTTTTATCCCATTCTGAAGAAGCCAATTATGGTGAAACGCGTTTATGGTTATTAATTCTGTATTTTACTGTGTATTTTAGATCAATAAAAGTTTTTTGGCTACTTTATTGTACCAATCCTCTTTTTATTGCACTCTTTATGCACTTTAAACAACTTTTTTTACCTATTCCTGGCATTTTAACCTTTCCTGGTTACTTTTACTTCCACTGGCAATTTTAAAGTTCCAGTACTCCAAGAAATCCTAGGTGGGGATCATACCACTGGCGCCTATCCATAGAGCAGTACCTCTGCTCTATCTTTGTGAGTATTATTTTTATTTTCTCTACTACTCTCTTAACCTATCACAATTGAGAGCACTATTGCTGCTTTTTATTCTTCTATATTGGAGCCTTGGATCACCAGACATATCCTATAAGCGGGGATTATACCGCTGTACGCTATCCACACCAGAGCTGGCCATAGCTCCCTCAAATGTGAGTTTTTTACCTCTTCTTATCTGCACATTGAACCACATCAAAATTGAGAGCACTATTGTTGCTTTCTGTCTTTCTTTTCCGAGTTCTGGACTACCAGACGGTGTTGACGGAGACCCCCTCCCTACATATCCCATAAGCGGGGATTATACCGCTGTACGCAATCCACACCAGAGCTGGCCATAGCTCTCTTGAATGTGAGTTCTTTACTTTTTGTTACCTATCACACCCTGAACTTTCATACTATACCATTAGTCGCCTCTACCTCTCTTGTATTTACATATATGGAACGGTCTACACTAGACGCATCCACAGAGGAACTCTATCAAGTATCCTAGACCATCTATTGGCACCCTAGCAATACTTTACTGGACTATCTACCCTTATTTGGCGCAGCCCTTCCATATCTTTTTGCACAAATGTGCATGTGTCTGCTCAAACAGTCAGAAACAGACTCCATGAGGGTGGTATGAGGGCCCGATGTCCACAGGTGGAGGTTGTGCTTACAGCCCAACACCATGCAGGACGCTTGGCATTTGCCAGAGAACACCAAGATTGGCAAAGATTGGCAAATTCGCCACTGGCGCCCTGTGCTCTTCACAGATGAAAGCAGGTTCACACTGAGCACATGCGACAGACATCGTCTGGAGACACCGTGGAGAATGTTCTGCTGCCTGCAACATCCTCCAGCATGACCGGTTTGACAGTGGGTCAGTAATGGTGTGGGGTGGCATTTCTTTGGGGGGCCGCACAGCCCTCCATGTGCTCGAGGTACCGAGATGAGATCCTCAGACCCCCTGTGAGACCATATGCTGGTGCGGTTGGCCCTGGGTTCCTCCTAATTCAAGACAATGCTAGACCTCATGTGGCTGGAGCAGGGGCGGACTGAGAACCCTCAGGGCCCCCGGGCAAAATAAATCAAGGGCCCCCTTACAGGCCCCACCCATACTCTGCAGCAAGCGCCACCCTTGTCCCGCCTCCATGCACCGCCTCCAGCCACACACTACACAATCTTTAGACACAAGGAACAAAAGGGCAATAAGCCCTTCGAGGCCCCAGTAGAGACTACAATTGAGGGCTAATGGGCCATGGAGGGGGGTCTTTCTAGCGGAGGCTATCTCAGTGTCCTTTAGAGAGTGTGTTAGATAGAATCCCCTCCAAGCCCCATTAGAGACTACAATGGAGTCTAAAAGGCTTGGAAGGGGGTCTTTCTAACAGAGGCCATCTCAGCGTCCATTAGATATCCCCTGCTGGAAACAGTCGCCTCCAGGCCCCAGTACAAACTACAATTGAGGGCTAATGGGCCATGGAGGGGATTTCTAGCAGAGGCTAGAGTCTAATGGGGCCTGGAGGGTGGTCTCTCCAACACTCTGGTTCCTATTCACAATATAGCAACACAACATAGCTCGCTGATACCTGAGCCAAGTTGGCTCCTCTTACCTTAATTACTGTTGCTGGCTGGCAGTCTGTGGGCTTGCTGGCTGCGGCTGGCAGGCTGTGGGCTTGCTGGCTACTGCCGGCAGGCTGTGGGCTTGCTGACTGCGGCTGGCAGGCTGCGGCTGGCAGACTGTGGCTTGCTGGCTGTAAGCCTGTGGCTTGCTGTAGGCCTGTGGGCTGGCTACTGGCCTGTGGGCTGGCTAACTGGCTGGCTACTGGCCAGCCTGTGGGTTGGCTGGCTGGCTACTGGGGCATTTGTAGATTATTTAAAGAAATAATCCATGCACAATAACCACTACTGCTCCAGAGTAAGTAGTCAAACCGTTTAAGAACAGTTTGACAACTTACCTGGGGTCTGCTGGGATATGAGGCTGTAGTAGGGAATAGGAGCAGTGGTGCAATGTGTGTGAAAGGTTCAGTGTGTGTGTGGGGGTGTAGTGTGTGTGGGGGTGTAGTGTGTGAATGTGTAGGGTGTGTGGGCAGTGTATGTGTGTGGCAATGTTAGTATGGGGGGCTGTGTATGGGGGTCTGTGTGTATATGGGTGGGCAGTGTATGTGTGTGTGTGAGGCAATGTGTGTAAATGTGTATGGTGTGTATGGGGTGTGTGTGGGGGCAGTGTGTTTATGGGGCTAGAGTTCACTCTCACCACTGCGACCACCAGGAATCCATGGGGGTTACAGTGTTGAGAGTGAACTCTAGCCCGTAGCTCCAGGGCTAGAGTTGACTCTCGCAAGAGCAGTAACATTGCCATGGTAACCGCGGCAACGCTCTGTGCTCGCGCAAGAAGGACCCAGAGGAGCTGAAGGTGAGCTCCCAGGTCCTCTCTTCCTCCCCTGCCCGCACGGTGCCTACGGACAGGGGAGGGGGGGGCATTCTTCCCTCTCTTTCTCCCCCCTCCCCCAACTCTCTATTCCCCCTCTTTCTCCCCGTGTCTCATTCTTCCCTCTCTGTCTCTTTCTCCCCCTCCCCATCTCTCTATTCCCCTCTTTCTCCCCGTGTCTCATTCTTCCCTCTCTGTCTCCCCCCTCCTCATCTCTCTATTCCCCCTGTGTCTCATTCTTCCCTCTCTGTCTCTTTCTCCCCCTCCCCATCTCTCTATTCCCCCTCTTTCTCCCCGTGTCTCATTCTTCCCTCTCTGTCTCCCCCTGTGTCTCATTCTTCCCTCTCTTTCTCCCCATCTCTTTATTGCCCCCCCTTTCTCCCCCTTTCCCATCTCTATGTCCCCTCTCTTTCTCCCCCCTCCCCATCTCTCCCCTCTCTTTCTCCCCCCTCCCCATCTCTCCCCTCTCTTTCTCCCCCCTCCCCATCTCTCCCCCCTCTTACTAGTCAGAGGGGGCTGGCCGTTTCATTTTAGAGCCGCCGGACCGGGTGGCAGCCTCGCCGGTCCGGCGGCATTCCGCTCACTAACACTGAAGAAGAAGGAGGAGGAGGAGCATGTGTCTGTCATGCTCCTTTGCGGTTCCCACATCCTGTGCTGGGAATTGTGGGAACCGCAGGGAGCATGACCGAGAGACATGCTCCTCCTCCAGTGTTAGTGAGAGGAATGCCGCCGGACCGGCGAGGCTGCCACCCGGTCCGGCGGCTGCAGCATGAAACGGCCGGCCCCCCCTCACAGTGTGCCACCGGACCGGCCACCCGGTGGCACCTGCAGTCCCCAAATGCCGCCCCCAATCCAGCCCTGCCGCCGGGCCCCCTGAAGGCGGCCCTGGCGGCGGGCCCCCCTCCCGGCCGGGCCCTCGGACCGTGTCCGAAGTGCCCGACCGGTCAGTCCGCCCCTGGGCTGGAGTGTGTCAGCAGTTCCTGCAAGATGAAGGCATTGATGCTATGGACTGGCCAGGCCTTTCCCCAGACCTGAACCCAACTGAGCACATCTGGGACATCATGTCTCGTTCCATCCACCAACGTCACGTTGCACCACAGACAGTCCAGGAGTTGGCAGATGCTTTAGTCCAGGTATGGGAGGAGATCCCTCAGGAGACCATCCGCCACCTCATCAGGAGCAAGCTCAGGCATTGTAGGGAGGTCATACAGGCAAGTGGAGGCCACACACACAACTGAACCTCATTTTGACTTGTTTTAAAGACATTACATCAACGTTGGATCAGCCTGTAGTGTGTTTTTCCACTTTAATTTTGAGTGTGACTCCAAATCCAGACCTCCATGGGTTGAAAAATTTAATTTCCATTTTTTTATTTTTGTGTGATTTTGTTGTCAGCACATTCAACTATGTAAAGAAAAAAGTATTTAAGAAGAATATTTAATTCATTCAGGTCTAGGATGTGTTATTTTTGTGTTCCCTTTATTTTTTTGAGCAGTGTATATTCATTATTACGTTAACACAATTAAGGGATTTAGGAGTTTGAGGATAATAGTAACTGATCAGCAGTAATATAGCCGGTCACAATATCAGTAATCACTGCTGTTTTCAGACACATGAGACATTTTGAGGTCCATCAGGAAGGTTCCATATCTTCATTCTAAGAGTTTCACTGAAAGTTCCATATAAGTATTTTCTGAAATACAATAAGCGCAGTGACCCGCTAGTTTGCCAACTGATAAACCTGAAATTGTGACATTTGAAACAATATGACTTTTGATAAACTAAATGTTTTTCTGATACCCTTATGTGTAATTTTAGGTGGTGTATAGTACTATGGATTCACCTAACAGGGAATTGTGGAGAACTGATAAGGACAATGGCAATTGTGTGCGAAAATAGCCAAAATAGAAAAAGTCTCCTATTTTTCAAGTTTGGCAATTTTTAAAAAAAATGACAATTCACTTCTGAATTCTCTATAATCCCCAGCTTAATGATTACCTTCATAAGTCATTGTTAGTCCAATGAATAACTACACTGCTGAAATAAAAACTTAGAAACATAGAAACATAGAATGTGACGGCAGATAAGAACCATTCGGCCCATCTAGTCTGCCCAATTTACTAAATACTTTCATTAGTCCCTGGCCTTATCTTATAGTTAGGATAGCCTCATGCCTATCCCATGCATGCTTAAACTCCTTTACTGTGTTAACCTCTACCACTTCAGCTGGAAGGCTATTCCATGCATCCACTACCCTCTCAGTAAAGTAATACTTCCTGATATTATTTTTAAACCTTTGTCCCTCTAATTTAAGACTATGTCCTCTTGTTGTGGTAGTTTTTCTTCTTTTAAATATAGTCTCCTCCTTTACTGTGTTGATTCCCTTTATATATTTAAATGTTTCTATCATATCCCCCCTGTCTCGTCTTTCCTCCAAGCTATACATGTTAAGATCCTTTAACCTTTCCTGGTAAGTTTTATCCCGCAATCCATGAACCAGTTTAGTAGCCCTTCTCTGAACTCTCTCCAAAGTATTAATATCCTTCTGGAGATACGGTCTCCAGTTCTGCGTACAATACTCCAAGTGAGGTCTCACCATATCACAAAATATTAAGAAAATATCAAAAAGTTGCTTTTTTATTACTTTGCTGCCACCTTAATATAATGTGCTTGGTGTATGTATTAAACATGTCATAGAGTACAAGCATGGCCTAGACTAGAGGGACTCTATTTGAGTGACAACAACTTTAGCTAGATCAAGCAGTTTTGGTGTGTAGATCATGCCCCTGCAGTCTGCAGCCTCAATTTTCTGCCATATAGGAGTTAAATTACTTTGTTTATGCAGAGGTAATTAGAGCAGTAGATAAAAACGTCTAAAACAAGTTAACATAAAAGTGAAACCATTTGTGTCAGTCACAGCCAGGTGAGGTTTGGTGAGGGCTGCATGGACATAAGTAAATGTGATTTAACTTCAAAATGCTAGTTGAGCAGTGAGACTGCAGGGACATGATCTATACACGTAACTGTTCTAATGCCTATAGTATCCCTTTAAGTATATCAGACTGTTGTGTTTGATGTCTACACGTCTTCCACGAGCAATACATTTGTTTTTATTTTCCAAAATCCCATAAGTATATAGCTAACAAAGTATACAGTAGGAGGATGCAATATAAATGCTCACAATGTAAATAATTAGCCCATTTATCCTCTTTTTGATTGAAATCCTCCAGGAAATGTACGCTCTACAAAACAGATTTTGCACTGTATTCTAGATAGAGATTGCCATACCCTAAATTCCCTTTGTAAGCACACTGTTTAATTCTTAGGGATACCTATATTGTAGGGCTGGTGAGATAGCAAGAGTATACAGAATACCAGTAACCATTAGGCATGTGCATGGGGAAAATTTTTGGTTTGGTTAGGCATTCCAAAATTCGTGACTTTCGCAATTCGTGACTTCGGCAATTCGGCACTTCAACACTTCTGAACTACGGCAACTTCAGAACTTCGGCACTTCGGCACTTCGACACTTCGGAACTTCGGAATTTCGGGACTTCGGCACTTCGAGACTTCTATTGCAGCTGCTTAGTAGATAACTCCCTAATTCCCACGGTATTAGGGAGTTATCTACCAAAAGGCTGAAAGACCTAAATTGGTCTTTCAGCCAAATTTACTAATACTAAATAAAAATTACTTAGTATTAGTAAATTTTGCCCCTACTCGCTATACCACGAGTAGGGGCATATCTAGCAAACAGTGAGCAGTCTGTGGCTGCTCACTGTAAAAAAAAAAGCAGCGGGTGGGGGCCCTAAAGTAAAATGATGGGGGGACCTATTGTCCTTCCCCCCGGCCCCTACCCATGAGCGGCGGGTGGGGGCCCTAAATTGGAATAAGGGGGGGACCTAATGTGGGTGGGGCCCTAAATACTAATAAGGGGGGGACCTAATGTCCTCCCCCCTGGTCCCCACCCCTGAGCGAAGGGTGGGGGCCCTAAATTGGAATAAGGGGGAGACCTAATGTCCTCCCCCCTGGCCCCCAACCCTGAGTGGCGGGTGGGGGCCCTAAAGTAAAATGATGGGGGGGACCTATTGTTCTCCCCCCCGGCCCCCACCCCTGAGCGGTGGGTGGGGGCCCTAAATACTGATAAGGGGGGGACCTAATGTCCTCCCCCTTGGCCCCCACCCCTGAGCAGTGGGAAGGGGCCCTAAATACTAATAAGGGGGGGGACCTATTGTCCTCCCCGCTGGCCCCCACCCCTGAGCGGCGGGTGGGGTCCCAAAAAAAATGTCCCCCCCAGGTGACTAGGGGTCCCTAAACCCCTAGTCACCCCCTCCCCCCCAAAAAAAATGATCCCCCTACCTACCCCCCTCACACTAAAAATAATGAGGGGGGGACCTTTAACTAAGTACCTGTAAAAAAAAAAAAAACTTACCATTCAATGTTTTCTTTCTTCTAAAATCTTCTTTTTTCATGCCCAAAAAAGGCCAAATAAAAAACCATAATAACCGACGCAATAAAAAAAAAAAAAAAATCCATCTTCACCCAGCGCAGACTGAGCTTTGCAGGGCGAATGAAGACTTATAAAGCTTTGCCCCGCCCTGCAATTAGCTCAGAGCACTCTGATTGGTGGGTCTAAGCCATCCAATCAGAGTGCTCTGACAGGTAAATGAAGAGACTGACAGGTAAATTCTTTGGAATTTTCCCACGCTGTGTAATTTGACTCATAACTCTCTGATTGGTTACTTAATCCACCAATCAGAGAGTTATGAGTCAAATTACACAGTGTGGGAAAATTCCAACGAACTTTCCCACGCTGTGTAAAATGACACAGAGCACTCTGATTGGTGGATTTCAAACCAACCAATCAGAGTGCTGTGAAAGGTAAATGTAGAGACTTACCTGTCAGTCTCTTCATTTACCTGTCAGAGCACTCTGATTGGATGGCTTAAACCCACCAATCAGAGTGCTCTGAGCCTAATTGCAGGGCGGGGCAAGGCTTTATAAGCCTTTCCCCGCCCTGCAGAGCTCAGTCTGCGCGGAGCCCTTGACGGGATTATTTTTTTTTGCGCTCGTTTTTTTTATTTTATTGCGTCGGTTATTATGTTTTTTATTAGGGCCCCCACCCGCTGCTCAGGGGTGGGGGGTGGGGGGGGAGAACAATAGGTCCTCCCTTATTAGTATTTAGGGCCTTCACCCGCCGCTCAGGGGTGGGGGCCAGGGGGAGGACATTAGGTCCCCCCCTTATTATAATTTAGGGCCCCCACCCACCGCTCAGGGGTGGGGGCCAGGGGGGAGGACATTAGGTCCCCCTCCTATTCTGATTTAGGGCCCCCGACCGCCGCTCAGGGGTGGGGGCCAGGGGGGGCATTTTTTTACATTAGGTCCCCCCCCTTATTATAATTTAGGGCCCCCACCCAACACTCAGGGGTGGGAACCGGGGGAGGCAATAGGTCCCCCCTTTAGTTTAAAGGGAGGGAGGAGCTTTTTTTTTTTTTTACAGTGAGCAGCTCACTGTTTACAAGACATGCCCCAACTCACGATATAGCGAGTGGGGGCTTAATTTACTAATACTCAGTAATCTTTACTTAGTATTAGTAAATTTGGCTGAAAGACCAATTTAGGTCTTTAAGCCTTTTAGTAGATAGCTCCCTAATATCGTGGGAATTAGGGAGTTATCTACTTATTCATTCCTGTCATTACACTGACAGGCTAAGTAACTTACATTTTATATGAATGTATGTTACTTGATTGTTGTAAGTGTTGCAAATGCTTACAGCTGAATCCTGGCTATGTTTGTATACTTTTTATTTAAAATCGTATACAATGCAACATTCTTCTTCTTTCACTGGGTAAGTATATTAGTACTTAGGCAATACTGTGCTTCAGAACTTTGGCACTTTGACACTTCGGAACTTCGGCACTTCGACACTCCGGAAATTCGGTAATTTCGGAACTTCGGGATCTTGGCAATTCGGCACTTCGGCACTTCAGCTATTCAGACATTCGGAAGTACCCGAATGTCTGAATTGCCCAAAATTCGTCCAAATTCATATTCAGACCAAAACCAATTGCACATGTCTAGTAACCATCCTCAGAATATCCAGCACCCAGGAATGTTTACCATTTAGCACCATACACACATAATAAGAGGAATTTATCAATTATCTGCAATATTTGATTTCTGGAATGTGCTAATCTGCAGGATCGTTTAGATTTGGTTTTAGATTGGACACTTCTTCACAAAAGTAGCTTCCATTGCTGTGCTTATAATCATGTGTCTGTCCTTTAACCATTTATCCGATGACTAATTAAGCTTCAGCTTGTGATGACAAGAGTAATAACCTAGCTGACCTCCCAGGATCTGTGTAGAATGCTAACAGAGAATCCTGAGTGCTTGGGATACTGTATGAAACATTTATTTATCTGATGTTCAAAGAGCCTTTCCTCCTGAATGAGATAAAGAGAGCAAGGACAGGAGAATGAGCAGAGAATGACAAGGTGGTGTAGACCAGATGACATTCATTTTTACAAATGTCACACGAAAGCAAAGATTTGTTGTTCGAATATTTCTTTTTACATTGTGTATTACATTTCACATAAGTAGCTTGGGGAAAAGGGAATACATTTCCAACTCACTAAACACAAGTTAAATTACATTTTCTGAAAACAAAATGTGTACTTATGACCAATGCATCTAAATTAGTATAGCTGCATGTGCTTATTAAAAAAGGTGATTTAGCCACTAGAACACAGAGCTATAAGAGTCTGATCATTCTCAGCCAGGCAGGGCATTGGGGGTTTCTAAATAAAAATAGACCATATGTTAAATATGAGTGAAACAGTTCTGTATATTTCTATATATATATATTTTACAATCCAGTGCACTCACTCACTGAACACAAACTACCAAGCTCACACATTTTTTAAAACAGCTGACTTAGGCAAACATAATGTGCATTTAGTTACAGTATATGATCCAGCAGCAGTACTACCCCCAGGGCAACAACACTGGGACCAAGATGCTGGGGGTGGGGGTTTATGCACTTTGGGCCACGCAGTGGGCATTGTAAACAGGTGTTCGTTCGAGCACCACAACTCTTCAACAGAGCAATCAGGCCACTGTAATAATCCAGGCCACTGGCAGGAAGTGAGAGCCGTTCACTTTCTCCTAGCTTCAAGGAGAGTTGTGCAAGAGAGATGAGTCGCAGTCAGGAGAGTAGTGAGAGAGTAAGAGGCAGCTCCAGAGAGACCCAGCTCTAGACCCATACTACCATCGGCCTCAGCTAAAAATATAAAAATCATGACATTATGTATCTGTGTCAGGATGTGTGTATGCCAGTGTATGTGTGTGTGTATCTGTGTGTCAGGGTCTATCTGTGTGTCAGGATGTGTGTATGCCAGTGTATGTGTGTGTGTATCTGTGTGTCAGGGTGTATCTGTGTGTCAGGATGTGTGTATGCCAGTGTATGTGTGTGTTTATCTGTGTGTCAGGGTGTATCTGTGTGTCAGGGTGTGTGCAGGTGTCAGGGTGTGTATATATGTCAGTGTGTGTGTATGTGTCAGTGTATGTTTGTGTCAGCATGTTTATCTGTTTGTGACTGTGTATGTTTCATTGTGTGTATCTATGTGTGTAAGATTGTGTATGTGTCAATGTGTATCCAAATGTGTATATATCTGTATGATATGTATGTATGTGTGTATATATGTAGCAGTGTATGAGTACGCACACACAGATACACACACATATACAAGTAATATGTTTCCCTTTATACATTGGTGGTATTTTTTTAATTTATTTTTGTAATATGCCAAAATAATCCATATATGTGTCTGTATTTTGCTCCTTTTCTTTCTTGTTGATTTTACTATTGATTGCATTCACAGAATAAGACAAAAGAGTGATATTATTAGTAAAAAAAAACATGCACCCGCAATTCTAAAGGATTTTGAATTCCTTAAATAGAAAGGAAGATCATGAAACCGTTTACCAGTCTCAGAAACTCTGCCACTTCGACATTGGTGGAAAAAATTGTTGGAGAAAAAAGGCCGAATCGAGTGCTTTGTTTTTTTTGGTTTTTTTATACATTGAGAGAGCCACAGTTTAAAACGATAATAACAAACAAGCAAAAACAAGCAAACAAACAAACAAAAAATACAGGACTAAATTATCGGGAAGGGCACAAACATGAACAATGTAGCATAGATGTCACAAATAGACACAGACATGAATTTGGAATAAAAGAAGCTGTGCCACCTTTTAGACACCCCCCACCCATTTTATAGAACCTCTGTTGCGTGTGGACCTGTGTTGTGGCTAAGAATCCCCTTCTCATGGGTTCTGACTATCAGTGACAGATGTTTAGTATTTTGAAGTGGTACATAGATCTGAATCTGCTCTAGTCTAAATGTTTTTTGAAGTGTCTATAGGCTCTCCCAGATTTATAGTCCTGATTATCTCTCCAGCCAGGATGGTGAGGAATCATTTCTGGCCTCTCCTGACTCAAGACCCTCATCTATCCAAAGTTATTTCCCCAAAAGCTTCCTTGACAGTTAATATGGGTAAAAAACCCTCAAAGATTTGTTGGTGCCTAGTCACTAATCAGCACCAACTGTCAAGAAAAACTGGATCTCTGTAGTGGGTACTTACCAGTGTGGTTACTGTGTGGCATGTCGATATATCCAAAAAGGGTCAAAGATGATCACAGACTCTATGAACAAACTCAAAATTCCTGTGAAGCAATTTTTTAAGTGCAATACTTTAGGAGTTATATACCTTCTAACTTGTGAGTGTGGACTTAAATATGTGGGGAAGGCCATACGCCCATTTAAAAGGAGGATAATAGAACATGTCCACTCTGTAACTTCCTTCAAAGACACCCCAGTGGGTGAGGGCATACCATAGAGATTCTCCAAGGGGTATGAGGTTCTCAGGCATAGAAAGGGTATGTCTGGGTAGGAGGGGAGGTGACATTGATTTAGCCCTCAAATAAAGAGAGTGCCTCTGGATTTATAAATTGAACACTCTGGCACCCAAGGGCCTCAATGAGAGTTTCACGTTCTCCCCTTATATTGGCAGCTAAATATGTTACTTGACTAATGCATGATTTATGGGATAGATTATATATTTAATATAAATATTTTTTCGTGATACATATAGGTTTTTTGTGTTTTCTATATAGTTTATATGTACTTTTGGTAAGGGATGTTTTATAGACCAAGGGTTGTTCTTTTGGTTTTGTTTTTTCTAACAAGGAATCCCTATTAGATACTATAATCCCTTCTTCTGCTAACATTATGGAGTATTCAGAATTTAGGTAGTATATATCCTAGAATACAACTAATAAATGCACTATAACCAGTTGTTATGGTACAGTCATGGCCCGTGTATATATGTGTCAATATACAATATAAGAATATGGCAACTTAATTGCTATTCAGGGACCTTTGATACAGAAATCAGATGTGACTGTCATGCAGCTCAGGTCACTTTTTATAAGTATGGTCTCTAGGGTTTAAAGTATATAATATATACCTGTGTGGCAGTTTAGTGTAATTTAATATAATAAGAAATATGGTCAACCCCTTTTGTTACCAGTTTAAATTGAAGGGGATTTTGATTGCCACTGATCTAATACAATAAAAGGTGATGCAGATTTTTGTTTGAAGTATGTTTATTTCTTCTCCATCCCCTTAATATACAGTTGCAAGAAAAAGTATGTGAACCCTTTGGAATGCTATGGATTTCTGCACAAATTGGTCATAAAATGTGATCTGATCATCATCTAAGTCACAACAATAGACAATCACAGTCTGCTTAAACTAATAACACACAAAGAATGAAATGTTGCCATGTTTTTACTGAACACACCATGTAAACATTCACAGTGCAGGTGGAAAAAGTATGTGAACCCTTGGATTTAATAACTGGTTGAACCTCCTTTGGCAGCAATAACTTCAACCAAACGTTTCCTGTAGTTGCAGATCAGACGTGCACAACGGTCAGGAGTAATTCTTGACCATTCCTCTTTACAGAACTGTTTCAGTTCAGCAATATTCTTGGGATGTCTGGTGTGAATCGCTTTCTTGAGGTCATGCCACAGCATCTCAATCGGGTTGAGGTCAGGACTTTGACTGGGCCACTTCAGAAGGCGTATTTTCTTCTGTTTAAGCCATTCTGTTGTTGATTTACTTCTATGCTTTGGGTCATTGTCCTGTTGCAACACCCATCTTCTGTTGAGCTTCAGCTGGTGGACAGATGGCCTTAAGTTCTCCTGCAAAATGTCTTGATAAACTTGGGAATTAATTTTTCCTTCGATGATAGCAATCCGTCCAGGCCCTGACGCAGGCAAAGCAGCCCCAAACCATGATGCCCCCACCACCATACTTCACAGTTGGGATGAGGTTTTGATGTTGGTGTGCTGTGCCTTTTTGCCACACATAGGGTTGTGTGTTTCTTCCAAACAACTCAACCTTGGTTTCATCTGTCCACAGAATATTTTGCCAGTACTGCTGTGGAACATCCAGGTGTTCTTGTGCAAACTGTAAACATGCAGCAATGTTTTGTTTGGACAGCAGTGGCTTCCTCTGTGGTATCCTCCCATGAAATCCATTCTTGTTTAGTGTTTTACGTTGTAGATTCACTAACAAGGATGTTAGCATTTGCCAGTAACTTTTGTAAGTTTTTAGCTAACACTCTAGGATTCTTCTTCACCTCATTGGGCAGTCTGCGCTGTGCTCTTGCAGTCATCTTTACAGGACGGCCACACCTAGGGGGAGTAGCAGCAGTGCTGAAATTTCTCAATTTATAGACAATTTGTCTTACCGTGGACTGATGAACAGCAAGGCTTTTGGAGATACTTTTATAACCCTTTCCAGCTTTATGCATGTCAACAATTCTTAATCGTAGGTCTTCTGAGAGCTCTTTTGTGTGAGGTATCATTCACATCAGGCAATGCTTCTTGTGAAAAGCAAACCCAGAACTGGTGTGTGTTTTTTATAGGGCAGGGCAGCTGTAACCAACACCTCCAATCTCATCTCATTGATTGGACTCCAGTTGATTGACATCTCACTCCAATTAGCTCTTGGAGATGTCATTAGTCTAGTGGTTCACATACTTTTTCCACCTGCACTGTGAATGTTTACATGGTGTGTTCAATAAAAACATGGCAACATTTCATTCTTTGTGAGTTATTAGTTTAAGCAGACTGTGATTGTCTATTGTTGTGACTTAGATGATGATGATCAGATCACATTTTATGACCAATTTGTGCAGAAATCCATATCATTCCAAAGGGTTCACATACTTTTTCTTACAACTGTATAGACTGTGTGATCGATGCAATTTGCTGTTTTCCCTCTCCTTGTGTATATTTCTCTGTTCAAGGCTCCTCCCATTCTCCTCCTTGCACTTAGGCAATATTAAGATGGGTGGGAGCACTTACAGAGGGGTGGAATAATAGGGGCAGGGCTGAGAATGACGTCACAGCATTCTCATTACACACCCTCTAGAGACGTAATTGGCCGTGGCTACCACGTAACCTGACGTCTCGTTCTAATATAAGGGGACCCGGTGAGCGGCTCTCATTTATGCCCTGGACAAAGGCACTTTAGTAATGCCGAAAAGCGTGTCGGATCACTTTATTTTGTTTTTATTTAGCATAGGCACGTTTTGCTTGCACAATGGTCATTTAGGTTGCTAGTGTCGATGTGGGATTTTTGGTAGACTCTCAGTAATCAGCAATATGGACGCTATTGTAGGGAACCTGGTTGGTTGATTGGGGGTTCTAAGGGAGAACCATACAGCTTATACAGTCTGGATTTTCTTTTGCAGCAACAAGCCTTCTATTTTTCTAATTTTTTCTAGTCAGCGACCTTGAAGTCGAATTTCTATTTAGCCAGTTCATAGAGGGCTGTTGCATGATTTTTTTTGTAGGTGCCAGTTATCACCCATTGTTTGTAACATTTTTTGAAGCAGTGTGTACTGATATACTGTTACACTAAAACCGTTTGACTTATACAGTCCACTTACAATAGTGGTTGTTGATCTATAGGGCTTTCTCCTTTGCCCTCTTTCTATATACAACAAGTGGTTTACTGTAAGTGATTTATAAATCTATATTTGGTGTCATCTCTTTAAGTAGCTGTTAATATTGTTGCACTGTTTCATTGAATACATTTTATTTAACACAGTTTACCACAGTAGTGGCATTGATTTATAGGGCTTCATATTGCCTTCTGTTATAGCCACAAGAGTTTAACTGCAGGTTCTTTCACTCCCACTCCTATCATCCTTTACCAACATCCCATCCAGTCCACTAGAGAGTCTCTCCTTCCCCTCTTTGTTATTATATAGAGCCTATTTGTCTATGGCTCTTTTTAATGGCGTCTATGTTATATGTTCTCTTTTCTAAAGATTTAATAAAATTCATCTAATTGTATGTAATTTTCAAATATATTAATTCTATATTCTACAAGGAACCTTTTTGTGTCCATTGGATTGTTTTCTTTGGACATTTAAGTATCTTTTTTTACTGTTAAAATTTAGGGTTACTCCCTGTTCAGGTTCACTTGCACACACCAATAGTCCCTCTGTGGGACACTCTGCTTTTATAGGTCTCTTGTCTTGTTCGAGTAATTGCTCCAGAATAACCGATATCCCACCTGCTTGGTGCTCTAACTGTATATATTCCCAGGTGATTGTATATCATGCGTGCCTTTGCCACTTTTTCTGAAAATGAAATTGCATGCTTGATGGAGCTGAAGAGGCATTGCCAGCCTTGAGATTCCCATGGCATCACTATTTTATGTTATTTAGATATTCCTATCAAGTCATCTTGCTTAGAATGACGTTTGTGTAGATATGGTTGCTGTTTGGTGCCATCTCTGATTATAGTAACACAAATTCTCCTTATATAATTTATTTCTACTTCAATTTTCTGCTTATACAAAATAAAAAATGTTGGGACAGAAAAATATATAAATGCATTTGGCAGAGGAAATCACAAGTACAAAAATAATGAATCCATAAATAGAGCATCCAACATTCCAATGACAGCTGATTATTGAGAAGACTTTTGTGAGTACCAGATCTGTGCAGCCAGGGTTTCTCTAGAAGATATTAATCGGCGTAGTCTTAGCTGACGCAGAAGGTGTAGATTTTTCCAGCTTTAGTGAGAATTTGGTGCATCCCAGCTTTGGTGCAATTGCATGGCAGATTTTGGAAAGTCCACTAATAATTGAGATACTCTCCATACTTGGTAGTTTTATTGCCCAATTTCGACTTCCCAATTTGTTCTTAATCTTTCGCTGGGGTATATAAGTTTCTCATACAATAGAGGTGCAAATATATGTAAGAAAATAATAAAAATAGGAGCAGCTACACGCATCCACTAGCGACTATGAATGAGTGTAAGCTCAAAGGTTAAGCAAAGCGTGAGCGCTCTTTACTCATGAAACATATTGAAAATATAAATAAATCAATAAAACAGTATTTTATTCCAAAAAAATTATATATAAAAAAGAAAAAATAGTAACAAATATAAAAAACCAGATCAAAGATGACCTAAACCTGCTGAGATGAGAATAAAAAACAATATATCCCTTAGAAAGAGCAAATATAAATCTACAGAAATGCAAAATGCACAACTGAGTCGGAAGGGTTAACTCAGACACTAGGTAGAAAATAACAACAAAGTGTCAGAGTATTATCCCCACCAAATTCAGAAACAAATATAACAACTGTAACAAATAATACAAAACTAGGTATATACTGTAAAATACCTTTCCTCGGTGTGGGCCCCCCACCGAGGTACATACACAGAGCGTGTAGAAAAAGATAAATGAATAAAAATGATGAATGATGCGAGCTGGAGGCGGTAATGGTATACTTCAGGAGATGTTAAAGTCCAGCAAAGTCCAGCAAAAGGCACACAGGATTCCTCAAAATACTATGAGGTATATCGCGGTCGGGATCTTCAAAAAAGACCGCGATATATACAGAACTCACTCACTGCCGCCGCTCGCAGTAACTTCAATGCCAGGTAAGTTCATCCGATGGGGAAAAAAGACCGCCAAAGTACAGAACCGCTTCCTGCTCTCACTCCTCAATCACAGCAGGTGTAGGTTCATCCGATTCACCCGTCTACGCGTTTCGTCCCTCCCACGGGACTTTTTCAAGACAGGAACTGCAATGTGAAGTAACCCAATATATATACCCCACCATCAAATAAAGCAGGATTGGATTCACTTGCATATATATAGCAAATCTTGTCTAGGTATAAATAAGATTTAATATAAAAGAAATAAATATAAAATCATTCAAAATAAAACCTGATATTCAGGTCAGGCAACAAATACAAAACACAATATGTGTAACATATATATCCCACCCCTCCCTCCCCCCCAAAAAAACAAAAAAGCAACATATTAAAGATTATTTAAAAATAAAAATTTTTAAAATAAAAAGCAGCAATTATCTGTAATATCTCAAAATAATTCTAGTTCCTCATTTAAGCCATTAGGTGACATAGAGTTCAGCTTGAAGATCCACACTGATTCAGCCTTAATTAATTCACGTTTTTTCTTCGTTTCATCCTGATGGAAGGGAATATGTACTATTCCCATTAATTTAAGACCAACAGGATTATTATCATGAAAGATAGTAAAGTGGCGGGCCACCGGGGATCTACTATCGTTACGTAATATAGCTGTCCTATGTTCACGAAATCTACATTTCAAGGGTCTGATAGTTTGACCCACATATTGCCGTCCACAGGGACAAATTAGGAGATATACCACAAAAGAAGTGTTACAAGTAATTGATGACTGCACAGAAAAGATCTCAGTACTATCAAACGAACTAAACGTGGATTGTTGATGACAAATAAATCCACAAGTTAAGCATTTAGCATGACCACAACGCTTATTAACTGCAGCCTCTTGGCACACTCTCTGGTGTCCTACATTTTGACAGTGCAGTTTCGAAGGAGCTAGGATGTTTTTCAAATTAGGGGCCCTTCTAAAAGTAACCCTGGGAACCTTTGAAATACAGAAAGACAACCAAGGGTCACTGGTCAATATTGGCCAATATTTGTCAAAAACTCCTATAATCTCATCAAAACCTATATTAAAGGTAGTGGAAAATATGGGTGTTTTGCCTGTGCCGACCTCTTTGGTACTGATATTAAATTTTGCTTTTTTCAGAGACTGGTCACAGGACCCACCCAAAAGTTCAAGGATCTTAAAGTGTCCACTAGAGTGGTGTTCTTGTCCTCTATATAAAGATGATATAGAGGAATTCATCGTAAGCAAAGTTTTATTAAGAGCCTCTGACCGTGGTATCATCCCAAACTTGAGACCTTTCAAATAAGCCTCCATAATAATCCTCAGAGGATAGGCTTTCTCTACAAAACGCTGGGAAAGCATTAGTGCCTCTTTTTCATAATCACATATAAATGAGCAGTTACGTCTGATTCTAGTGAACTGCCCCAAGGGGATATTCTGGATCCACGTGGGATGATGCCCACTTCTGGCATGTAGATACCCATTAACATACACACTTTTCTGATAGGTCTTGGTGATAATTTTACCCTCAACCCCAATTAGGGTGAGATCCAGAAAATCTATAGTAGATTTATGTTGTTTATGTGTAAAAGAGAGGCCCCACTGATTATTGTTAATGGACATCATAAAGTCCTCTACTTCACCCCAATTACCCCTCCAAATAATGAGGATGTCATCAATGAACCTACGATAGAGGGCGAGACGCCCCATCCAAAACTGGTTGGCAAAGATCGTAACTTGTTCCGAGTAGCCCATAAATAAATTGGCATAGGATGGGGCGAAACTCGCCCCCATCGCGGTTCCTTTGGTCTGTACAAAAAACTTGCCATTAAACTCAAAATAATTATGTTTCAGCATAAATTCGGTAAACCTGATAACAAATTCAGACTGTTGAGCTGGAAGAAGGGGATCAGAATTCAAATACCAAGTAAGGGCTTTTAAACCCAAAACATGATCTATATTAGAATATAGGGCTTCCACATCAATCGTGAGCCAACAATAGTGTTCCTTCCACTCTAACTCATTAACAATGGACAACACATGTCCAGTATCCTTCAAGAAGGACGGTAGATGTGGAACAAAACGTTGTAGATGGAAATCGACCCACTTAGAAATCGGTGCAATTAGAGACCCTAGCCCAGATATAATAGGGCGACCAGGTGGTTTTTCAAGCGATTTATGCACCTTAGGAAGGTAATAAAAAATAGGGATCTCCCCTTGAGCTGAGAGAAAAAAATTCCTCTCTTACTTATCAATGGCTCCATGTAGAAATGCTGATTCTATGAGATCTCTCAGTTCCTTTCTGAAGCATATAGTAGGGTCTGACCCTAAAATCTCATAGTACTCTAAATTCCCCAAAATTCGCTCAGCTTCCTGTAAATAATCCACTCTGTCCAGCAGGACAATACCCCCTCCCTTATCTGCCCCTTTAATAATAAGATTATGATTATTCTTTAGGCTATTAATAGCTGCTCTCTCAGATGCCTCCAAATTAATACACACTCGATCTTTTTTCTTTTTATAATCAGCGCAAAGAACTTTCAGATCTTTCAGGACTAGTTCATAGAACATTTGTAAATAAGGACCTTTATCTCCCTGTGGATAAAAGGTCGAGGGTTTTTTTAAACCAGATGGAATATTGGACTCGAGTATACAGATAAGGTCATCCTTCTCTTCTTGCAAATCCTGTTCTTCTAATAATGAGACAAGATTATGAAAAATAATTTTATCCTGTGGGGTATTTAAGGACTTTGGACAATTTTCTCTGCCCTTAGCATCCCTAAGATTAAAAGATCTGATAACCGTAAGTTTTCTAATAAAGTGGTTCAGATCTTTAAACAAATCAATTATGTTTGGTAATCTATCGGGGGCATACTTAAGTCCTTTATTCAGAAGAGAAATTTCCCCAACATTTAGATTGTATGTTGACAGGTTAAATAAACCTTTAATCAAAGGCACCTCATTTTGGCGGGACTGTTTTCCCCTTCCCCTCGTTCCTCTACGAAAGCCCCCCTCCTTTTCTGGGGGCGTTTGAATAAAGGGAATGTTTTGTCTTTTTCCATTTGGGGAAGTGATTCTAAAAAATCATCATCTGTATGATCTATAACATGCTTTCTATGTGGATAGATCTTCTTGGGTCTCGCCCCCAAACCACCAACCAAATCAACCCCAACCTTTGGTACCCCCTCTGCTTTATCGGGACGAGAATTACGTCCCAAAGGGATATAATTAGGGTTGGGTGAATAGTTGTTATAACGTGGTGGGGGCGGCATAGGATTCTTTTTTATTTTTATCGCTGTTTTCTCCCCATAAACCGTAGAACGAGATCCTTTTCCATAACGGGGATTTCTCACAATATCAGCATATGACCCAATCTTCTGTTTAAATCCCCCTTTTGGAGATAAATGAGAGCGGGTAAGACTACCTTCCTTATATCCTACTGGATGGTTATAAGTGGATCTGGAGCTGCGTTTACGTTGCCAGCTCCTAACTTGTCCATTTTGATAATCAAGTTTATCCCTCTGAAATTTTTTCTTTTTACGCATAATGAGCTCCTTTTCGAAACTAATTAGTTTCTGATTGGTGGCCTCATCTAGCTTAGAAATAACAGACGACTGCTCTTGAACAGAGCCTATCCGTCCTTGTAAGTCCTTAATACTCTTTTCCGTAACACAAAGCCTGGATTCTCTATATCTAATTAAAATATCCATAAGTATAAAAGAGCAGGTATCTAAAGCCCCCAGCCACTCCTGTTCTAGAGGTATATTATCATTAAAAAATGGTAAGTTTTTTACCCCGGGACCTGAACCTTTCATTGTTGATTATGATTTAATGTAGACCAAAAGGGAGCAGGGGTATAACTTTTTTAGAAAATAGAAGGCATTTTTTTGTTTTTGTTTTAATTCTTTATTTTTGCTGTGCACATTATAACAAACAGACTTGCGCTGCCACGACAGTAAGAGCAAGTACTAGAAAATGAGACATAAGGAGACATTGTCATGGCATCATAAGCTACTGCACATTTTTAAGAAATAAATAAAAAAGATCTGTGACAGAATGAAGCATATTGAGAGTAATCCCCATGGAGGCTCCCCTAATAACAAGATGACGAGAATAGTGAGTCAAAACAAAGAGCTGGAAAGGATGCATCAAAGCTAACTAAAGCACAACACACGAGAGACCCCTACCACCATGTTAATTAGCTTGAAGTGGGGAAATAGAGCTCTCCGTGTTCCCTGTACTCTGTGCACCCTATGCCCTTAATGGGCAAAGCAAAGTTCATCATCTTTTGGGAGCTGCCAATTTCGGAGAGAGGTAAGGCAGGAGCATGTCTTGGGAAGTCCCTATGTGTGACAGCAGAGCAATACCAGGAAAGGGCAGGAACCCAGGAAAATATGGTGACTCGCAGTACTGTTTCGCCGACTTGTTTGCTTTCGGAGGCCCAGTCTCTTTCCCACAGGGGGTACCTGAAGGATCTTGATGCTAGTTGTCGATTTATGCGGGAGATCTTCTGTCCACACAGATAACTCACAGAGCCTTTGCTTCGAGTGGTCCTTGGCTCAGGTAAGCCTTTTGTAGGGCAATATGCTGCCAACAAGGTTTTGATGTGAAAATGCTTATCAAGCTGTTGTAGGAAGCGTTCAATGGAGTCGCAGGAGGCCCTCTGGGCTGGATTTGGGCCACATGGGTCAGAGAGGGAGGCATCCACCATCTTAGAAAGTCAGGGCTCGACCACACAGGGACTCATGAGGCTTGGTAGGTGCAGCTGAGATGGCTTGAGGGTGTCCAGCGGGGACCGGGATATCCCCCACCTGCAAAGGGGTGTAGGGGGTTTAGAAATGTAGCTGGTCTATTTTTTAAACTCTGGAGAGTGGGGAGAGTGGCCTCCTCTCTCCCTTTCTGTCGTTAGTAGACTGCTACAAAGTTTTTAGGGTTCCCGGCGATGTAGAGTGTCAGTTGAGGTATCAAGAAGCTCGCCTGGGAACCCCTGACTTAGGCAGTCTTTGTGGCTTGGTGGCCAGGTTAGCACCCAAAAAATTGACAAATTGTCAGAAGCTTGTGCACTGCACTTCTAGAAAGCATGAAGGTTAAGCTCCACCACCAGTAGAAGGCATTTTTGGAAGAACTCATTATCAATAAACTATTCTCAAAGCCAGGAATTATAGTGAATTGACAAAGATTTGCAAATTCTAAGCCAAAATAGTTAGAATGTAATCTCATTCCCCTTAGAATGTAAGCTCATTAGAACAGGGTCCTCAGGACCTTCTGCTCCCGTACATTCAACTTGTCTTCTTGCAAATTCTTGTTTGTTAGTCAACCATACAACACTCTATAATATTGTGGCTCTTCATAAATAATAACATAGTTGTATTCCCTAAAATGTCCAAGTCAGCTGCATTCCTAGCTTGACTAAAATTTGTGATTCTGGAATTTTAAATTTAGAGAATAACTTTACGTGGGTTCATTTTCAGATGTCCTGTTTTATGACAAGGCAGGCAGATGCTTGGAACAGCCTTCTAAATAGTACAAAATCACCTGTAGATTCAATCTGGCTAGCAATAACTAAACAGGATAATGAGATGTTATGGAGCGACTAGTTTGATTCTGCAGTCACACTGAGATAGAATATATTCTCAGAGTTCACAGGGAAGTCATTCTGAGGCTAGATTCAATTTCTGGACCAATGAACTTCTCTAAAAATTAGAAGAAAAGAGGTGGATATATTTATAAAGCTAGCAGTTTATTTACTAAACAGTTATTTGTGAAGGTATGAAGGCCAGTTTTGGTTAATTAGAAAGATATACTCTACACTGCTGTGAGAAAGTCTTTACTTCTTGTCTGGTTTTCTCTATATTTGTGTTTGTGTCACAAAGTGTTTTCATATAACATGTGATAAGACAAAGAGAACTCAATTATTTAAAAAATGTGTTTTTAGTGATAATTCCAATTGTTTTAAGGAATACTCCAAGCACCATAACCACTACAGCTCACTTTTGTTGCGATTCACACTGTTTTTGAATGGTTTGACTTACCAGGGATTCAATGGGCACCACTCCTCCACTACTAATGCCAGAGAGCCAGATGAGCCTAAGCAGGAACTTCTGTTAGCTTTCTTGTGCTATTCAGGGTCTCTCTAACCTCAACTAAAGTTAGTGTTATCGATTCAATATAAGAAAAATATTAAATAAAAGAGACCATAGGCAAAATTGGGATTAAGTACAAACCCCCTGTTAACTCAAAGAAGCATTAAAATAAAAGATTAAATGCATTGTAAACTTGACATTTGGCCAGTAGAATGTGGACTTCTCCTTTCCCTCCTTGGCTAGAATAAATGTCTGTGCAGCAAGATATGCTGGGTGTAAGCAACACTTATTCACTAAACATTGAATTGTTGTAAAATGAAATTCAAAATTTAGAGTAGGACAGCCAGGCTAAATGTCTTCCAAGACGGTAGTTCCAGTATTTTTCAGTTTGGCTTTCAAGCAATTTAATGTTGAGTGAATAAACCTCTGCAGAAGTCTGTATTGAAAGCCATATATTGTATAAACTTCTATTAGAATGCTAGGAAGTAAAGAATTATAGAGAATTGACAAAGATTTGCAAATTCTAAGCCAAAATAGTTAGAATGTAAGTTCATTCCCCTTAGAATGTAAACTCATTTGAACAGAGTCCTTAGGACCTTCTGCTCCCCTAAATTCAACTTCTTCAAAATTCAAAGTCTTCTTGCAAATTCTTCTTTGTTAGTCAACCATACAACACTCTAGAATATGAAGCTTCTCCAATAAAGGATGTTCAATGAATATTCAACCTCATTGAACATCCTTTATTGGAGAAGCTTCATCTCACATTCCCGGGTGGGGGACATACCACCTATGCTGTTAAGGATTAAGAAATACCAGTTTGCTCACTCATTGTGAGTATATCTCCTTTTTTATTTTATTTTTGTTATTTTTATATTCTCCGCATATCACTGGAGCATCATCCTGGATACACAACGTGGGTTACTGGCACAAAGACACCATACCAGAGGGGACCAGGGCCATCTATAGATCCACAGACGGGATTATACCGTCCAAACGCTGTGATCTGGAGCTGATCTATAGCTCCATAAAAGTGTGAGTGCAATACTTTCCCTTATTTTTGCCTCTACTTCTTCCATAGAAACTACACTGTATTTGCATTCCTGTCCCATTTTGTTTTTTCTTTCATATGGCTCCATTGGATTCTACACAAGGATTTTTATCTGTAAAGCGCTGCTTCCCTACACTCCCCGTAGTATATCTGTACAGATGGGTTTGTGTCAAGATACCATGCCACATATTTGTTACTGATTATATTAAGCATTCCACACTTAAAGCTTGTCTATGAGCATTAGATGGACCATTGTACACAGTTTAAACATGTATTCCTGACCCAATAGTGTTAAAAACACTATCTAGTCCCCTTACCCTCCTATATATAGTAATTTCTTACCTTTATTCCAGTCTGCTGCTGGCTCTGTCTCTGATCTGCCTCCTTAGCTGACCTAAAAGTGTTGATCTGAGCCAATCACAATGCTTTTCCACAAGAAAGTTTTGGCTTGGCTGAGCTTGTCAGGGAGGCAGATCGGGGCAGAGCCAGCACAAGCCAAATGCAGCTCTGGCCAATCAGCATCTCCTCATAGAGATACATTGAATCAATGCATCTCTATGAGGAAAGTTCAGTGTCGCCATGCAGTGGGTGAAGACACTGAATGGCAGTGCTGCCCCAGGAAGCACCTCTAGCACCCATCTGAGAAGTGGCTAGTGGAGTTATCAATAGGCTGTAATGTAAACACTGCATTTTCTCTGAAAAAACAGTGTTTACTGCAAAAAGCCTAAAGGGACTGAATATACTCACCAGAAAAAATACAATAAGATTATACTCATACAGAACAAATACATTAGTGTCCCTTTAAAGTATATAACATAAATATATTTAAATATCTATCGCTAGAATGTGTTAGTTATACAATGCTAATTGTCTTGACTTAGGGCAGAGCATGTCCACTTAATTGCTACAAAATAATTTTTCCAAAAATAGAAAACAAATGAAGATATAGTTTTGCCTATTATCAGTATGCAGAATTATTTTCTTAGGTAACGTAGATTTTCCAAATTGGGACAATGGGACAAAGTGCTTCTACAGTCCTTGTCGGTGAATTTAATAATAATTTCTGTGCTCCTGATCTATCGGAGAAAGGACAGAGGAAAGCAGTTGATAGTTGTTTTGGTAGCTGTTATGGTATGATCTCTCTAGGTCAAGGTATTCAGGATTTACGTAGTGGAGAGCAAAACTGGGTTTTGCTCAATCCTTATAGCTTGAGTGGTGTGTTCCCCACCAAGGAATATGATGTCAGGATCTTCTGAATAAAATATTCTGGACAAAATCAGGAAGGTCCAAATATGGCTAAAAATAACTACATTTATTGACAATAAAGATTAAAATCACAAAAGGAATAAACACTAACGCGTTTCGCCAAAGATTACAGGCTTTCTCATAGTGTTCATGATTATATAGACTGTGTTTTCAAGGATGTTTTTGCACCATTGAAGGTTGGTGTTCACAGATATAAATAATATAAAAATGAACCTACAATATATTTTAGATTACATGAATTTCCACCACTTTACAAAGTTGTAATTTTTTTATAATTCCTTTTCCTTTCTTCATTGTAATCAGTACAGGACATTGCCTATCCGATCCATCCTTGGTTGGTGGTTGGCTCTATAGCGATACTAAATTCTCAGGCAATTAAAGCAATGACTTGACCACAAGCAGAATCCCTTCCTTCATGTCTCTAGAAAGACCTTGAAAATAATTAGCTGTCTTTGTAGTGAAATCTATGTATATTTATTAACATGTGCTAATATTTCTCATAACATAATTTGGTCTGTCAGAAATTCACTATAGCTGTCACTCTTTCTTATTTCAAGATTTGAGTTTTTAGAGCTGTTAGCTAATTATGGATATACATATAAGATGTCTACAACCTAGGATTGATCCCTTACCTATGGTTTTGCATTTCACGGCTCTTTACAAACCTGCCAATTAGACGAAAGATATGACTTAAAGCTGATCTGGCATTTAAAATATTTATTTTTGCTATATATTAATGAATAAGCTAGAGTTTAAAAAAAGAACCATCTGTATGGTAATTCTGTTTCTCAAACCATTTTGTGGAACTCTGGATATTTCAACTGATATACTTGTGCTTGTCCCTGCTTGGAGAGATAGATATGGATATAATATAGATAAATAAATCTTGATGGCTTATTCTGTAACTAGTATTTGGAGAGGAGGAGATACAGACAAGCTTCTAACATAAATGATTTCATGGTGGGAAGATTAAAACAAATTACCAATACATAGCTGATACAAAACCAAGACAAAACCGAGACATTATGTATGCTCTAAGCCTCCATGCAAGGTTTTGGTATTTTTTAAGTGAAAGGTTTACCTTAATATGAAGAAAAAATTTGAACTGTTTGAGATTTTATCACCATTGGGACTAGAATGCAATGTATGTATTATTTGGCCAATGGACTTCTTGTTTCTCTTACTTTCTGGCCTATAGGACACTATAAACCCTATTGGAAATAGCTATAAATAAAGCAATGACATTGAATGATTAAGATTGATTTTTCTGATTTCTCTTGCAGGAGGCAAACAATTATGGAATTTTCCAGCAGTGTAAAACTACCAGTGTCAAACTGAAAGTGGACATCAAAACCTGTCCAGAAGGCACAAGAAGTCGCCATGTTTTCCGATAAAAATACCCAAAAACCTGTTCAGAAAAAGACAAGACCCCATGGCTTACCCTCTCCTGCTCTGTGTTGTGCCTGTGGACTGTGCATCATGCTCGCTGGGATAAACATTACATTGGTAGGGGCTTTTGCCTTTGGGACATTTCTGCCGTTGGACAATCCTCCCATCATCATTGGACCTATTCTGCTGGTTGTTGCTTTTGCATTCTTTGGAGCGTGCTGCATTTGTAGTCGTCGGCCACCAGCCTATGGCACAAGGAAGTCCAAGCCAGGCTCCAATATTGGTTTTATTAAACCAGGTAATGCAGCCTTTGAGATCGAAACAAGCGAACACACAGTGCAGGACACCACCGCAGTTCAACTTAGTCCAACCAATTCCCCAGTCTCTTCTCGGAAATCTTCTCCCACTCATGAGAACTCTAAAATGTGCAAACTTTTCACCATGGAGGGCAATGGGCCAGTGGCTAAATACAATGCAGGAGGGGAATCTATACAGCTTAACTTACCCAGAGACCCTGCCACTTAAACTCGTAATGTTCTAGGACACATTACAAAGTTTCTTAATACTGCTGGAGCTGGAGTCATCGTCCGTAGCCAGCAGTTCGGTTGCTGTGATGGCTTTAAGGAATGGAGCAGTTACAAAGCAAGTTTAGAAATGAATTCATGGAGCTCACTGACGAAGCATTAATTGTTTGCTTAGGTGGCTAGAGCGAAGAGGTTTTTCCAGTCCATGGCAAATAGTTAACACAGTGAAGATATTCATTTGCCTATAAAACTTGTGGTGGTATTTATTTATTTTAATTGTTAGCTGTTTTCTAAAAAATATGCTGCCCAAATATTTTTATTCTGTTTCAAGTCAAAGAAGAAGTGTTTGTTTTGGTTAAAATGGTTGTGTGATGTTATACCAATTCTGTCTTGTTTATATTTTAAACAGATTTGTTTTGGGTGTAGTTTTGTTGCAAGTAACTTAGAGTGGACACGTCATCTAAGATTACCTTTATAATGAAAACAACTGTGTTCTTTTTTCTAAAGTATATATGTTACTATTTAACAACTTAACATAGATCAGCAAGTACTAAGATCTAATCAATAAACAGTACAATTATTATAATGCAGTGTTATAAATTAGAATTAAACCGCCAGGAAACATTGTGGGGCGCAGACTGTTTAACTCCTCTATTTTCAACAGAAATCATTTTCTCATGTCTGAATCCTACAGATATTAAAGAGATACTTAAAATGAGAAAGGAGGCATGCACTAATCAGATGTTATCTTATTAAAACATTTTGGGGTTTAACGTGTGAAGTAATACATTCTTCACATCATTAAATTTGGGAATTCACGTACTTGTTCACTGCTTTTTACTTGGTTTTTCAAAACAATTAAAAAACATCCCAAACAGGTTATCAGAAAAGTACCTATCTCCTAAACCATATAGATAGTTTAGAAGATTACAGCTGCACCCTGATTAATATTATGGGAAGAAACAAACTCTAAAGCTCTAAACAAATAAAGCCATTCACTGAAATATGTTATTTCTGGATTTAAAAAAATGTTAATATAATATATAGATGGAATTTCTTTAAGTGTTAATGTTAAATGTTTTAAAGTGCTACGTTCTTTGCTCTTTTTGTGTTAATGTATATCATCTCACGTTGTTCTACCTTTAACAAGCTGGCAAGACGAGAAAATGGCTTAGTGAATACCATAAGATTAGTGGTTTATCTGGTCGACTTGATAACAAAAGATTGGATGGATGGCCATATAAATAATAATACATAATAATAAATATATGTTTTAGCTCCTCTCCCTGTACACAAAATGTCACTTTGTTTACTTTGGTAATTCCTTTGACATATTACTGAAGTTCTGTACAGAATGTCACCTCAGTTACCCCTAAATATATTTAAGGCTTTGGTTTTTAATGATATTTTTATTATACCGACCTGGAAACATACTTATAGTCATTTTAATTTCTCTATAGTGCATCTTTCTGAAGATAAAAAGTAAGTCATCTACAAGGTGTTTAAGTGTTTTTTTTTTTTGCATCATCAAAATGTCCTTAAAATATTTCTAGTCTTTGTCTGAAAAGCATAATTAAGCATTCTTGATATTACACTGTAGATGCCCTCAGTTTGACCAAAATCTTATGTCTGCTTGAACCATTAATAATCTGCTCACTCAGGATCATGAAGTTCCAATTCTATCACAACAGAATAATATGTCTCCTAGTCAGTTTTTTTATCCACTCTACAAATTGCAATGTCTAATTGATGTAGTTGCTGATAATTGTTTATGTGACAGTGTCAAGCTCCTTTAATGAAATATTGGTAAACTCTTCCCACTACCTATATCTTATCTAAAATCATACTATCTCACTCTCAATATCTGTACGCTCAATTTAAGATAGATCAGAGTTACGCAGCTTTGTCTCCCTATCTGTTTTATGTCTTTTTCCATAATTATTTGCCAAGTAATACATTGAGGTATAGTATACGGTATATTAAAATATGTTTTATTATACATTATATTAGTATTTTAAGGTATATTTGTAGAATGCAGTGTGCTTTGTATCACTTCATAGCAAATGACGCGATAATCTCACAATAACTAATGTGTTTACACGATTTTCATTGTAATTCTTTGGTTTCCATTTCCATTACGCTGTTTTGTGATTCCTAGGAAGAATTTGAGAATTTCTACGGAATGGTAGATTTAAGGCTGAAATAGCTGTGCTAAAAATAGCTGCAATGGAAAATATATATAGTTTGGTTGTTTTTTACTTAAATTTACTTAAATTTCAAATTCCCAATGGTCAGTCAATAACAAACCCCCCTTAAACCCCCAAGATCCCCTCCCCAATATCCCCCCCCCAAAAAAAAAACAGTGGAGTACGAGAACATAATTAGAGGATTAATTATAATGACACAAAATAAGAATGACAAGGGAGTTTTCTGGTATCTCCAGAATGGTATAATTTCATTACGTCAACAATGGTACCATAGCTGAAAATACATTTTATGACTAAGAACTGCTTTGTTATTGACAATTCAGGCACTAAATTAATTCATATAACTAGCTGGGCCTGACCAAACTGTTTTCTTAGGAATGTTATGTATGTGGACCACAGACTCTGCTTCAGAGACAATACCTCATTGTGTCTAAAAAATACTTTGTATCCAGAGTAACATATCACACATGATTACAGACGGACTTTGATAAACAGTCACATTTTCTGAGGGGCAGCAGCTGGATGTTTAATCAGGGGAAGGGCAAATCTGTGATGTTTTTGGCAATTACATAACCTACTGATAACTAACTATATAAATATAATAAAATGATGTATGAAGATATCATTTAGAACCAGAGCAGTTTGTCTTACAAACAGACTTCTGAGAAAGATATTTATTTTATATAAATTATTTTAAATATATTTATTAACCTGCACCAGGGTGATGCATCCCTGTTAAAACTTCTTTAGTTACATTGTTTTACTACAATCCCCAAGCCCCAGGGGTTGGAGCCTTGCGTGCAGGAATATTGTTCACCCCTGCAAAGCATCACATCCCACGGTGACTAGTTACGTTAATCACCTGGAGAGTAGATGTGTGTATGGGGGCTGTGCAGGAGGGCTGATCCAGAAGTGCAAGACAGACTAGGAAAAATCTAAGATCAGAGCTCAAGACAAATCCAAGGATTTGTGCTGGCAGGAAGTGTACATAAATGATAGTCCATTAATATGTTCACAAAACCAGAGCGTCAGGGGTAGAGTCACGACCACGTAGAATGCACGCAGAAACGACAGCAGGCAAACAGGCCCTGAAGCTGATGTGAGGCTGGCTTTAAAGATAGTAAAGGGAGCTACAGATGTAATGAATAGCTGCAGATGAGTCTGCAGTAATGAATACCCCCAGATGTGCAGGATAAGCTGCAAACAAACTGACAGGTGTCAAACTGCAGTGACTCACAGGTAGAGAAACTGACTGGAAACAGAGAGGACCAGAATTCCAGCCAGATCTCCCAAAGGGGGCCATGCCTAGCAGTCTGCCGAGATGAGGACAAACTATGACGGGGGCTCACTCCAAAACATTAGTTCATTTCATGATTACTATAACTTTCTCAGGCCTGGATTTAATGTATTTGGATAAATTTTTCAAATAGTCTCAACCTATCAGAAAACATTTCAAATAATTTATCTACAAATGATGGGCTCCGTAGATGTTTGCAGTTCAGCGAACATTACTCATGTTGTATGTTTTCTTTGTGTGGGGTTACTCTTTAGAATAGCAGTTTGTTTCACCCATGTGAGAGTGCCAATATTTTTATCTTTGGAAAAGTCAAATTCTCCAATATGTGAGCAAATTATCTAACATAACACAATGCTCATCCCTCCACAGCAATCACCGACTAAATATGGGAGTACGGACTTATCTGACCTTCTATGGCTATGGGAAGAAATATATATTAACTGAAACATTTAGAAATGATACAAACTATGGAAGACAATATATTGTGCTCACATTAGATTAGCACTTTGTGCATCTTTATGTGAGATATAGGAAACTTGGGTAATTAAAATTAAAGGATTACGTCCGAGAACCATGACCACTTTTGGTCAGCTCGACCACATTCACTTTGAAACGCTACACACACAGAGATTCACCCCTTAGCTGCCAGAGGTATAACTCCACCAACCAGCGTTATTAGTCAGCCAAGAACACAATTTCAATGACCCAGACCAGAACATAGTTCCGGGCTGGCAAATGTAAATTTTGTGAAAAATTGTTGCCTAAAGTTGAAAGTTCAATTTGAATGCACATTTCTTTACTATATTTCTTGAAATTGTCTTCCCATCTGAATCTCTGAACCACAGGCAATGCACTTATAATATAGACATATTTTAAATTTAAAATTTAGCTGGTGGTGTCATCTGCAGAACTACTGTTATTCCCTTCACATTTTAACTGTTCAATCTTTTCGTCCAGCTATTGCTGGCCACGGGAAAACCCACAAAGTGGACTGAATCTATCACTCAAAACTTTTCAGCCTCCAGATCTGATTTATTTCAGAGAGCTCCTTGACTAAGCCTGATGTTGAAGACAGGTCTTATTTTCTAATTATTCTAAATAAGATCAGACTTGGTGCCTTCAGGCAAGAAAATGAGAGGATTAGACAAGAGCCAAGATTCCATCTGTCATTTATCTCTGAAAATATGTTCACAAAGAAATTCTTTGGGAACCATCAGGGTTCTTTTTTGGACTCATGCCTTGTTATCTAAGTCAAAAAGCTCAGGTGGTTACTCTGTCTTGTGAGCCGATGTTTACTTTGCTCAAATTCTCAGCGTGATTGGCCTACAATATAGGCAAATAATACATCACCGTACTATACTGTGTTTTTAATAATATAGGCTTGTATACAATTTCCTTCCCACCACACACTGAAGGCTTTAAAACTCATGACTGAAGGAACATTTTGAGAGCAGTACGGTTCTATAGTTGTGCTCTGTGTTGAACATCAAAATGACCACTTCTTAACTTCAAAATTCAGTTACGGAGATATTGTTTTCTACTATATTTGTGACAGTTTGTGTTATAGTGATTTTTCTTAGTTGGTGTGGGCAAATGTAACAAACTGAGGGTGAGGTTGAAGTGCATATTAAGGGCATGTTGACCCAGTTAGGTCAACTTGAACCAATTTAGCATTTAGTAAATGAAAGACACGCCACTTAACTTGCCATAAGCAACATCTTAGTCATGGTGTCACTACCTTGTAAAACCATATAATGCAGTAAGTTTGGGATGTCTTTAATTTTTACATATTTAAGTGAGCGGACATTTCACAGTTTTTCATAAATATTAATATTAAAACTGCCTACTACTTAATGGCTGACATCAATAACCTCTTACTGAGTGATACACAGGGTAGGTCTAAACAAATTCAAAATACATATTCTCAAAGAACCTGGGGATAAGATCAAGTTGTGGCAGCCGCCTTGTGGGATTGTCCATAGAAATCTTTTCTTCTGCTCTATACATGGAACATGGCATTCAAACAGCAATGGGGAGAAGACTTCAGTACAAAGAAAAATTATTCTTGCACATCCTTTGTGAGAAATCTAAACCAACTTAAATTATTTTTAAATTTCTAAATTGTCAACTCAAACGTTAATGTGCGTGTTTTACCTAAAAATGTAAAAACATGAAGAAGCCTGCTTGAGGAAAGCTTTCTCTTAAATATATGTATATGAGGAGCCTTAAATCCCTTATATCTGTAGGGAACCAAACAAACAATTATGTGTAATGGTGCGAGAACAGATATTCGAAACACAAAATAGGTTTGTATCTAATCGAGAAAGAAAAAACGCTGTGCACTCGCTGTGCACCGAAACGCGCGTCGGGCAACGTTTGATCTTCACAGGGCACCTTTACATGCACTCACGTTGGTGTAATTTATCATGCATATTTTAACATGATATAATGGATTAACACGTTAATTTTTCTTTCACTCTATTTCCAATCTCTGACTATTTACTTAGTTTACCAGGGAGAGAGGCTTTTCTTTATCTATGCTTCACTATCTCTAAGCATGTAAGAATACAGTACTACAGGAGATTTCTATTATAAAATGTACCTTGCTCTGCCTAAATTCACACATTGATGCTAGTAATTACAACTGATGAGGAAATGTTTAAACTTATGAGCAAATGTTTGAATTAATTGGCTTTAAGGTGACTATTTACTGACTCCACATATTGGAGTGACTACTCATAATAGCAAGTACTGGAAACCAATCTCCTTAACATTTTTTCTAACAGCACAACATTCTGGACTATCAACTAACACACGACTCTTTTTAGGATCCCTCCAACTTCTGGCCACCATTAATAAAGCCTGTTAATTATGGGGCACCCTTGAGTCAGTATTTCTCAGTCAGAGAAAATCTAAGAGCTTTAGATTCAATAGACTTTCTCAGTAACTCTTCTCTTGGACAAGTGAATGTTTTAACATTGTTTATTACCTTCCAGTGTATATCCACATTTAAGATCATTTTTCGTTTTTGCATGTGGATATTATAACTTTTTTCTTTCTTCATTTTTTCACAGGGGTTAAGCCCTAGACACCACTGGAGGGTCTCTCTGGTGATTATATTCAGGGTAGGAGGCCTTGCACAAGCTGACCACCTTGAACTGAATATATATATATATATATATATTCATTGTATCTAATTAACTCTAATGTATTGTTCCATGAAAATAGTTTTTAAAGCAGTGATTTCACTTTGTGTTCCCCTTAGGCTTGTCTTAAATCCCCTCATCTGTCGGTTTCAACCCTTCAATATTGGTCACTATGGCTCCCTACTACTGCTAGAGTTATGCAGTCCCTACTTTTCCTTATGTATAACTCAAAAAATAAGCTTGATTTTTAATAAAGAAACAAAATGGAACTTTTGGCAATTTTTTCAAGATGGAGCTTTTGTCAATCTTGTCATGGGCTGTACTGACCTCCTTCCAGTTTGGCATCACCACTCTGTATTGACTCTTGTGAGATTAGAGACTTCCGTTGGGTCATTTCATGTGCATTCCCAATTACTGGTAGAACATGGAATTCCCAGCATGTCTTAGGAACATGAAGGAAGATGGTGGCTCAAATAAAACATTGGGATAGGTTGAGTTGCAGCTGCCAGGCCTGAATGGCGGACACGGAACAGATGACAGAACCGAAATTTAATATTCTAAAAAGTGGATTTTCTGATACAGAATATTTGAAGAAATTGTTAGCAGCACAGACCTACAGCAGAGCAACAGTAAATATTTATATGTAACAAATGATGTGGCTTAGTTATACCTAGCTTGTGTTATAAATATGAACTTCACAGTAAGTAACATCTAAGCGGTATCCAGTTCAAATCTTTCATTTTAAACCAAAGCATTTTTTTTGTTCACTGTGCATCTTACTCCTTTGATTTCCAAAATGTTAAAAACATTTTGTCATGGAATAGATCATAGTCAACGCTTCTAAATTAGGCCTTGAGTTAAGTAACAAAAATAATTAAACGCATGCTTTCACTTAAACATATTGGGAAATTAATGTCATTACTTTGTTTTACCAAAAATGTATTTCTCAGGTTTAAATTCTCTTTTCTGGAGTCAAGCCTTGAGTAAATCGTTGTAAATACTTGAATGCATGCTTTCACGTTAATATATTAAGAAATAAATATGTCTTTTCTGTGTTTTAACAAAGTATTTAATTCATTTTTGTGTGACCTGTGTTCTCACGTGATGGAACTAAAATTCTATTTCGAAAATATTCTTGCAAAGTACCTGGTAATTCAAAAACTAAACAAATGCAGACTTCTAATACATTTTCCAAATGATTCAATATTGTTAGAATGACTTTCCAAATGATTTGTCTACAGACGTCACTAGTAGGGTCTATTGGACTTTTAGTAGATAAAGCATTTGGCAAGTTGTTTTTTAACAGTAATGAATCATTTTGAAAGCTTATTAAACTGAGACAGTAGTATTGTTGTACCCAGTCTATATATTGTTGTACAGATTTTAAACCAAAATAGGTAAAATTAGCTTTAGTGAATTTTTACATTTTGGCTGTTTGGTCACTTTGGTTGTTCAGCCAAAACTTTTCAATTCTTTCAGTCAATCTTTCCACAGTTATCAGCTTAGTAAATAAACTCTGATAATGGTATTACCAGAAACAAACAAAAACACAAATAAAAAAGACCACAGTAAACCGAACTACCTAAATAACCTGGATGCCTTGCGTTTTTGCTCTCCTAGTGGCCAACAATGGAACTGTACATTATTAAAACAATGTAACAAAAATATGTATATGTTGGCACTCAAACTCTAATATTGGTGCAGGTATGTAGGTTCCCCACCTATAACAAACCTCAAAATGCTTAAACGAAAATATAAAAAAGATACCGCACTCAGAAAGTAAATGCTCTAAAAAAGGTGGGATTTTAAATTTATATTATACACAAAGACAATTTTATATAAAAAAACAAACTATACAGGTCACGTTGCTGATGTACATATTGTACTATTAATTTGAGACTGGGTCAGGACTTATGCTATTCTCTACTCTTTAAGGTGTGAAGTGATATGCTGTATATCCCCCATAAGGATATAATTCCCCCTTTTTTTTCACCATTAAAATTGTATATGTTTTTTTAATATAAAATTGTCGTTGTGTATAATACAAATTAATAATCCCTCTTTTTCTTGAGCATTTCCCATTGGAGTGCGGTATCTTTTTTAATATTTTTGTTTTATTATTAAAACAATGCAAGATTGCCCCAATTCCTCTAATTAATAGAGCCAGTCTGTGCCTGTTTCTCAAACTATATTGTAATGTATGATATTTGTGTACATTTTATATAAATGTTTGTGTGTTGTTAAATGATATAATGTTATGGAGATTTTGAACCGATTTTTCTGTCTATTTTTGTTAGTGTTCCGATGACTCAGTGTACAAGCCATCTTATGTAAAACACAAAGAAAAGTGTTAATTATAATATGTTGTTTTTTTAAAATAAATTATTTAATTTGTCTTGAAATCTGTGATTTATTTTAAGCTGTGGGAGAGAGTTTAAACGTGATATGATTGTGTTATACATTCTAAAATTAGATAAGAATTGAAAATAATCTTGAAATCTAAATCAAGTCATGCAGACAGCCAACACATACATTAATTATTCATTGACTTTAAGCTCAAATTAAAATCTGATAAACTTATCGACTAAAACAGCGGCTTCTAATATTTCATTGACTTCCAGTCATCCTAAGGATTCTGTGCATTATGTTAAATATTGTTAGGAGGAGGGATTTAAACAGGAAACTATTAACCTTGATAACATTTCGTTTCTAAGACACGTCAGAACTCATAAAACTGAGAGGTTTATACATTAAACACTGATATCTCTGTTGGGTCCTAGGAAAATCCAACACTTGATTCCGTTAAAGCAGTGGTTCCAATCCAGTCCTTATGAACCAGCAACAGTCCAGATTTTTCAGAATCTTTATTGGAATAGTAAAGCCAGGGCCGGCCTTAGGCCTTTGGACGCCCTGTGCGAAAAATCCTTACAGCGCCCCCCCTTTCCGTCCCCCTCTTCCCACACACCCTGTCACACACACACGCAGATAGCCACATGCAGACAGCAACACACAGACAGCCACACGCACACACAGACATATAAACATAGAATGTGATGGCAGATAAGAACCATTCGGCCATCTAGTCTGCCCAGACAGTCGCGCATACGCAGTCACACACACAGAGGCAGACAGCAACTCACAGACAGCCATACACAAACACACAGACAGAGAGCCACACACAAACACACAGGCAGACAGCCACACACAGAGAGCCACACACAAACACACAGGCAGACAGCCACTCACAAACATACATGCAGACAGCCACACACAAACACAGAGGCAGACAGCCACACACAAATACAGAGACAGACAGCCACACACAGACAGCCAGACAGCCACACACATGCAGCCAGCCACCCACACACACACACACACACAGGCAGACATAGAAACATCGAATGTGACGGCAGATAAGAACCATTCGGCCCATCTAGTCTGCCCAGACAGTCACACATAGGCAGTTACACACACACACACACACACACACACACAAACACACACACACACACACAGAGGCAGATAGTCTCACACACAGGCAGATAGTCTCACACACAGGCAGACAGTCATACACACAGACAAAGTCAGACACACAGACAGACAATCATACACACAGTCAAACACAGACAGTCACACACACAGGCAGACAGTCAAACACACAGACAGTCACACACAAAGGCAGACAGTCAAACACACAGGCAGTCACACACCCACATACAAAAAAGGGCAGACAGTCACACACACAGGCAGACAGCCATACACACACAGGCAGACAGTCAAACACACAGACAGTCACACACACAAACAGACAGTCAAACACACTGGCAGTCACACACCCACACACAAAAAAGGGCAGGCAGTCACACACAGGCAGACAGCCACACACACACAGGCAGACAGTCAAACACACAGACAGTCACACACCCAGGCAGAAAATCACACATAGTTACCTCTGTTCCTTGTGGAGGCAGACAGGCAGTGCAGCTCCTGGATTCTGGTTGTTGGGGGAAGCAGGGACTCCTTCCTGCTTCCCCTGCAGCAGTTACACGGCACTTTTAGCTCCATCCCCGCGCGATGGTAAGCCCCGCCCCGCCGCAATTTTTTTTTTTTAGCCTGGCCGGCCACGTGTGAGCTGTGTCGGCCGCACAGCGCCCCCTGCTTCATGGCGCCCTGTGCGCCCGCACACCTTGCACACCCCGAAGGCTGGCCCTGAGTAAAGGAAATTATATTATCACTGGACTGTTTCTGAGCCACGAGAACTGGATTGAGAATCATGTCCTTAGAGCAAATCTGCTGCTTGCATTTTGCCAACATACAGATTTACCCTGGATGCCAATTAATCTAAGTACATTTTGGTTCATCAAAGTGGGCCCTTGAATGAGAGAAGGGAGTCTGGCAGGACTTAACATATATAAATAGATCCTTAGAATGGGTCAGAGACAATAAGTTGCAAGAGAGTTCATGGTCAAGAACGGTTCTTGGTATGACTATAGGGGAACCTAGAGACCCTTGGGTTAGAGGGTACTTTACATATTGCACACCTATCTCCACTTATAAAATTGTGCCCCCCACCTACTGTCCTTATCCTTTAATTTTACAACATGACAGGAGGCTTCTATTTTGCATCAACTCTCTTTACTAACTCCACAATAGCAAAGAAAAACATAAAGAATATAGAACCAATCAATCAACAAGTATATAAGGGTCATATTGAAGTTCTTCCTCTTTCTTTGCTGCACCATCTGCAGACAGGTCAGAGTTTTGGCTCTTCCCTTGGTTTTATTGTATCTGTTTCTACTATGTAACTTTTCCCTTTGTTTAGTACAGGCATAGGAAACCTTCGGCACTCCAGATGTTTTGCGGCTGCGACCAGTTGCGTTTCCCCATCCACCGGCTCTCTGATCCCTGCGAATGGCATACAACAGGGCATGGCTTCTCGCGGCCTACTTTTGCGGTGGCCATCTTGGATCTCGCATCTTGTGAGATCCAATCGGCCATCTTGATTTTGCCACGTGAGTGCCGTGACCGGACCCTTTTCTCACACTGTGCCGGATCTGCTCCCATAACAGAGACTCACCAGAATGGAGCACCTCTCCATGTGTATGCACCTATGGCTCAGTAAACAAGAGGTCCGCAACTGACTCCGGTCGGAATGCCCACGCCCTTCCCTACCAGATAACGTGTCTCAGACACTGGAATTCGACAAGGTTATGATGACCTTCATGATGCAGGGTGGACGCGACCCTCGTAGAGCTGTGGAAAGAGGATTCTGGGGTGCCCAAGACAAGCTGTTGGACTCCAACGGACCCCTCTCCCGAATCATGTACCTGGTGGACGATGCCTATTCGAGAGCTGACTCCTTTGTTGATAATATTAGGGAATGGTCACACGACATACGCGAGTGGGTGCAGAGATGTTTCTGCTTCATTGGAAACACTAACGTTACGCTCTCCTCTGAGAGGCAAAAAGCAGCACTACTCCACATACACGGAAAATATATTTATTACCCAATGGTACATACTGAGAAATGTACCTTTCTAATATTTGTTGGAAGATGTTCAATTTATCCTCAGTGTTCGTTTCACTAAAGAGTTTATGCCAGTCAATGTATTGTAAAGCTTCCCTTAACATAGAAATTGGCCTTTTTAAAATGCTATGTTTTAGTATACCCCATGTGCTTTAGTTTTTTCGAGTTTATTTCAAAGGACACTATATTGTGATCACTATTTCCCAAGTGTTCACCTACTTGAATGTTGGTCAAAAGATCAACGTTGTTTGTTAGAACCAGGTCCAGACAAGCGTCCTTTCTAGTTGGTGCTTGTACAAGTTGTGACATGAAGGTGTCATTTAACAAGTTTAAAAACCTAATTCCCTTTGCTGAGCTACTAGTCCCTCTGTCCCAATTTATGTCCGGGTAATTTAAATCTCCAATAATTAAAGTGTTACCCATCTGTTGTTCCTCGTCAATATTAACATTAGGTGGTTTATAACATATGCCAACCAATAGTTGATTTCCCTTCTTTTTCCCCAAGCAGATATTTACCCATAAAGCTTCCACATTTCCCTCATCACATTCCACTTGCTTAAGATTTGGCTTTAACTCATGGTTGATATACAAATATACCCCACCACCCTTCTTGTTTTTCCTATCCTTCCGAAAATAACGTGTACCCATTTAAGTTAACTGCCCAGTCATGTGTCTCATCCCACCATGTTTCAGTTATGCCTATTATGTCATATTGTTTAGAATATGCTTCTGCCTCTAGTTCCCCCATTTTGTTATTAAATGTTGTTCGTTCAGCAATCTTGGCGGCTCACATTCCCATTGGGGACCTGCCAGTGGGCAATGATCCCCTGATTTGTCGCTTGCTTAGAGGTATGCGTCTACGCCTCCCTCCAGGCCCCAAGTATTCCCGCCTTTGGGAAGTCAGCATCTACCTCCTACTGCTAGATTTCTCTACTTCAGCATTAAAAATGCAAAATAGGAAGCCTCCTGTCATGTTGTAAAATTTATTTAGAGATTATGCTAGCTTTAGTATACTAATAATCTTAATTTTAATAATGATAGGAGGTGAGTATTTTCCCTCCCTTATATCCTTTCCCTTATATCTTCTCTGGGGGGGGAGGTGGGGGGTTCCGGGATAGGTGGTGACCATTTCTGTACACTGTTTTTCCTGCTCTCGTTTGGTTTTCCTAGTATATCATGTTAGTCCTATTTATCCCTCATGCTGTATCATGTTTGGTTATTACAAGAGTGTCGTTTTGGTTTTATTTTGACTTGGGATTTTATGACTAGTTTAATTATTTAGTTTATTACTAGTTTTGTTACTGTTCTTAGATCATATATTCGTTAACGGAAAGGTTATTAGCGATATATATCCAGTGATGTTTCGTTTGCTTTGACGGTCTTCGAATCAGTGCCTAACCTATTTCACATCTCTTTTCAGTGTAATTCACTTCAGGATCCACACTGGCCTTTGTCTCGAGTTCTTCACATTAGTTGTTTTATTTATCTGTGATTCTGGATGTTCCTTATGGTTTTCGTTCTTTGTTGACTTGGACGTCGCTTCAAGAAAGAGGAAGAGCTTAGTTCAATATGACCCTTATATACTCTGCTGTTGATTGATTGATTCTTTATTCTTTATGTTTTTTTCTTTGCTGCAGTGGAGTTAGTAAAGAGAGTTGATGCAAAATACTTGCCTCCTGTCATTATTAAAATTAGGATTATTAGTATACTAAAGCTAGCATTATCTTCAATGTATAAGAGGTGTTACAGTTTGTCTGCAATATTTAGGGATGAGGGCTTTAGCCGCATGAGTCAAGCTGATAGTAAGAGCATTTAAATATTTTTATATAGATAATGGTGTGTTATGGATCAAAACATATGTATGGTCCCAATTCATCTCCAGCTCATCCAAAGATTTTATTACATTAATAATTGTTTCCCTAAATGAAATTATGAGTGGGCAAGACCACCATATGTGCACAAACGTACCAACATTGAGTAAACAACGCCTGCATTTATCTGAGCTATCAGGATGAAATTTATGTATCATATATGTTACTCTATACAATCTCATTAATATTTTAAATGGGGTTTCTTTGATTTTAGTTGATAATGAACATTTATAAGACAACCATACATTCTTACTATTGTTCATCTATACAGTTTATATTGCATTCAGCTTCCCATTTCTTAATATAATGGCGTTTTTCCCTTTTCCGATTTGTTTATATATTTTTGAAATCAACCTTTATCTGAGGTTCCTTGGGTTAGCATAGATTTTCGAGGATTCTATATAGTGCTATATCTGTCATTCCAAGAAAAAACAATTTAAAATTATTTTGAATTACAGGCACAGATGTTTCCATATTTTTATGTTCTCTCCAAAATGTCCTATTTTAGGATTTGTGATCTCCCGGGGGAACAATTTTTCAACATAACATCTTTCTAAACCTGGAGGAAATTCCTCATTGTAAGTTAGAGGAGTCATTTGGTAATATTTGCGTATTAATTCACATTTTAAAATTTAATTCTCTTATTAACTTACACGTGCTTATTACAGTTAGGTGAGTATTTTCTATTAATATTGGTTGAATAATACATAACCATGGGGCTATTTCTATGGGGACATTAAGAGCTCTTTGTTCTAATTCGACCCATGATTTACTTGAGTCACTCCAGGTTACTACTCGGGACAAATGTATTGACTCAAAATAAAATTCTAGATCTGGAAGGCCTAGACCTCCTCTTTTCTTTGGTCTAGTTAGGTAAGTATGTTCCAAATGTGCCCTTTTACCTTGCCATATGAATTTTCTAATTATTTTTTTCTATATATAAAAAAAAAACTTTTGAGAAAAATCTTTTGGAAGGGTTTGCATGATATACATTATTCTTGGTGTTATATTTAATTTAATAGTATTAATACGTCCAAACCAAGAAATATTATGTTTGGACCATTTTTGAATATCCAACTTAATTTCACCCAAACTTTTTAAATAATTTAAATCATAAAGTTTTTGTAGGTTATCAGAGATAGAGATAACCAAATATTTAAGTTTAGCACATCTATATGGGAATTTTTCTTGTAATAATCTGGTGTTATTTTCCAAAATTGATATATTAGGAACCTCAGACTTAGATCGATTTATTTTATACTTTGACATTTTTCCATGGTCTGATAATTCTTTTATTATATGAGGCAATGACATTTGGGGATTGGTTACATAGAAAAGTAAATCATATGCAAAAACTGATATCTTGTAATGTTTTTTCCCAGCATTCAATCCACTTATATCTGGGTTGTTCCTTATAGCATTTAATAAAGGTTCTAATACCAAAACAAAAAATAAAGGGGAAAGAGGGCATCCCTGATGTGTTCTATTCGACAGGGGAATTGGTCTAGATCATGCTCCATTATTATTTATCCTAGCTGTTGGTGAATGTGACAAACTGCCATTTGCCACTGGCTTTCTATGTGCCAAACTGCTCTGCTCCCCTGGCTTATGGAGAAGCCTGCTTGCCAGCCTCTTGCCACATGACTATGGCCCTGAGGTGAATGGCCCTTTTAAAAACAGTATTTGGGCTCATGGACTTTTAAAAGACTGTTTCTGGCCCTTTAAATGCTTTGGGAATGGATTGGTACTTTTTATATGGCACTTCGGATACAGCCGAAGTAGTCGAGGTGGCCGTCATTCAACAAACTAACACGTGGAGGCGGCCATTTTAATTCAGTCGAACGTGGTCAGCGGTGTGTGCCATCAAATCTCTGGAACTGAAATCGGCTACATGACGGCACGAACACCGCTGAACCTTATCTTCATTTCCACTTCGACACTTCGACAGAAGTCAAAGTGCTTTCGACTATTCGAATGCCGCATTCGAATGGGACTTAGTTATTTTTCAGTGCAGAAATAGACCGCACAGCCTGAATCTGTGGAACTGTTTTGGGCATGCAAACAGGCTTGCGGTCAGTCCAAAGAGACTTTTTGCTATCTCTGGAACCCCTGAACGGATTTACACGAATTTTGGATATGTTTGTCCCCAAGTTGTGTTGTTCATAAAAATATAAGTTTTATTCCTGTATGATGAAAAATCAGAAAGTTATAAAAATGTATAAAAGTATAATTTTTAACTTGGAGATATTTGAGTAGATACAGTAAGTAACTAAATTATCTCCCAAGTAGACGGGAGGAAAACTGCGGGTTGTAACCATTGTATGATTGGTCAATGTCTAATTGTCTGTGGGTGTCTCCCTTGCATGGGAGCACTGTATAAAAGGAGAGTACCTGTCATTAAAACGTCAGTTCTTCTTTACCCTTCAAAACTTAGCCTCGTCTCGTTATTGGAGTGAACTGCTATAATCACACTGGGGATTGCTATGCTCTGCATACTCCCTTGAGCTTTAATCACTTAGCTCTTTTAAGAGCTTGTTACTGATACGCTTTCCTGGAGGAGAGGTCTTCCCCACACGGTCCTGGAGGACAGAAGCTTTTCCAGGGTGGACAGAAGACGGCGAGACTGCAGTTAAGCTACGGCGGTTGTGGAGTCTGCAGTGGTTGTGGTGTCCGGTGCGGTGCTTGTGGTCCTTGGCGCAAGCTAGGAAGCGTCCATCAACGGAAGGTACTCGGTCGAAGTACGGGGAGTTCAGTTACAGTGAATGATATAAATCTTTTATCCAGGCTTAGGATACAGAATGATTCAGGATCAATTCCCCTGTAAGGCACCTGTGGGGTGGCCTTGCCTAGCCGTCTGGTTGACACAGAGACAACCGTGCACATTTGTCCAAATGTAAGCAATGGGCCATAAAGAAAGGTTACTTTGTGACTGGGCTGTCCATCTAGAAAAAAATAAAAAAACAAACAAAACAAAAAACCTAAAAGAAAATAAGCATTAGTGCTCTCTGCACAAATCTTTAAAAAGTGTAGCACCAGGATGGCCGAGTGGTTAAGGCGTTGGACTTAAGATCCAATGGACAAATGTCCGCGTGGGTTCAAACCCCACTCCTGGTACATGGTGTCCTCAAATGACACTGATGGTTTTAACAATCCCAAATATTATTCAGTAAAGGAGGAGACTGTATTTAAAAGAAGAAAAACTACCACAACAAGAGGAACAACAAGAGGACATAGTCTTAAATTAGAGGGACAAAGGTTTAAAAGTAATATCAGGAAGTATTACTTTACTTTACTGAGAGGCTAATGGATGCATGGAATAGCCTTCCAGCTAAAGTGGTAGAGGTTAACACAGTAAAGGAGTTTAAAGCATGCGTGGGATAGGCATAAGGCTATCCTAACTATAAGATAAGGCCAGGGACTAATGAAAGTATTTAGAAAATTGGGCAGACTAGATGGGCCGAATGGTTCTTATCTGCCGTCACATCCTATGTTTCTAATAATGACCAATTTACAAAAGTAACATTGCAGGGATACCTCCTCTTTTAAGCTCATAAATCAGATTGAGTAGTTGCATCTCTTGCCTCCCTATTTGGTACATCTCACTTGGTCTGACTATATCAGCTTAGGTAATATAGTTTTAATTCTCTCACTAATTATCTTTGCCAAGATCTTAACATCACAGTTTAATAATGAAATTGGCCTGTAACTGGCAAATAGTTCTTTATCTTTCCCAGGTTCTGGTATTATAATTATATGTGCTTCCTGTGTCTGTATTGTTAAATGTTTCCCTTTATCAAGTGAATAAAATAATTGGAGTAAATGTGGACCCAACACTTTTAGAAATATCTTATAATAGGTCATTGTCAGCATATCTGGTCCTGGGCTCTTGACTTTTGGAGATTTATTAATAACTTCAATGAGATCTAGTCTACTAATCATTTCATTATCCAATTTTACATTGATATGTCTTTTAAGATATGATTGGATTTTTTTTATTTTCATTTTTTTTCTGTTATATTGGGGATTTTTTCCCGATATGTTATAGAGATCGTAATAATATTGAGGGGGGTGGTGGGGGTTGCTGTGGGAGAGGGTATCTTAAATATTCTTTATAAGGTTATTAATATTTATATTAACATTGATGAACAATCTTTATTATAATATTAGTGTTAACTATTGTGTATATTTACTTTAAATAAATTGTGGTATTGGGAAAATATTATCCTGTGTATTATTATTAAAACATATATTAATTCAGTGTTTATACCAATATAAATGTATACAAATATGTGAATACGTACATTTGTCAAAACACACCCATATTCTTATACATTTAAACTTAAGTTTCTTTATATTTGTAAAATGTATTTTTTTCCCATCTCTTTACTACTTATATTATATATCAAATGTCTACTATTGTGGTACTTATTCCCCTTTTCCTTTCCATACCATTTCCTTCCCCTTTATACCTTTCCTTCCCTTTCTTTAAACTGTATTTCACTCATCAATTGTATTTCACTCATTCACTCATCCCTCCTCTTTAAATTAACCCTTTTACCAACAGTAAAGCATTGTTAACCTCCCATTTCTTCTATCCATTTTATCCATCAATTTTTATAATACATCTTCCTATTTTAGCTCTTAATATTTTATCCCCTCTCCTTTCTCTCTCTCTCTCCCTCTCTCATCTCTTTACTCATTCTTTTTATTCCCCCCCTCTCAACCGAGAGAAAAAGAGGAAAGGAGGAGAAACGAAAAAAAGTGTTTTTGTTTTATGACTGTCCTGCCTCAGTGATTGTGAGTTACGCTACAGTTCTGTCGGGATGAGTTGACACTTTCTCAAAGTCAGTAACAGAATTATTTATGCAAGCTGCTCTTACTTATGCCCAGCCTTATCTGATCCTCCAGGGTGTGACACACAGAGCAGGGAAGGGATGCGACATTAACTTTATGTAAGGACTTGTTCCTGAATCCAACCTCCATGATCCAGACCTCCTTTGCTCAACACAGCAGCTCTTCTCTATGATAAAAGGCTGATTGCAGGAAACCTGGACTCTCAGAGCAGACAGGTTATACTGTAAGTAGTACAGGCAGAGCAGATAAGGACCAAGCCGAGGAACTTGGCATGGGATGATCTGACACACACTAGAAGAAGGTGTAGAAGGGATCACTCCACGGGAAGCTGGGCTCCTTCACGTACAGAGCACTCTCCTTATGACTGCTGGGAAAACATACCAATATACTGGTATACCAATATACTGCTGTACTGGTAAAATTCCGACCAAATGGCAACCCTAGCTTTAAATGTGACCTTGAACGACTAAGACGTGGACTCATTGTAACATTTCAATATCTAGGTCAAGAAATGTCAATTAGTTACATATAGTTACATAGCCACATAAATTGAAAAGAGCCTGCGTCCAGCCTTTCTCACATCTGGTTTTTGTTGTTGATCCCCAAAAAATTGCATTCCTATCAGAAAAGTCTGAATAATCCCTAATTATCGCAAGAGAGCCTCCATTTGCAAACATCGGTTGGCCTCTTAATAATGTCTAAGGTTGGATTCCCTGTCCTAATGACTTAATGTGAACGCGGTATTCAGCTCTGAGAGAATACAGACACATGTTATTAAGGATGCACTGTGGTTGCTATGCAATTTGCACCTTTAATATTCTCTATCCTACATGTAAATTGCCAAAGTGCAACTTAGCCTTGTCCTGCAGTGTCGGTAATTTATATATTATCATTCAGCAAAATCTCATCTGGTTCCCTGAATGGAGGCAATTTGTAGAAGATAAAATGTTTCTGTTGTAGTGAGCTTGTTTGTGTTTTGATTAATAGAATGAAAGGCTCAGCACCACTTTCCAATATGGACCTGTATAACACAGTAGGGGCAGTAATACCCCACATATTAGCCAACACATTATTTGCTTTACCCCTCCTTCACTAAAAGGTTGATTAAAGCCAAGGGGATATATAAATACTAACGAGATACCACTGAAAAAAATGAATCCTAAATATATACTTTATGTAAAAAAATGACTTGCAATTATAATTCTTCAGTATTTTATTTCATACGCTTTTACGAGCCAAAACCAGTGAACCAAATTTTCATTAAACAAATAAATTCAATAAAAACGCACGTGGAAAATATAACTGGGGTGATAAAGGAACATCTTGCTGTGTATATTTTATTTTTTTGAATAAATGTTTCATGTTCCTTTTGATAATCCTGTGTATCTTCTGTTTTTGGAGGCCTTCTAAGAGCAAGTTCCTGAATAGTGATGTCCCGAACTGTTTGCCGAACGGTTCGCGAACGGTTCGCGAACGGTTCGCCACGAACGGTTCGCTGCGGACTCATCATTGAGTAAACTTTGACCATGTACCTCACAGTCAGCAGACACATTCCAGCCAATCAGCAGCAGACCCTCCCTCCTAGACCCCCCCACCTCCTGGACAGCTCAGTAAGAATGCAGCTTCACAATGGATGCTGTCCAGGAGGTGGGAGGGTCTGGGAGGGAGGGTCTGCTGCTGATTGGCTGGAATGTGTCTGCTGACTGTGAGGTACAGGGTCAAAGTTTACTCAATGATGAGTCCGTGGCGAACCGTTCGCAAACCGTTCGGCGAACAGTTCAGGACATCACTATTCCTGAATTCTGGAGTGCCTTTTATGCCTGATATATCTGAGCCAGTACCAAAGGCTCATTTAAATGTGAGTATATCTACATATACTTACCTAAAATGTATTATTTTGCCCTACATATTATTATTATTTTACTTTGCATTGTATTTTTATTATAGCTCCTTGAATATTCTGATGGGAGTTCATTTTTTTTGTTAATTGTATTTTTGTGCCCTATCATTTTTTTCCTTTTGTTACTTTTTTGATGCATTCGTTACATGAGATTTAGTGATTAGACTCCCATACTTGATTCATCTTTTTGTATTAATTTTAGGGTTTTAGAGCACCAATCACACTTTTCTACACCATTTTTGCATGAAGTCAGTCAATATGCAAACATTTTTATATTGAGTGAATATATTTGTGCAACTACAACATTTACTCACAATTTACTTTTTTATTTATACTTTATTTGGGCTAGCAGCAAAAAAAAAAAAAAAATAGTAATGACTTGTTAATGATTTTTTCCACTTATTCAATATTTATGTTCCATGTTTTTGAAATCCAGAGACAGACTTTGAACTCCCAATGTTTCTAATTATTTATTATTGTTATTTTTTTTCTTTGTGAGGAATTCAATTAGATGCTCAGTGCCCCAAGGGCCTTATATAATATATATTTCATAGAAGGAGCTTGCCAGCATTTTGAGTTTCTGAGTTTCTAAGATATGTAACAAAGTTGATGTCCCAGGAGGGCCAACAAATCTGTCTAAATCTGTGTTAGTGAACACTTCTCTAGATCAGCATATACGATAGGCGAATGGTGGCCACACCAGATACTGACTGGTTTTCGGACCCACCCCGAAATCCATCCTGGACCACAACAGACCCCCCAATACAGTAAAATGGCACATTTTAGAGTGGTCTTTTATTGTGGCCAGCCTAAGGCACACCTTTGCAATAATCATGCTGTCTAATCAGCATCTTGATATGCCACACCTGTGAGGTGGATGGATTATCTCGGCAAAGGAGAAGTGCTCACTAACACAGATTTAGACATATTTGTGAACAATATTTGAGAGAAATAGGCCTTTTGTGTACATAGAAAAAGTCTTAGATCTTTGAGTTCAGCTCATGAAAAATGGGGGCAAAAACAAAAGTGTTGCGTTTTTAATTTTGTTCAATGTATATAAACAAACTACTAAAATAATATACAGTATATACTTGAGTATAAGTCTAGTTTTTCAGCACATTTTTTGTGCTTAAAAACCCCCACTCGACTTATACTCGAGTTACTGTCTGTATTATGGCAACTTAGAAAGCCGCGGCCGTCAGAGCCATGGCAACGATCAGCGTGGCAACCAGACCGTGAGACTTACAGTGGAGCTGACCGGAACGGAGGAGAAAGGAGCTGACAGGAGCTGCAGGAAAGGTAAGTAAATGCTTCCTGCCGGCCCCCTCACTTCACAGCCCATGCCACTGGACCACCAGGGATTAAGATAGCCCCCCTCCCTGACCAGTTAACAAGCAGGTAGGGGGGGGACAAAAAAAAATTAAAATAATAAAAAAATAATAGTAAAATAAAAGAAATTTAAATAATAAAAATGCCCTCCCCCCACCCAGTTCACACACACTACATTATATACACTCTGAATTATATACAGAGAGTGTGTGTATATAATGCAGACTGTGTGTTTGTATGAGTGTGTGTGTGTATATAATGCAGAGTGTGTGTTTGTATGAGTGTGTGTATATATAATGCAGAATGTGTGTTTGTATGAGTGTGTGTGTATATAATTCAGAGTGTGTGTTTGTATGAGTGTGTGTGTATATAATGCAGAGTGTGTGTTTGTATGAGTGTGTGTGTATATAATGCAGAGTGTGTGTTTGTATGAGTGTCTGTGTATAATGCAGAGTGTGTGTTTGTATGAGTGTGTGTGTATATAATGCAGAGTGTGTGTTTGTATGAGTGTGTGTGTATATAATTATAAAAATCACAGAATTTCATAGCCCCAAGTTTTACCCTCGACTTATCCACGAGGCATAGCATATTTCACAATTGTTGGTCACAGAACTGCACTCGACTTATACATGAGATCGACTTATACACGAGTATATACGGTAGTTGTTTTTTTAAATACTCTTACTGACTCACTAGTTGTCGTAGGAACTAGTGGACCTGGAAAAATCATAAATGTGCGTGTCTCAGAAAAACCAGCATAACTTGCAAAGTCCTGCTAAAGTAAATATTTGGCGCATAACACAAAATCACACAGCAACTGGGATACGGCTGCTCGAGTACAGGGCGACTTAGAAATATCAAAAGGAAAAAAGTAATCTGGCAGTGAGCGTGTCAAACTTAAAGGCACAGAACCAGTCTAATGCTACAAATGTAATACAAATGTCATTAACTAGGTACACGTTGTTTCATTATCTTGCACATTAGATTATTTTAAAAGCCATTATAAAACACAGATGCTCGATGCTCCTGGGTATATATCTTTCTGCAGGCCCCATATGCTTGTCTTAGCTCCAATAGCCAGGGGTGGATCTCCAGCTATTATAGAACTACAACTCCTATGAATCCTACTCTATATGCACTGTCGAGGTCTAGTGTTCACTGGTGAAAACAGCAGGTGGAAACTGTTCTAGTCAGCAACAATTAAAGGATATATGGAACTATTTCAATTTTTCATCCTATAAATTAATTATCACTTTAATAGTTCACCTTTGCTGTTCTGGAATTGTACATCTGCAACAACTACAGATCTGCCTTTTGTTTAACGCGTTCATACATGAGCAAAGGGTTCACAGATTGTTTGTCATATGTAAAAATCTAAATCTTATTGGTGTATTGATTGGCTATTTATAGTATTATAGTATTAGTGGCTATATGAATGGGTTAAAGGGACACTTCAGACCCCCTAAAGCGCTTAAACATGCTAAAGTGCATTATGTGGGAAGTGTGTTCAGATTTCCTCAGAAACTGGCACTTTTATAAACTAACATTACACCCCCCTGCTGTCAATTAATAAACTGGTTCAGTTATTTCCTGGTTTGTTTAGCTCAGTGGAGATGAACTCAAGAGACAGCAATTGCCCAGAGCACCTGCCTTGCAAAGACTTCTCATTGAGCAGCATTGGGAAGTTTCTGATTGGACAGCCACAGGGAGTCTGGGCGGGGTTAGAAGGGGAGGGCTTGTGAAGGCTGCAGAAGGCTGCAGACAAGAGATATGCTTTTGTAAGCCGTTTTTAGATATACCCTCAATGAAACAAATGCATAATTAAATATGTACATGTTTTCATTTGGGATATAAACAGCATTTCTATTTTATTTGGGCAGTGGAATCTCCCTTTCCTATATTATGAGTGTTAAAACACTCCCGGCATAAAGGAGTGAAACCGCCGCTTAGTAGAGCTTCCACTTTTCAGGGATACAGGCACGACTACTTTAGAACCCCAAACTCCCGAACTGGAACCAGGGGAATGCTCCTAACTCCCAAACAGCGTACCAGTAATACTTCAAACTCCCGAACGGTAATTCCATGAATCGCTGCTAACATACGAACAGACACAGCATCCAAGCGGCTTACATTCCCAGCAATCAGTCTCTATCCATGTATAGTAAATCCCCCCAATCACTAGACCAAGCTCCATGAGGGTAAAACAAGATCTGGCTTTAATGAGGGCTACCTGCCCGTATTTATGCAGGTCTCCCACTTGGTGGACACTCCCCTAGGGGACCAAATGGGAGACTGTAAGAAAGGACAGACAGGTATCAGATCAGGACACACAGTCACATTACATCCCCACAATGCACCCTGGCCTCCCCCCTCTCTGCCCTGGAGATAATTGAGAAGTAATTCAATTATCTCCCAGGATAAAGGCAAATCGCCATTATGCACGTAGGGACACCAGAATAGAAATTACTGTTAAAATATACAGTGTCACAAATGTCACAATAAATACAGACATATAACATACTCCCAGATAGCTCAGGTCTGAGCACACATTATTAGGTGAATGGCACTCAGACCACACGAATACAAGTTTCATCACCATGGAGCCAAAGTCTTTAATTCCACGAACAGGCTCCATGGCATGCCATCTGGGTACCCTCACATGTAATACAATATAATATATAAAGTCCCGAATGTTCCGCTGTTCGGTTCACAAACGGAGCTGAGGACCCGTAGGCTGGTAGTTCAGCGGTGCTTGGAAGGAAAAGTGTCCGCTTTTGGTGTAGTGAGGCTGGGCAGAGCACCGCTGGCTGTCCGGGGGGCTTCCATAACACCGCCACTATGTGGCGGCTATGTGTAACCGCGACAACCCAGTAACAGTCAATTAAGCTGTGGTTAACCGCAGATACTGGGTGGTCATTTGACTGCACACGCCAGCTTACTGATGGTCGTGTATTCGGTAGTCTTTCGGGAAACAATACAGGGAAACAGGGGTACTGTACGGGCAAAGAAATAACAAAACAAACAGACGAATGAAGGGAAGAGAAACTTAATCCAAAAATAGACGTTTCTGTCACAATGAGATTACCGATTTTGGGCATTTGTGAAAAAGTATACAGTATAGCACTTTAAACTTACTAAACAAGTCTTCTTCTACTGCAACTCATATTTCTACACTTGCTCCAAGTAGACACATTAATTACTCCACAATCAGCCATTCCAAAAACTCTATCATAAACTTAATATGTATCAGGTCCACCAATCGCTATTTTCATCCACACATATCATTTCCCGTGGCAGACATTTTAGGAAAATATATTGGAGCAATAAAAAGGTACAGAAAGTCTGCAGCACATCAGTAGCTTAGAGAATAATCAAACGTAAGTCCAGAGAGAAAACCCACTTGTAGGTAATTGTAATCCAGGGAACAGTATATCTAATCCATGATGTATCTCTGTTGTCTATTTCTCTCTTCAGACATCCAGAAAGTGAAACACCAGACTTTGAATTATCCCAGAACATTTGGAGCAAGACTATCGATTTGTTGTGTTTTAATTTAAACCATGAGACAACAGATTAATTAATAACACGTGTCGCCATCACCTAACACCCCCGGGAGACTCAAATTTACAAGGAAGAAGCAATAACTATGTTTCATTTAAATTGAATATAGCAACCGAATGTTACCTAAAGGCACAAATATATTGTTACAAAGACAGAGGTTTTGATTTAAACTTATATTATAAAGTGTTTTTGGAGAAAAAATAAATACATTTTTACACTAAAATAAAAAAAACAGAACGTTCAGAGAATAATATGTGCATTGTCTTTGGAAAAGATGCAAGAATTTATAAAGTATGTTCCATGCATTAAAATATACAAATAAATCAATAAATAAGTATCAAGCAGTAATATTGAATAGGCAGACAGGAGGCAGACAGACAAATGGAGTGATAGCAAGGTCAAGGTGCGCTTACAGTCTATTGAAAGTAGGTAGATAGAGGAAACCGCACTCATAAGGCTACCAACGTGCACCGGATCCGAGGATGGCCAAACCCCACGTTAGATATATGTTATTAGATATTGGTCCAGACACAGAAGCTAAATAGCCAAAAAAAAGCAGCTTTATTGGAGCAAGCATAACAACGTTTCGACCCAGTGGGTCTTTGTCAAGGCACTGTTTTTGCTCCAATAAAGCTGATTTTTTGGCTATTACCCTGAGTGCCTGGACCAATATCTTATTACATATAGTCCATTTCTGTTGTAGTAGAGTTACTGGCAGAGCTACTGTTTGCCTCTAAGAATTGGTTGGGAATCACTGAGATCTATAGGTAGATAGACAAACAGATAGACAGGTCGAGTAGGAAAAAGGGGAAGAACAACAATCAAAATGTATCTTTCATTTATTAAAAAAATTAACTATATTAAAATCTTTTACATCAAAGAAAGTTGACTAATGTGTTGAGAAAACAAGATCAACCCATGCACATTACTTATATAGCATGCTTATTAAAAATATTGTATGGTTCATTTTAATCATAATATTTTTTATATGTAGTCTTCTGGAACAAACATTATCAGAGGGATAAGGTGAAATAAATAATACATGACCTGTCAAAGATAGCTAAAGTACTATGTGACCCATTCTAACTGTAACAGAGGGGCAGTTCCAAAATAGGAACAGTATAGAGAAGTGTGGAATACAATATACTTTAGACTTAACATAGAAAGCGATGTAACAAGATTATTGGACAGAATTCTGGTTATTTAAATTCCTGGGTGCAGCCTAGGGACGACTGACTAAAACACATCACTCAAATAAATACATTTGCATTGTTTTTTCGAAACTCCTCCACACTTATTAACCCTTAATAGTGAACACATGGGGTAGGAGGCAGCATTGTAACATGGCTGTGTAATACAAAGGCAAACACAAATACACAAAAATAAGTCCTCAAACTCCTACTACTCTACAGGTGAGCTTGTACTTTAATGACCAAGGGTGGTGGGAGTTTAAGTAGAGGGCTTAATTTATGTTTCTATTTGTTTTTGTATTACTCAGCAACAACCAGTAATCGCCTTGAGGAAGTAATTTGCAGTCCTTATAGTCCTTGGTCAGATGGAACAGCATGAGACAGGGATTTTGGAGGACAGACAAGCATTTAGCATGGGCTCCAAGATGGCGTTGGAGGAGATTTTAAACTAGTGGTAGGGGGGAGCAATGCCGAAATTTACAAAATGGAGATTGGTCAGAAAGAAGATGGGATTTAGCTCAGCACAAGGGGGATGGAGATGGACAAGATCAGAACACGGGAGGTATGTAATAGTGGTAAACATTCACACAGATACAAGTACTAGAGGCACATGACAATAATAAATGCATGCTTACTAATGCAAGGAGCCTAAATATAAAAATGGGGGAACCAAAGGCAGTAGCACACAGGAAGCAATATCATGATGGGCATAGGTTATTGAACTTCTTAAATGACACCTTCATGTCACAATTGGTAGAAGCACCAACTAGAAAGGATGCTTGTCTGGATCTCGTTATAACAAACAATGTTGATCTATTGACAAAGCAGGTAGGAAACACATGGGAAATTGTAATCACAAAATAATGTGTTTTTTAAAGAAACTCAAAAAAGCAAATGCTCATGGGGTATACTAAAACATGTACTTATAAAAAGGCCAATTTCGATATGATTAAGGCAGGTTTACAACTCGCTGACTGGTATAAACTCTTTAGTGAAAAATATCTTCAAACAAATATTAGAAATGTACACATTTCAGTATATACCATTGGGTGATATATATATATATATATATAAACAAAACAAACTGTGGTTTAGTGCGAAGGTATTAAAAATAAGAAAAGGGTATTTAAATCAGGCAAATCAGAGTCATCCTACATAAGATATAAGGAAGCCAACAATGCTTGCAATAAGGCAATTAGATGGGTTAAACAATTTACAGAGCAGGAGATAAAAACGTCTAAAACAAGTTAACATCCAATTAAAAATGAAACAATTTTTTCATGCAGGCTGTGTGAGTCAAAGTGATTTAACTCATAAATGGCAGAGAGTTGAGCAGTGAGACTGCAGGGGCATGATCTGTATACCAAAACCACTCCATTAAAATAAAGATGTTTTGGTGCCTACAGTGTCCCTTAAATTGCATTCTACAAAGAAGCACTTGTTTGTATTGTTTTGTACCATTTGTTTTATATGATTTTTTTCTCCTGAGGAAGTCTACGTATGGGTAGACGAAACGCGTAGAGCTTGCTTTTTATCTGCTTTTTATTTTATTAGTTTTATTGCCTGACACATCTGTGATTCAACTCTACTGACACTATCTTGGAAGGAGGAACACCGAAATTAGTTGATGGGCTTTTAACATCCAATTTTTTGTAAGTGTTCAAGAAAAAAGCATGTAATTTGCAGTTTGTAGCAGTTCTGTACTATGTCCATTTATATATTTTTACATGCTTTCGTGGTTATTGAGATCTGAATGACAATCATCCCCAGAAGATTTAAAGCCATATTCATGTGCCTGGATAACACATTGAGCTTGTGAGTGCATTATATACATTAGGGGCCATTATTTGCTATATGGTGTTTCCCTATGAGTTTTCTCTGTTTTCTATTTAGGTGTATTTTACAAATAAGTAAGTAGAAGTATAGATCAAGGTGTTATAGTGGATGTGATCTACTTGGAGTTTTACAAGGCATTCAATGCACAAAGTATGTTAGTGTACAAACTAAAAAATGGTGTAGATGAAAATCCAAATTCTTGGGTAGAACATTGGCTCAAAGTTAGAGCACAGAGAATTGTCATTCATAATAACTTATCAAGCTGGACAAAAGTGGTAAGTGTGGTCTATCAGGGTTCTGTTCTGGGAGCAGTTCTATTCAAACTATTTATGAATAATCTTGAAATGGGCATTGTAAGTTATGTTTCAGTGTTTGAAGATGACATAACTGTAGCTTAATAAAATGTGAGATAGATTTAGATAGATTGGGGGACTGGGCATTAGATGAAATTTAATGTAGATAAATGCAAAGTTATGCACTTTGGGGCCAAGAATGCACAAGCAAATTACACAACAAACTAGGCAACAATGTGCACTCAGTAAGGTATTATCATGCATAAAAAAGGGTATTAATTGATGAAAATATAAATTTGCCTCTTTATAAATCACTTTAAGACCACATCTTGAATGTAAATACAAAAAAAAAGTCCTGCGCTCAAACTCCCTCAACTCTTGGGTGCCAGCAACAACCACAGTACACATATGTAGGGGTTTAGAAACATAAACATCTCTGTCTCATTAGAGATGTTTTTACCTGATGCTGAATGAAGCAAGGTGAATTGTTAGAGGTTTGCCTTAACGTGGCAGGTGAGTTTCCATTTAATGACCATTGGAGTTACTAAATAACCGCCATTTATTTAAATATGCAAAGGGGTTTGGGAAGAGCGCAGGTACATTTTTTAATTTGGTTTTCACATCTTGAATATGCTGTGCAATTATGGGCAACTGTTCTAAAGAAATACATGATGGCCCTATAAAAAGTGCAGAGGCGGGCTACAAAATGAATAAAAGAAATGGAGCGTACTAGTTATGAGGCAAGTTTAACACATTTTAATCTGTTAAGTTTAAAAAAAAATAGTCTCAGAGGGGATATGATAACATTTTACAAATACATTTGGGGATAATTTGAACCATTGTCTGGAAATCTATTCACAAACAGGACAATAGATAGGACACAAGGTCACACATTTAGACTACAAGAAATTAGATTTAGTTTGAGACAAAGGACAGATTTTGTTCACTAAGAACAATCAGGATGTGGAATTCTCTGCCTGGAGAGGTGATTTTATCAGAGCCTGTACAGATGTTTAAACTGCAACTTGATGAATATTTGCAAAAAACACAATATTCAGGAATATAATTTTTATCCATGTAGGATCTGAATGCCATTCTGGGGTGGAGAAGGATTTTTTTCCTAGTTTGTTGCAAAATTGGAAAGCATAAACTAGTTTTTTGCCTTCTTTTGGATCAACAGTAACTGATGTGAGAAAGCCTGAATTTAAAGGATGCAAGTCTGTTTTCTACCTCTATAATTATGTGACTTATTAATCTGTTCTTTATCTCTAAAGTACACAAAAAGAATAGACTGATGTGTGACTGCGCAACTGATGAAATCTTTGATTTAATATTTTTTTCGATAAGCTTTTCAAATTATTTAATATTTTAGGATAAACTATTTTTTTCCTCAAAAAATTTAAATATTGTCCTTTGTACTTTGCAGTTAGCATAGAGAAAGCATACAGCGGTGAGGGGAAATTAAACAATTCTTCTATTTCTCCTCTAAATTTGTAATGTTTGCTCTGACTTTGCCCTGTTGGAACTGGATTTGGATGTAACTTGCGAAATATTTAATATCAATTTAAAAGAAATCTGAGTAACTTGTGAAAAAAAATGTTAGCGTAAGTTATAGGTGACTTTCAATTTTTAATTAATTGGTGTAAATTTCAGGAAATTGACAGCTCTCCTTTAAGCACAGCAATCATGGACATAAATAATGAAATAGCGTTTAAAGCAATTTACCCAATCAATAACCATTATTCAACTAATTGAGTAAAAAGTTAAAATTATCAGAGTTTTCTGTTTTAGAGTGCTTCTGCCTGATTAGAATTCAGAGGTTCTTGATCATAATTTGTGAATATGTTGATTGGTGTATTTGATGGAGCTGTGGATAATAAGGTGGAATGTCGCTGCGGTTAGATACGTTGAAAGGTTGTAATACAATGTATCACTCTCTGGCACACAGAAATTGTGACATTAAATAGGCACATCTCACATCATGCTGTCAGGGGTTTATTGATTATTCTTGTATTCCATTTTAGAATGTGTGTTCTGGAGATTTGAAATGCTTGGTATTTTAGCACGAATGAGTGATCTTCTTTTTATAATTTTTGGCAGTGATTTAAAAGGGGGAAATTTAACAAATTACGCGATGATTACAAAATCTAACTGGAACAATAGGTTGATGAGGAACGTGTTCAAATATGCTTAAAGACTAGAGGAGGCGAGGTATAAAAATACAATAGGAAGGGCATCGAGGGGGATAGCAACCAAATGACAGGATGGGAAATGAACAGAAATGGAGGGTAGGAGTGGTGAGGTTTGAGAAATAGAAGTTACTCTGGGAGGTTATAAGCTTTTCTGAAGGAAAGGAGCCACAGGCAAGCAATCAAAGCCAGAAACCTCTTTTGGTTCCTTCAGGGTTAGACAAACACCCAGAATTTGACTCACTGGAGATGAGCCACTGCCCTGACTGTGGAGCAATGGGTAGGTCGGGTGGAAGTAACTAAGGAAATGAAGGAATTGCCCTGAGTGGTAGTTGGGATGAAACCAAAATATTTACAAATATGGGGCCCCTGGAAAGATTACTGGACCCAACCCAGAAAAACATGTCCAACCACCCTACCAACATCAAGACTTAATACCCCACCAATACATAATCAGGAGGTGCATCTCCCTCATACTGACTCCCACTCGATTCCTTCTAATTGCACTATTGTCCCTGTCACAGACTTAGTTTCACAATATGCCTACTAATGTCCCATCACTTCTAAACTCATGACTCATAGATGGCCAATAGCCACAGTCTGTTTTCTAACTTTTCCCCCTCTGTTACATTTATTATATAATCTTGATGTTAATACGATGCCACTTTCTCATTGCACGCTATCCAGATATGATCTGTAATTAATGACAGTGTAACAATGTATGTCCTATTTAAAAAAATAATAATTAAAAAAAATACACAACAGTATACTGATCCTGTTTGATGCACCAGTTACTGCATTAATGTTAGAAAACTAATTTGAAATTCATTCACTATACCATGTATACACTGAACACTAAACAATGAACAAAAAAAAACAAAAAAAACTGTAAAATTCAGGCTAAAATAGTGAAGAACTTACAATAACCGAATTGAACATTTTTTTACAAATCATCTATTTTGTCCTCAATTTGTTACTCAATTTCTAACTCACAGCAGTTTACTAATTATTAAATTAATCTAAAAGCCCTTGAGTATTACTTGGCCATACATAGTTCGTTTCTTACGCCATTAAATATGCTTTATGAAAAAAAAAGAGACATATTACACGTTCAGCTCATTCTTGAATATATTTATCACTTCATTAACACACTTCGCTTGCAAGGAATAGAAAGGTTTCTGATTAAAAAAAGAAAATAGAGACTGTGGATTGCCAGAAGCCTGTGGTCTAATAGATCTTACTTTCTTCCATTCCTGAAACATACCCCCTCCCCATTTAACTTCCCTGAGGCCTTGTGTAATTTTGTTAAAAGCTGCTGCTAGAAAAATATGCATATTATTATAACATACTCTTCCTTGGTACAGTGGAAGGGGCATATTAAATATGCAAATTTCATATAATCGCTGCGCTGCTACTGAATTCAGCAACGCTCGGAAGTCAAGGTCAAAGACCTGTGCTATTCACTATCACTCAAGGTGTAACTGGACTCAGCCAGTGGATTTATTTGCCTAGTGTAAGAGCTAAGAAAGCACAATGCTTGAGAAATAGCAAGCGTAAGGTTTTTGGCACTTTGATGCTGTTTGCAGATATAACCAGTAAAAATAGCTAACATTTGTGGCGGTATACCCTCCTGAAGATGGGTTAATACCGCCTGTGGTCACCCCTTCCAGGTGCGATCAGCTCCAGAGTGATTATAGCTGCTGAGTAGTGATTATAGTTACTGCAGAAGGGTAACCGTGGTATCACCCATAGTCGAGTCGAGACTGAGAGAAGGGTGAAGTAGATCTCATTATTCCCAGCCAAATGGCTCACATTTATACAGAATCTGGTACAGTAGACACTTCCCAAAAACCCACAAAATGTCCACAAAATGCATTGTGATCGTGAAAAAAACAGTAACAAATATGAAATACCATAAAAACACATATTTCCCAATAGGAACCCCCACAGTCTGATCTGACGAGCCGCACACATGGTCCTATGCCCAAAACAGTTCCAAGGTGTTTTGTGCTTTTGGTCGGTCAACTTCGGGAATTCCATGTGAAAGAAATACCAAACACACACTCTGGTTTCTTGGTAGCGTTTGTTCGTATGAACCATATGAACAAACCTACTGAATGGCGCTCTCCTGACATGTGTGGGGAAGGAGCAGGCGTTCATCCAAGTTCGGCGGTGTTCAGGAGTTTCAGTGTCGTATTTTAGCTCCACACAATCGGCGCCCAAACACCGCTGCTTGCATTCTCGCAAACAAGATTAACTCCACACAGTTCCCACGCGTTCCTGCATACGAACGGTGGCCACCCAGCTGCACAATTAGAACCCACACTGATAGAACTGTCATGAGAGGTTAACAAGGGTCAATAGGTTCAGAGGCGGTCTGCAGTTCGTGGGTTGGTTCGGTTCCTGAACAGTCCAAGGGAATCCCACAAATCCAGTCTTTCAATAGCCTTTTAGCATGGCCCATAGTCCTGAGGCAGGAGGCTAGCAAGCAGGCTCCTCCAGGAGTTTGAGGCAAGGGAAAGTTCACCACAAAAAGTTAATGAAAAAAAACACGTTAAAGTCTGAGATATTAACTTGCCCTGAGAGAGACACAATCGGCTCTTTCATGCTAATGTGATAAAGACTAAGATTAAAAAATGTGAATATAGAGAAGGGTAAGTAGCACGGGGGGTGTTGAAGGGCAGTCGACAGGGGCGTTGCAGGTTTCAGGGAGATGATGTTTTATGGTTATGAGAAAGTAGCTATGGGCATCATAGAACATTGGCTAGCAAAGCAACAGCTAGGCTAGTCAATGTAAAAGTGAGAGGAAAGCTAAGAGCTGGGTAAAAGCATACAAGGAAACATAGCTTAGGTAGATCTGACACACCTTGTAGGATCATAACCAACTCAAGTTGGCAAAGATGTGAATGTGAATGAAGACTGGTAGTAACTTGACATGGCATACTTGAGTGAGGAAGTTATCATAGAACATTGGCTTGCAAAGCAACAGCTAGGAAAGTCAATGTAAAAGTGAGAGGAAAACTAAGAGCTGGGTAAAAACAGTGGCGTACATACCAGGGTGCAGGGGTGCGACTGCGACGGGCCCGGCCCACCAGGGGGCACAGCGCCCCTGCGACCCGGTATGTACCCCAGGGCCTGCCTCTTCCCCTGGGGGGCCCAGGAGCCGCCACCCCAGGGCCCCCCTGAGGCTGGCCCCGCTGACCCCGGGTGGCGGTCGGGCAGGCAGCGCGCGAGGAGCACTCAGTGCTTCCTCTTCAGCTCCCTCGCGCACCGCACTGATGCGGAGCCGGAAGATGACGTCATCTTCCGGCGGCCCTCGCGGCGCAGCGAGGGAGCTAGCTTGCTGCGCCCGCCTGTCCCGGCCACCCGCCCATAACAGCAGCACCACTGGACCCCAGGAATCCCAGCACTCCAAAAGGTAGAGGCTGGGGGATTGCATTTAAATCATGTGTGTGTGAGTGTTAGTGTGTGAGAGTGTTGTGTGTGAGTGTTAGTGTGTGTGAGTGTTAGTGTGTGTGAGTGTTAGTGTGAGTGTTAGTGAGTGTGAGTGTGTGTGTCTGCTAGTGAGTGTCAGTGAGTGTGTTACTGTGTGTGTCAGTGAGTGTGTTACTGAGTGTGTGTGTGTGTTAGTGAGTCTGTTTGATGTCTGTTAGTGAGTTTGTGTTTGTCAATGAGAGTGTATGTTTTGTAAGTGAGTGTGTATGTATGTCTGTCGCTGACTGTGTCTCTGTCAGTAAATGTGTGTGTCTGTTAGCTAGTGTGTATGCGTCTGTAAGTGAGAGTGTGTGTGTCTTCAGCACTTACCTTTCTCCAGCGCCGGACTCCCTTGGCGCTGAGGATCCCTCAACCTCTCAGCTCCGAATGCGACCGCGCACGCATTCAAACCGCCCATAGGAAAGCATTACTCAATGCTTTCCTATGGACGTTCAGTGTGCTCCTCTAGCGGCTGTCAGTGAGACAGCCACTAGAGGCTGGATTAACCCTCAGTGAAACATAGCAGTTTCTCTGAAACTGCTATGTTTTCAGCTGCAGGGTTAAAACTAGAGGGACCTGACACCCAGACAACTTCATTGAGCTGATGTGATCTGGGTGTCTGTAGTGGTCCTTTAAAGGACCACTATAGTGCCAGGAAAACATACTCGTTTTCCTGGCACTATAGTGCCCTGAGGGTGCCCCCACCCTCAGGGACCCCCTCCCGCCCGGCTCTGGAAAGGGGTAAAACTTACCTTTTTCCAGCGCTGGGCGGAGAGCTCTCCTCCTCCGATTCTCCTCCCCGTTGGCTGTATGCGCACGCATGGCAAGAGCTGCGCGCGCATTCAGCCGGTCACATAGGAAAGCATTCATAATGCTTTCCTATGGACGCTGGCGTGCTCTCACTGTGAAAATCACAATGAGAAGCACGCAAGCGCCTCTAGCGGCTGTCAATGGGACAGCCACTAGAGGAAATAGAGGAAGGCTTAACCCATTCATCAACACAGCAGTTTCTCTGAAACTGCTATGTTTATGAAAAAATGGGTTAACCCTAGCTGGACCTGGCACCCAGACCACTTCATTAAGCTGAAGTGGTCTGGGTGCCTAGAGTGGTCCTTTAAGTGTGTGTGCATCTGCATGCACTGGCGTACATACCGCGGTCGCAGGGGTCGCAGCCCTGTAACCCCTGCGACCAGGTGCCCACCGCCATGTGTTGCGGCCCGGCCCGCGCGCGGGGGGGGCCCACGGATGAATTTTCGCACCGGGGCCCCATGGGTCATGTGTACGCCACTGGGTAAAAGCATACATGGAAACATAGCTTAGGTAGATCTGACACACCTTGTAGGATCATAACCAACTCAAGTTGGCAAAGATGTGAATGTGAATGAAGACTGGTAGTAACTTGACATGGCATACTTGAGTGAGGAAGTTATCATAGAACATTGGCTTGCAAAGCAACAGCTAGGAAAGTCAATGTAAAAGTGAGAGGAAAACTAAGAGCTGGGTAAAAGCATACAAGGAAACATAGCTTAGGTAGATCTGACACACCTTGTAGGATCCTAACCAACTCAAGTTGGCAAAGATGTGAATGTGAATGAAGACTGGTAGTAACTTGACATGGCATACTTGAGTGAGGAAGTTATTGATTTTGAATAGCATGGATTCTGCAATTAAGAATGTCCGCGTACCTTTTATTTATTTTCCATATCTTTGTTTGATTTTTATTCAGCAACACTGACAGATAATAACCTCATTTTCCAAATGTCCAAAACCTGGGACTTCTACAACTCATGTTTAACTGATATCTGATGCCAGGTGTCAATGCAAATAGTGAGTAATGATAATTGGTGTGCTGTTGGCTAACAGTTTGAATTCATTAAACACAGCCGTCTTCGTAAACACACATATTTTTGCAACAATTTGAAATAACTTTGAACAAGATTTTTAAGTAATCTCAAACACAAGATTTACACTTTATGAAATATGACCTTTATCTCAGGATACATAGGAACCCAGCGGCGGAACTACCACGGTCACACTGGTCGCAGCTGCAACCATGCTCGTCAATCCAGGGGGCCCGACCACCATGCCGACCACTGCGACCAGGGTGACCACCGAGATTGTGGTGCAGCCCCGGCTGCGTGGAACTATCACAGGGGCTGCATTGAAGGGGCCAATCGGGTGGCTCATGCTCTTTGGGGCAGCCGATAGCAATGCCACTTCATCCCACTTGACAGATCCGCGCTGGAGGAGAGCACCGGAGAAGGAGAGGCGAGAGTCAGAATGGGAGCTCTGACTCCCATCAGCCTGAGGCAGCCACTGGGCCCCAGGTAAGTCACACTCCAGCACCTGAAAGATAGGAAACAGGCGGGTGACTAATTTTTTTTTACAGTTTGCATGTGTGTGGTCTGAATGTCTATTTATCTGTGTCTAAATGTGTATCTGTGTGTCTGTGTATCTGCATGGGTGTCAGTGTGTGTATGTGTATTTATATGTGTGCCAGTGTTTGTGTCTGTAGAAGTGTCATTCTGTGTATCCGACTGTCATACTGTGTGTATGTGTATCAGCATGTGTGTCCTTGTATGTATCTGTATGTGTTATGTTGTGTGTATCTGCATGTATGTCAGTGTATTTGTCTGTTTACTTGTGTGTCTGTGTATCTGTCACCCCCACACAGACACACACTGTCACCCCTTTCACACTGCCATGCTGACAATAACTCCCCCAATCCTGTATCTCGCCCACATGGGGGAGTGAATAAGACACATGATGGGGCTGGGAGGTAAAAATGAAACACAGATGGGTGGAGGAGGGTGGAAATAGATGCATTAAGGGGAGGTCAGGGCAATTTTCCCACCGGGGCCCTGTGGTTTCTAGTTATGCCTCTGTAGGAACCCCCAAACAACTGGTGGACTATTTTGTGCTACTTTTTGTGTATTTTATAGAGACCTATTTCGGAATTTTAAAAATAAGGCACTGTAGATTTTTTCATAGTTTTTTTAGGCGACCTGGGATCACCTTTTGCACAAATATACAATATACATATACATTTTCTTCACTTAAAAACATACAAAATTATCAAACAAAATGTTTAATAATATATTATAAGAATTATAATAATATAATATAGTTATTCCACTTTATGTTTCATATCCAATGTTTTATAGCAACATGGAAAAGACAACAAAACCCTTTAAAATGTGTATTTGTCTCATCCTGCTTAAAGCGAACCTGTCCAAAATGGTAGTTTTTGATGGGAAAAGCAATCAGAGTCATTCAACTAAATAACATCCGACTGGTATGTTACATTTACAAGATTGTAACAAACATGGCCACTGTAACCATGCCAAGGTACCAGTCTCGCAGCTCTTCCCCTAAACGTTCAGGAAGATTCTTCTATGGGGAGGGGACATAACGTTGGAGATATGTATAATGATGAGTAAACAAAATTAAACAGGTCGCTGCAAAAATTCTTTTTTTTTTTTTAGGCGACTTACAGAGCACTTGACAGGCACAATGGTTGGCAATATAGAAAAAAAGAACAAGAGTCACAAGGCATTTTCTATTTTCAAGAACAAATAGGGATAAATGACCAAATAACAAAAAAAAAAGGCTAAGAGTATGTTGAGGCATTGATTAAAATGAGAATTCCATTGTACTCTGACTGCCTCCATCAGGGCATCTCGTGGCACTGAGTGATGTGACTGGTCATCCAAACTCATATGGACTAAAGGTTTGTGTATTGCTGAACACAGATTCCTTTTATTAAGCCAGCACACTAAATACATTATATTAGAATCTGAGACCCAGTAAAGGTGCGTACCCCAAATCTTTAAGGAGCAATATAACCCTAAACATTGCCTTTGGGAAAAGGTCTCACTGAGATTGTTTCTTTTTAAAATATGGCAAAACTATTTTATTCCACAAATGGCTTTTATCATAGTGATCAATTCATACAGCATTCAATTCAACTTTAAAGAGTTTCAATAATCTCCTGTTACAGCTACATCCAAGTAATACGAAATGTTTGCCTTGCACGACAAGTTGAGTACGTCAGAGAGTCAAGAGTTAACCGGAGGCTAGCAGTTAACGAGGCAACCACTCAACCCATTCATCACTGCCAAATATTAATTTAGAATGTATTGGCCTTTTAGTGGAACAGGGCAATTGGAAGCTGGTCTTTATTATTCAGGAGTAAAGAGCACTTCATCTGTAATTGCATTGGTTAAGATTACGGGAATATAAAAACTACTAAGTTACATGACAGCCAGTAGGCAGGTGCACTAATCAAACTTTTAATGAACTGACTTTTTATAGCGCCTTCCCTCTTCATAGGCAGCTTAATTGCTTGTCTCGAAAATATGACATTGCAGAATGCCCCCTTGCCTGCCATGCATCTTGGTTCTTAGCCTTGGACTATCTTTAGAAAAAGCAGGGAGGTTTAACTGGATCTTAGAAAGAAAGAAATTCTATAAAAATTATCTGACAATTCCAGGAGCTTAAGCAGAACAAACTGAAATGTGTCCGTTCACAAAGTCAGACATTTGGATCGAAAGCAACAATATCGATATGCCAAAGACTGAACTTGATGGACTTGAGTCTTTTTTTTAGCCAAATAAAGATTTATTTTATTTTTGCTACCTGGGGTGCGTTGGGACATTCTATTTTGTCTTTCTTTATTCTATCATGGTTTATCACTGAAGTGAAAATTCTAAGTAAATTCAAAGTGAATTTTGCATTTACGACCCAAGTAGTCAAATTGGATAAATTTCAACTGAAAAGAAAAAGCTGACCTAGAGAATTTTTCAAGTTTTGGCAATTTTTTGCTTGAATTTGAAATTCACTTTAGTAAAAAATTCTGCCAGGGTTATTCACTAAACTGTGTTTTGTGAGGAATGTAAAGTGCCTTTTGAATTTTTATTTCGGTAACAATGGTCCCTGGGAACCCAGCATTGGATAACTGGGAGTTGGTATTGTGTACGTCCTTTCAGAAATGCTTTATAGTAATTAATTATCCCTTGAGGTATTCACTGTCTGCCAGAGCAAGTGTAAACCAATTTAAATCAATGTCCCAGAGAATAAAATAAAATAAAAAAAAAAGCACTTTAATTATAATAAGCTGGCAGATGTCATCAAAATCAGGATCATGATGTGGATGGTGTTTCTTTTGTTTGTAAATGCCATTATGTCAGTTAACGACAACCAATTACATAAATGAAATGCTGCCAGCGAGCTACGACTGATGTTTTTTTTTAAGCGCATGGTCAATTAGTATCACTGCCTGGGACGGCTTCACGGCACAGAGAGCTGGATCCAGAACAGGGCAGGTTTAGTCCAGCTTCACACTGAGTATTAATCGCCGGCTGGCGGTTTGCCTTTCCCATCTGTCAGGAGCAACGGCTATGCAAATTCAGATACCTAGGGTTTTAGCAAGCGAGAAGAAAACACCGCTTCCAGTCGGCAATCATTAATCATATCTTTAAACAGAGCATCATATTTATGTTGCATGAAAAATGAAACATTTGGCACAGCATAATGAAATCGAGATTCTAATAAACAGCTACATCAGGCTGCAATTTACCCCACCCGAGGGGTCATTATCAGCATTCTATATTAGTGGATAAAAGGGGCAAATCGTGGATCAAACCCAATTGTTATCTAATTTTACAGTTATGAATAATATGCAATGACTGCAACGACATTAACTCCCATGATGCTGGATAGACAGTCAGGCTTACTACCATTGTGAGTCCACGGCAGATAGATGGACAGAAGTTGGCAAAAATCTCTATTGATCGAATTTCCCAACAAACAAACCAACAAATAAATAGAATGTCATATTACCCCCCAGGATGCTCTTGTGCAATGGCTGACAGCATCCCACATGTTTATTAGGTCCACTTACAGGAATAGAGATGTCGCGAACTGTCCGCCGAACTGTTCGCGAACTGTCCGCCGGCGAACAATAGCGTGTTCGCGTTGGGCGAACATATCCGATTTCCGGTCCGCCCCCTATACGTCATCATTGAGTAACTTTGACCCGGAACCTCACAGCCAGCAGACACATTCCATCCAATCAGCAGCAGACCCTCCCTCCCATGTTGTGTGTGTAGCACAGGGGTGCCCAATAGGTAGATCCTTAGATGTTTTAAAACTACAAGTTCCATGATGCTTTGTCATTCTAAAAGCATTCTAAAGGCATGCAAAGCATCATGGTAGTTGTAGTTCTTCAACATCTGGGGATCTACTGTTTGGGCACCCATGGTGTAGCTTCCCAATCACATCAGAAGAGGAGTCTAGAGCATGGGCGTCCGCAGGAATTTTTCCGGGGGGGCATAATTGTAATGACATCCATGTTTGGTACCTTTTTGACAGTGTCATGAAAGGGAAGGGGCATAGCCATTATCACATAAAGCCAGGGTGAATAGCGTTTTCACAACTATGGTGTCAGGAATATATGTTTGTATTCCTGACACTATAGTGTTCCTTTAAGCAAATTAAAGGACGTTTCTGGTCACCATAACAACTTCATCTAAATGAAAATGCTATGATGCCAGGAAGCCCCTGGATGCTCGCTTTCCTTTAAGGGGTTAAATCACTCTCAAATGGTTTAACCCCAAAGGCTTCCTCCAGCTCTAGGTCGCTCAGTGGTATTTGGCTTCTGAAACAGAGTGTCAGAAAGTGCAGATTGACGTCAAGCATGGGTGCCGCTGATTGGCTAGAGTGGTCAGTTGACGCTCTAAGCCAATCGCTAGTTCCCAGTTCATAAAATATTTGTACTTTTTTATGAATGGGGAGCTACTGATTGTCTTAGAGTGCCAGCTGACCGCTCTAGCCAATCAGCAACAGCCCTACCCAACGGAACGGAACTGTGGTGTCCAGAATAAAGTGGAGGGTTCACTTAATTTGTCCTTCCTGCTCCAATCTCCTTTTCCTCTCCTTCATTTGACAGTCTTTTTTTTTCTTCTGACACTGTTTTCTATCCTTGGCCCTTTCTGCTCTTTTACCTTTCTGCTACTTTCTGCTTATTTTGCGCCCTTCTGCTCCTTTCTCATTCTGATCCCTTTCTGCTCCTTGCAGACCCTTTCTGCTCCCTTTTCTACTTTACCTTTGTGCTCCTTGCTGTCCCTTTCTCCTCTTTCTCCTACTTTACCTTTGTGCTCCTTATGATTCTTTCTGCTCCTTTACCTTTGTGCTCCTTGCTGTCCCTTTGTGTTCCTTCCTGCTCCTTGCAGGCCCTTCCTGCTCATTCTCCTACTTTGTTTGTGCTCCTTCTGCCCCTTCCAGCTCATTTCTAACCCTTTCTGCTCCTTCTACTTTACCTTTGTGCTGCTTTACCTTCCAGCTCCTTGCTGACCCTTCCTGTTCATTTCTATATATCTATAGGCTGCTGCCCCCCCAAATCTATGGGCTGCTGCCCCCCTCCCCAAATCTATGGGCTGCTGCCCCCAAATCTAAAGGCTGCTGCCCCCCCAAATCTATGGGCTGCTGCCCCCAAATCTATAGGCTGCTGCCCCTCCCCAAATCTATGGGCTGCTGCCCCCCCAAATATATGGGCTGCTGCCCCCAAATCTAAAGGCTGCTGCCCCAAATCTGCTGCCCCCACCCCCAAATCTATGGGCTGCTGCCCCCAAATCTATAGCTGCTGCCCCCTCCCTATAGGCTGCTGCCCCCAAATCATACTCCCAAATCTAGGGCTGCTGCCCCCAAATCTCTATAGGCTGCTAGGCCCCCAAATCTATGGGCTGCTGCCCCCAAATCTATGGGCTGCTGCCCCCAAATCTAATCTGCTGCTGCTGCTGCTGCCCTCAAATCTATAGGCTGCTGCTGCCCAAATCTATGGGCTATAAAGGCTGCTGCCCCCAAATCTATGGGCTGCTGCCCCAAATCAATCTGCTGCTGCCCCCAAATCCATGGGCTGCTGCCCCAAATATAAAGGCTGCTGCCCCAAATCTATAGGCTGCTGCCCCCCAAATCTATCTGCTGCTGCCCCCAATCTATAGGCTGCCCCCTCTCAAATCCTCCCCCCACTTACCTGATCTGTAAGCTGTCTCTGCCCCCCATCCCTCACTCCCCTGATCTGTAAGCTGTCTCTGGCTGCATGTGCTGTTCCCCTGCGGTTTCAATCAGCAGAGAGAAGCAGGGATAAGATGCAGCTTCCTATCCCTGTCTCTCTCCATACACAGCGCCACCTACTGGCCGGCGCCAGTATTGCAGTTTATTTTAAATCTCACATGAAAAATATCAGAACAAGCTGAAAAATCCAGAGGGGGGCAAGCACCCCCTCTTGCCCCCCCATGCGGACGCCCATGGTCTAGAGCCTATGTGGACCATGGGTTGGTTTGTTATTTTCCCACATTTAGTAGACATTTACAATGAGCACACGTCAGGCTGCTTTCTAAAAGTGGCGCAATCATTAGGAACTTTCCATTTGGTTTCCAAGTTGATTGCTCCACAACTAGAATTTTGGTTCCACAATTGCCCTTCTTAAATAACCCCATAGATTGGTGTGAGCTCCATCAAAATGCAACATTTCTTTTGATGACCTATTTCAATAAGCTGTCCAAACATTATTGACTATATTGAAATGTTCTCATGAGCAAAATTGAATATCTTTTAACTTTAGTTACAGAAAAAAAATAACACTTAGCATTTGAGAAATGAACATGAATAAGCATGTATCATGGAATATTTGGAAGAACATCCTCTGTTCCAGGTCCCATGTGATCGAACATAACCCCCAACAGCATATATAACGGGGTGCCAAATCCTCTCAAGAAGTGCCAACATTTAAGGCAAAAATCTAAACATTGTTATTAAATAAAGATGTTCAAACAAAAGCTAGATGTGAATTCTCAAACAAGGGACACAAAATATAAATCTCACCAGTCAATATTTCCAAAATGCACTTGCATTCCACTTCCGGGGTAACTCAGGCCAAGTCAGGGACCATAGGACATGGGCACTCTGCTCTGAGTTGACTTCTTATGGCCTTATCTAGGGGCTTTCTAACCCTAGTTGCAATGTAGTTGGCCACTGTGGCAGAACCAACCTCGCCACTGGCCACTGGAGGAGCCTGGTCGCCCGCCTCCTGCCACTGGACTATGGCCCTATGTTAAAAACCTTTTATGTTCCCTGCAGAAAGGCTTGTTCGTGCCTTTTCTCCTGCAAAGAAACGAACACCGGTTCATTCGGGACTTTCATTATGTGAACAATGTTACCCCAGATAGTTATGCCATGGAGCCCATTCGTATACTGAAAGACTGTATGAAAGACTTTGGCTCCATTGTGATTGAACTATGTGTATGTGATCTGAGCGCTATTCGGCAATAATGTGCGCTCAGATCTAAGCTATCTGGGGATATGTTGAATGTAAATGTTTTGTGTAATATTTGCAACATTGTATATTTTTCTGTCTTTTTGGTAACATGTGCTTAATGGAGTTTGCCTCTGTCCTTGGAGATAATTGGATTACTTCCCAATTATCTCCAGGACAGAGAGGAGGGATTATAATGCATTGTTTGAGTATTTAAATGTGTAAGTTTGTGATTGGTCTTTTTACCCTTTGTATCCCAGTCTTCCATCTGGTCCCCTCGGGGAGTGTCCACCAGGTGGAAGACCTGCATAAAAGCCAGGCAGGTAGCCCCAGTAAACCAGTTCTACTTCACCCTCAATTTGGAGTGCCGTCTCTTATTGGGGGAATCTGCTACAAGGGATTGCTATGCTTGTCATACTCCCTTGCTAAATCACTACTAAGCTCTTGTAAGAGCTTGTTCCTACCTTGCTCTGTGGAGGAGTATACGGTAGTTATGGTGCCTACTGGAGTGCTTGGAGCCCTCAGGAAGTGCTAGGAGCATCCTTCAACGGAGGTACCCAGTCGGGATGCCAGGTGATCCATTACAGCCACATGGTCAGTGGGATACCAGTCAGCCGAGCAAGGGTTATGCAGGGCATCAGGATCAAAAAGGGGTTCCCCTTGAAGGTCCAAATGGCGGATTCGTCTGCCTCCTGCCAAGCTTCGATAGCTGGTGGCAAAGCCACACTGCGTTCAGGAGAAAGGTCCTCCGAGTAAACCGGGTCGATGACATCGGACCCGTCCGAAACCTCCTCCGAGTCTGAATCAGAGTTGGACGAATCAGATAGGGCTTTTGCCCTCTTCCAAATCCGCACCGCTTTTGCCCGGTGGGTGGCTCTTTTACGTGGGAGCACCACGTCCTCAATATACAACCTGTCCGTCAAATTGTTTTTGGAGGTAATTTTTGCTCATGGTAGCATCCAGGAGCGAGTGGAACTATTCAGAGTTAATTTGCTCCTGGGACGCTTCCTCTACCCCACCAGGAATGGTAGGACTCGCGGAAACAGTGGGTCTGCAGTGTCTGCTGGGCTTAGCAGAGGCATTAGGAGCAGCAGCCTGCATATCAGAGGGATTTTGCATAGTGGGCAGCACAAATTAATATGTTAGCTTACCGAGTGTTCCCTCAGGAATGGCCCCTGGTGAACACCGGTAAACTTCCTGACAACCAAGCCAGCCAATTAGCTTGCGCCCCTCCTTGAACGAGCGGCGCGAGCGTCACAAAAAGCGCAGCAAAATTGGCAATCGCAATATGGCCTCTGTGATGCGCGTGAGCTAGCCACGCATGCGCGGGGGGCACTGATAGCGGTTTAGACACAGACAATTAAACACAGACAATTACAGTACACAATATAATAGAACCATACAGTATAATAGCAAAATACAACTCAAATCTGCAGAGCAAAAATTATGAGGTTCTTAGCTGAGGCAGCAGCAAAGAAAGAGGGAGTGGCTCAGGTCACATGGGAGTATATAGAACAAGGACTGCTCCCATTGGTTGAATATGTTATATGGTTAACCATTTAAGGGGTATTTGTTTTGTTTTTATATTAATACCTTAATATCCTTAGTATCCTTTATTTGCTGCTGAGGAATAAAGAAAGAGAGAAAGCCTAATATGAGCCTCCACGTCCTTTAATAAAATTATAATATTATTATATTAATAAAGGGTGAGGAACAAAGTTTCACTTTTATAAGAAATTGTGTGTGTGAAATTAATTTGCACTTTAAAAATTACATTTAATTGTACAGCAGTTTGTTTTAAAATTCCTGACTAATATTTGCTTCTCCATGAGTATATTGACACACAGTATCATCTAGAAATTCAAAGAAACGTTTACTTTTCTGTAGAGTGGGGAGCTGGAAAATATACTATGCAAATCACAAACTCTGATTTACTGCTGATATCACATGCACTCTGCGGCCTTTTATCATCCAGTATCTCTGCTGATTAGGGTTGTAATAGAAGTGCATTTTATTACAGTGCATGGAAATGGACCCAGATTCCTTGATGAGTGAGAGCTATAGAGATATGGATGGATGGATGGATGGATGGATAGATAGATTATATGTCACAACATCTAAGTACCTTGAGAGAGTTAGACAGCTTTATAGTACCCAACTGGAATAATAACCTGGCCAAGAGAAAAGTTGGTATCCATGGATGTCAAGATCCAAAAACTTCTCACTATGAATGGAGGATTCAACCTGAAATTCGGCACCCAGAGACTGTACACCAGCCAGAAAGAAAGAGGTCATGGTCTGATGAGTGTCAAAGCCACAGTCCTGGATGAAACACAGAGCATCACGAAGATTGCTCCCAAAGATCAACTGCTAAAGGAGTTATCCATAGAAGGAAGATCCATAAAACAGGGGTCACACCATACTGGACCCAAGGTGCAGACTGTGCAAAGAACCCTATGAAATAATCCAGCACATAGTAGCCAGGTACAAGATACACTGAGAGTTGCCGGGATTGTGTACTGAAATATCTGCACAGTATATGGGAGATACCACAAAAAAGGGCAGTTGAGAATGATAAGTCTTGTGGAACTTTCAGATCCAGACAGACAAGCAAGTATATTAGCCAACCAACCTAACATCATGGTGGTAGACGAGGAATAGAAGACTGCAGTGGTGGTGGATGTGGAAATACCAAGTGACCATAACATCAGTAAGAAGGAATATCAGAATATGGACAAATACCAAGGACTGAAAGAAGAACTAGAAAGGATATATAAAGTGAAGGCAGTAGTAGTCCCAGTTGGGACAGGAGCACTCAGGGCTTTGACTCCAAAGTTGGGAGTGACTTTCAGCAGATTGGTTGTGGGAGATCGCTGTCCAAAAAAGTGCAATTCTAGGAAGTGCTTTACCTATATTCCTATCTGCTCTATCCAAAACATGGATAGAGCATAAGGCATAATTTAGCTCCGAAATCCTGCTTTTATGGTGTTTCAAGATGTCACAGTCTTTGAAGAGGCTGACTCACCTGCTGGTCTGTAACAGACACAACTGTGTTACGTACAATGGAAGAAGTGGAGTCAGAGACACATTGTACGATGTTGGTATGAAATGCACTTATGTAAAAGATGAGCAATACTCATTTACTTAAAGGTCACACTCTTAGTAAAGGCTGATACCTCCTCCACAACATCTGAATGTTTTGCTTTTCATCCAGCGAGATCAGGAATTAAATATCGGTCCCTACCTAATTTAACACAACAATATCAACAACAAGTTGGTTCCATGAGATCAAAGTTTTTTTTTTTTTTTCTTTTTTCAATGCTTGTCAGGGGGTCTGTCACAAGATTCTGAAAAATTTGGGAACCATGGGCAAATAGTGACCTGGCAGATTAAAAGAGGCCAGACAGGTCCCTGATGGATAAACTTGCTGAATGTAAAGGAGTAATGCCCCTTATGGTAACATAAAGACTAGGAATGTATAGCAGTCTGCATGTGGACGCCTCACCCTGCCGGTCCTACCATAACTCTTCCTTTTTTCTTTTCACTTTCTCTCCTGTCTTTCTGTCCTTTACTCCCTGAAAGGGGAGGTGGTATAAGACCTATATAAACACCCAAGATAGGACCCAAAGGAAAGACCAGGGTCCATGTCCATGAAATATGGACGTTATATGTACTTACCTTCTAGGGACATAGTTAACTACATACAACTATGAATGATACATTTCACCACAAAATTAGCCTGTTTATTGTTTATGTTGCTAGTTTATATCATATAAAACTGTGATATGTCTTGACAAACCGAACATTCAGGAGTACCTGCTAATGCCTAATGTAAACGGTATGTGTAATTGAAATCACAGGCTTCATTGATTTATGCATCACCTGTACTGTATAATGTGCATATGACAAGGCTGTCACATATAAATAAAGTATTTTTTTTAAAAAAAGCCATTAATCAACAAAGCATTCATTATTTTTTTTATTAACAATTTAGTAGATAAAAGTTGACTGTTTGCTGACATAAAAGTTGAATCTGATGGACTTTAGTTTCTTTTTCAAACCTAGATTACTATGTAAACCTCAACGAAAACTTGCGTGTATTTGTTTTCTGCTTGTATTATTTGGGGAGTAAATAAAAAAATAAAAATAAAAAAACAGCTTGCAAAAGCTGCAGACTAAAAAAAAAAAAGAACCTGTCCAGCATTGTTAATACCATCTGGCAGTAGATGTGTGCAGCAAAAAATTACCAAAAGATTTTCATGGTCAACCTTCATCTTTATCATCTGCATGGAACCTACTACCACCTCCATTGATAGCGACCACCGCATAGTGTTAACCATTTTGAAATAAAGCATGTTTTCTAGTTACTTGCTATAGCAACTCCTCCAGGAACCAGTAGATCAGCAGATGTTCTTCACCAGTGATCTTCCGAGTTACTCTTAGTCTTTCCATACACCTGTCTAAATTTCACACAATTCTTTTGAAAACGACTAAAACCATGCTTATAAATAGGCTTTAGAGCTCTAGCGGATATCTTTCTGACACTAGAGGGCACCTTCACTCCTGCAACTGAGTCAGACTCTGTTATGTGAAGTTGGGCGTCCTTACGTGTTGCATAAGGAAATCAAACGTAAGCGCATGCTTAGGTAAGCACTCGATTGAAAGAAATGACAGAGAAAAATATTTCTATGGTTCTATATTTAGCGTATATCTAAGAATGCGTTAAATAACACATATTCAGTAAGACTTCTCGAGTGTACAGTGTTCTGATCCAGTATGTTTCTTCACGCATGCGCAGTCACTGTCGCCGCACTACACGGCGTCAGGGCACAGACTGAGGTGAAACACCTGCACTGGGTAAGTCATCATATCATTACACTTTTTATCTTATAAATGCACTGTATTTAAACCTATACACATCTTGATAAATACCTGCGGGTTGAAACGTTGATTTTCTTCATTTGATACAATATAACTGAATTTTTTTGAAAAATCCAATGAGAGCTCTCATCTCCTCATTTATTATATACCCTAACACTGTGCAGCACCGTGGTTATTTTGATCCAAATCAAGTAGAGGTAAAGTACCAGAATTTACATTTTTTGTTATATATGTAATACATATATACACTTATTGGAGGTCAATAATTGACAATCTTAACCTTTAACTCCTTAGTGACCAGACCGCTTTTCAATGTTCTTACCGTTTGGGACCAGGGCTGTTTCTGCGGTGTTTGTGTTTAGCTGTAATTTTCCTCTTACTCATTTACTGTATCCACACATATTATATATCATTTTTCTAGCCATTAAATGGTTTTAAATATGATTTACTGTAAAAATAATTATAAAATATGATGAACAAATTTAAACACACTTTTTCTAACTTTGACTCCCAAAATCTGTTACGCATCTACAACCACCAAAAAACACCCATGCTAAATAGTTTCTAAATTTTGTCCTGAGTTTAGAAATACCCAATGTTAACATGTTCTTTTTTTTTGGAAAGTTATAGGGCTATAAGTACAAGTAGCATTTTGCTATTTCCAAACCATTTATTTTCAAAATTAACGCAAAATCACATTGTAACACTGATATCTGTCAGGAATCCCTGAATAACCCTTCACATGTATATATTTTTTAAAAGAAGACAACCTAAGGTATTAAACATGGGGTATTTTGACTATTTTCATGCTACCATTTTACCACCAATCTATGCCAAATGTAAAAAAAAAAAATGATTGGTGATTTTTTTGACACACATAACAACATGTACTGAGAACTTTAAGGGTTACTGCCAAAGAACACCCCAATATGTGTTCAGCAACATCTCCCGAGTACAGTGATACCACCCATGTATAGGTGTGTCGGGTTCTCCTGGGGCTAAAAGGCCTTATTTGGAGGGTGTTCATTCCAGTTTTCCAATTTGAAATTTTCACAGCTGGTCATCACGCACCCATGTCCTATTTGGGACATGTTTGAAGGTGGCCAATGTAATTTACCCCCATCAAACCATATATTTTTGAAAAGTAGACATCCCAGGGTATTCAATATGGGGTATATCTAGTATTTTTTAGTAGCCACTTAGTCACAAACACTGGCCAAAATTAGTGTATTTGGCCAGTGTATTTTTATATTAATATATATTAATATTATATATTAATAAGAAAATACACTTAGTATGACATTATAGATAAGATATATATAGATGTGTATATATCTCATCTATTCATATATATATATATATATGTATATATATATATATATTTTTTTTTTTATTTGTTAACTTTAACTTAACTTTTTTTTTCTTCACCAGCAGGGGGACTGCTTGTCAGTTCAAGCAGTCCCCCTGCTGGCAGCACTATGGACACCTGTTGTGGCCATGTCACCGCTCTTTTAGAGCAGTCAAATGGCCTCTTCAGGTCCTAATTTGCAGAGGCTGGACTGTCTGGGCTGTCAGACAGTCCCCCCAGTGGAGCAGAAGACCGATCGCCGGCCGGGGAATGGCGGCGATCGGGTAAGTACATGGGAGAGAGAGATAGGGAAGGGGTTAATTTTTTAATTATTATTATTTTTAATTATTATTTTTTTTACATTTATTTTCTTTTTATTTACTTCTTCACTGAGTGCCTCGACCCCTCAAGGCTCTTAGTACAGGCAGAGCATCGGAAGCCTGCCTGATGGCTTCTGATGCTCTGCGCTACACTGCTGGGCGCCACGTGGAGCAACCCGGAAGTGATCATTCCGGGGGAATGATCACTCAGTGTTTTCCGGTGGCCCGGCAGTGAGAGAGGTTATTGCAGGATGCATCGACATCGAGGCATCGCTGCAATACCATTAGAGCGGCTGGAAGCGATCATGATCTCTTCCAGCGCTCTAATTCCCCCGCGGATGGATCAGGTACGTCTGCTTTTCTTAAAGGGACGCTCCAGGCACACAGACCACTTCTGTCTATTGGAGTGGTCTGGGTGCCAACTCCCAACTCCCATCACCCTTAACCCTGCAAGGGTAATTATTGCAGTTTTTGTAAACTGCAATAATTACCTTCCAGGATTAAGTCCTTCTCTAGTGGCTGTCTATCAGACAGTCACTAGAGGGACTACCGGCTTCTTAGAACACCAAAAGTGTTTTAAGCAACGCTGGACGTCCTCACGCTATGCATGAGAACCTCCAGCGTCGCCGGAATCCCCATAGGAAAGTATTGAATAATGCTTTCCTATGGGGAGGTCTAATGCGCGCAGGGCCATTGCCGCACATGTACATTAGGTCTCCCCCGCCAGCTGACATGGGCGGGGGAAGAGCATGGGCAGAGCCTGACCCAGCGCCGAGGGACATCAGCGCTGGATTCAGGTAAGCACTGATGGGATTTTAACTCCTTTAGCAACATGGGATTGGGTGTGGGAGGGAGAGGGGCACTGCAGGATTCTGTTTTTTTTTGTCAGACGTACCTGATACATCCAAGGTCACGATGGGGTTAAAGAATAATAGAGAAATAGAGAATAAAAAGAAACAAATAATAGTGCAATATGTCAGATCTATTATGAATGGAGTTGGACAGTACAATTTCCGTCTTAGAATGTATGGAGATTCAATGCAGTGAGCTCTTAGTAGCTCTAAAAAGTGTGAGTTAGCCTTTCATATAATTTACCAAAAATCCTCCATAATAGATGTGACATATTGCACTATTATTTGTTTGTTTTTATTCTTTAATTAAAAAAATACGGTGTAACCCTTAAGGTTTGGAAATTGTGAGTTGCTATAAAAGCTATTGTGGATGGAAATTCTTATCGGCTCAGCCAATCACTGAATTAGATTGATTATAGTTATATTCCATAAAAGCTTTTCTTGTTTTTGACAATCTTTATTTGTGTTTTTAAATTGTGAAGAAATTGAGCAATTGGTGTGGAGTATAAGATAGCAAAGTATAGATAGAATATGAGGGGAGCATTCGTATTTCTCTATTTATTTTTTTATGAAAAATGCATCAACTCTTCAGTATGTCTAACAATCAGTCCAATAATAACCTTTGCAAATGGTCAGTCAAATATGGTGGCTCTAGGGATTACATCTTGTGATGGAAAAAACGTAGAATGCATTTGTAAGGTTGATGCATCAGGGATGCAAATGTTTCACATTTTGTGGCACAAAAAGAAGCACGAGTGTAGTAGTCACAAGTGCTTGCAGTGACAGATCCCTCTGTCTTGGAATTACTTATATTATATGCTCATTCATCTGTTTGTTCGTGCATTTCCCTGTCCGTACAGCCCCCATGTTATTTCCCTGTTTCACCAAACTATTTGCCAAACGGCCGGTCACCCAGCGGGGAAGTGTGCTGTTGTTAACCTCTTGGCCTCATTAGAATGTTGTGGTTAACCGCAGACACTTCCACTTGTTAATGGTCGGCTGGGTGGTCGTCGTTCGTATGAACAAACACGAGGTGGCGACCATCTTGGACATGCGAACGCCCAGCCGTGTTTGTCGACGATTTCGTGGAACTAAAAACGGCTACTATTTTCATACGAACACTGCTGAAAGCCGCCGATCTCCCTTCATCTGTTCAATCTTCATACGAACACCGTCCGTTCAGTACATTTTCATACGAACGGAGCCACCCCAGATAGCTATGTCATGGAGCCCATTCGTATAACGAAAAGACTATGTGAAAGACTTTGGCTCCATGGCGATTGAACTGTATGTATGTGATCTGAGCGCCATTCAGTAATAATATGCGCTCAGATCTAAGCTATCTGGGGATACGTTAAATGTACCTATTTCATTCAGTAGTTTTTATATTTTTATATATTTATGTGTTTTTATTACCAGGTATAAAATGCAATTTTGCCTCTATCCTCTGAAATAATTGAGTTTCTTCCCAATTATCTCCAGGATAGAGAGGAGGGTCCTCTACAGCTAAAGGGGAGTGATTATGTCTGTAACACTGTGATTGGCTACTGTATAATTTTTGTCACAGTTTTCCACCAGGTCCCCTAGGGGAGTGTCCACCTGGTGGAAGACCTGCATAAATACCGGGCAGGTAGCCCACATTAAACCAGATTCCTGCTTGACCCTCAATACAGAGCCTCGTCTCGTACTTGGGGGGATAATGTATATGGTTTTCCTGTTCGACTGTTTGGAGTATGGATTTCGTATGATTGCTGTTCGGCTGATTGGAGTGTTGGGTAGCTGACTTTGTATTCGGAAAGGGAATATCTCAAACGACTTTAACCCCTGCTATACCAGGGTGCCGTTACAGTTGCTTAGTAGATAATTCCCTAATGTGGTAACCCTAAATATGGCAATCCCACGTGAGGATTGCAAAAGAGGGAGTTATCTACTAAACAGCTGAGAGATCAAAATGAAGAAAAGGGCTATTAATATTTGATCTCATGGATTTAACAGATAACTCTCTAAATTGGTACTTTGTAACTTTGTCATTGCCATCTTTATTCATTACACATAGTGAAAAGTGACCATCTGAATTTGGAAAATTAACTACATTTTCAGACTAAATTTGGTTTGTATGAATCGATATTTTCAAAATTTTGGACAAAACAATTTTTTAAAAAAATATCAGAAATTAAAATAAATATTTCCTGTGATCATCTCTACGGAAAATTAGATGACTTGATAAAGTCAGGAGACTTCACTGCTATAGAATTTGTAAAAAAATTTGGCTAGAAAAAAGCTGCTCCAACAAAGTCGAACGCCTTGTTAAAGGGACACTATAGGCACCCAAACCCTTCATCTCATTGAAATGGTCTGGGTGCAGTGTCCCTGTTTCCCTTAGTCCCGCAACGTAAAACATTACAGTTTTATAGATAATGCAATGTTTGCATTGCAGTAGTAAGACTGCCTCTAGGGGCTGTCTATCAGACAATCACTAGAGGTGCTACCTGGAGTTTCACAAAGTCTGACTCGATGAAACGAAGCTGGACATGATCATCCTCGCGCTCTGCATGAGATCGGGACATTCAGTGTAGAAAAAATTCCATAGTTAGGAAATGCTTTGGGGAAGGTTTAATGCGCGCCTATCTGAAGAGGCAAACCGAGACCCAGTGCCGAGGCACAATAACGTTGGTAAGTGAATAAAGAGGTTAGCCCTTTACAATGCTGCGTGGGGTGCAGGAGCAGAGGAACATGTAAGTCTTAGGAAGACACCTATGTATTTCTAACACAATTGTGTTCCTTTAAGCTCTAAATAGTGTTAATAATTATATATATAATAAGGGATATTGACTAATGGGAAGGAAATATTATTTTGTTTAGACTCTGTCTTTGCAGTTCACCACTTCTTAAAAATTACATTATGTAACAGGAAAAAGTAAAGATACAGACTGTGTCTTTACAAAGATGATTCGTTATTAGAAAATCCTGAAAAGTGAATATTATTTAACAAGAGCAAAGGATAAGAGGTCACAATTTTAGACTTGAAGAAAGGAGATTTTGCTTACTGCCAAGGAATGAGCCCATTTCAGGAAGGAGGATAAAGATGTGAAATTCTATGAATGAATAAGTGGTTTTACCAAATTATGAACAGGGTTTTTCTTTTCTTTTTTTTTTTTTATTTGTTAATTGTAGGGTTAAAAGCTTGTTGACCCAAGGAGAAATTTGATTGCCATCTTTGCAGTCAAGAGTTTTTGTGCTTTTAGCAGCAGATTTGGAAATTGCTTCAGTTTTGGATTGCCTTCTTTAACTTAGTAAAACCAGAGATTGGTGAAAGGTTGCATCTGATGGAAGAGTATTTTATCAACCTACATTACTATGTAGCAATGTGGAACAAAAATGTGCCTACAGGGGGTACATCATTATGTATAAGCAGGCACAATTCACACAGCTCTCAACTGCTCAACTGTGGATCTAGTTAAAGGACCACTCTAGGCACCCAGACCACTTCAGCTTAATGAAGTGGTCTGGGTGCCAGGTCCAGCTAGGGTTAACCCATTTTTTTTTAATAAACACAGCAGTTTCAGAAAAACTGCTATGTTTATAGATGGGTTAATCCAGCCCTCAAATCCTCTAGTTGCTGTCTCATTGACAGCCGCTAGAGGCGCTTGCGTGATTCTCACTGTGAAAATCACAGTGAGAACACGCAAGCGTCCATAGGAAATGCTTTCCTATGAGACCGGCTGAATGCGCGCGCAGCTCTTGCTGTGCGTGCGCATTCAGCCGAAAGGGAGGAGAGGAGGAGGATCGGAGGCGGAGAGCTCCCCGCCCGGCGCTGGAGAAAGGTAAGTTCCTCTCCCCAGAGCCGGGCGGAAGGGGGACCCTGAGGGTGGGGGCACCCTCAGGGCACTATAGTGCCAGGAAAACGAGTATGTTTTCCTGGCACTATAGTGGTCCTTTAAGGAGATTTTAGCTGCAGACATGACCTTGTAAAAACAATTATGATATATAATCCACTGCTTATAGAAGGAAGCAGGCCTTATTTGAAGCACTTATAACTTAAACATTTCTGCATTTTAACCCCTTAAGGACCAAACTTCTGGAATAAAAGGGAATCACGACATGTCACACATGTCATGTGTCCTTAAGGGGTTAAAGAGCAATTCTCCTAAAGCTAAAAGCAATCTCTCAGATGGCTTGGTAGTCTGGAACAGAAACGGCCTCTACATGAGGGTAAGAACAGATATGCAGGAGCTCCACACTGTAGTCTCAAGCAGTATAATCTACAAACAATAAAGGAAAAGGAGTCCTGTGCATCCAGTATAAGTCCAGTATAAGTGTGCACACCCAGGTGCTACCACAGTTTATTTGAGGACAAAATACAAACAGCAAACGTTTTGGTCGAAAGCCCTTTCTCAATGCTAATGTCCTACAGTGTACACAAGATGCAGACAATATATACACAAACAAAGTGCTTACAAGTAATCAGATACACAAACAAGATCAGATGTGTGGCAAGTTTCCATGTCTCTGGCCAGTTTAACGCCTCCAGTCACTTCCTGTATCGCAGATACGTGCATGATGACGTCAGACGTCACATGCGTCATGCATGTTGACATCACGTTTCGTTGCTAGGCGATAGGTAAAAAATTATACAATCGTCTGAAAGAACGGTAAAACAGTGTTTTAGACCATCAAAGCATTTCAACAATCGTCTGAAAGAAATAGCAAAACAACATTTTAAACCATCAAAGCATTTCAAGAAATATTATAGTTCATCAATAAGATACTAAAAAAGTAGCAGTAATAATTAAGCACATATAAGTTCACTAGAATGTGAGGCATATTTGTAAAGATAAACTAAAAGGACCACTCTAGGCACCCAGACCACTTCAGCTTAATGAAGTGGTCTGGGTGCCACGTCCAGCTAGGGTTGAAAATCACAGTGAGAAGACGCCAGCGTTCATAGGAAAGCATTATGAATGCTTTCCTATGAGACTAGCTGAATGCGCGCGCAGCTCCTGCCGCGCGTGCACATTCAGCCGAAGAGGAGGAGAGGAGGCGGAGAGGAGGAGGAGAGCTCCCCACCCGGCGCTGGAGAAAGGTGAGTGTTTAACCCCTTCCTCTCGGAGCCTGGCGGGAGGGGGACCCTGAGGGTGGGGGCACCCTCAGGGCACTATAGTGCCAGGAAAACAAGTATGTTTTCCTGGCACTATAGTGTTCCTTTAAAGCTGTATTCAAATATACAGAGCACACAAACATATAAAGACATACAACATATATATGTGCATAGCTAGGGATGACAGAAATAACCAGACAGATGACCCGACAAGTGAGACATATGATAAAGTGTGGAAATAACCATAAAACAAATCTAACAAAAATAATGATTAAATGAACAGAGACCACCCTCACTCCCCTGGGGGCGGCACTCTGGGTCATCTAAGCACTTTGTTTGTGTATATATTGTCTGTATATTATGTACACTGTAGGACATTAGCATTGAGAAAACACTTTTGCCCAAAACGTTTGCTGTTTGTACTTTGTCCTCAAGTAAACTGTGGTGGCACCTGGGTGTGCACACTTATGCTGGATGCGCAGGACTCCTTTTCCTTTATTGTTTGTATAATAACCAGTAACAGATAAAGTTGTGGTGTGAAAAGATATATGGAAAATTTAAAACAGAATAGCTCCAATGAATTCTGTATTCAGCCACTTTGATCTAAATTGTGCAAGTTCTTTGTCAACACAATGCAAACTTCTATTTAGTGATTAGATCCCCCCCCTAAAAAAGAAATTATATGGCTTTGTGCTGGCGTGCTTTCTAGAATGCATGATAGAAGAGAAATCTTTGTTTCTATGCATATTTATTGCACACATAAATTATTGATTTTTAATATAGTCGCTTATGATAAATTAAACTCATAACACATCATATAAGGGCTCGGAGCCCGCTGTATTGGTTATTACGCTAAAATACCATTGCTGTAGGTTCTCCAAGAAGCATTCCTTGTTCAATTGTCTTTTCATGCCCCCAGCAAAAAATATATTTATAAGAGAACTCAGAAATAAACAGCTTGCTATGGTCACCTCGGGAATATGATCAGGCATTGCTGTGGTGAGCACATTGTTAAGAAAAATTCATATTGTAAGTCAGCATTGTAAAAATCAGTTAAAGTAAAAAGAATCTTAAAATGAGAATGAGAACGGCTTTTGTAAAATAGCTCACAATAGGTTTACATGAAAATAAAGTGCTTATTGGGTTACATTGCGCTGGCAGAGTTTGCAAGCTCTAGGATAAAATAATAAACAATTGCAGTTTAACCCCTTAAGGACCAAACTTCTGGAATAAAAGGGGTTAAGGAATAAACCATTCATGTAAGGAAGTTCCAGAATCATCTGGGTCTAGAGTCCAAAGGAAAGTTAGAAAGCTTAGAAAGTGTTGTGCGTGCATTAGGTCTTCCCCATAGGAATACACAAAAAAGAAACACACGAAAGGGTCGGCGCTGATTAACCAACCAGTACAATAGGCAGCAAACCTAAAAAGGGAATCCCTCTCAACCCTTTAGTGAGAATCAAAAACAATACAAAAAGTAATGAAAGGGCTGCACCATGAATTAAATCAATATACAAAATGATAATATACAAAATCATAGTGAGTACTTGATAGCACGTAGGTCTCTCAAGCATGAATAATATATCTTGTACCACTGAAAGCGCTATACGCTAGAGCTGGCTATAGCTCTATTAAAAGTGAGTGCAATATCATCATTATTTTATTATACTCACTGTACCAGGCATTTTGCACTATTGGTTTCTCCTATCTTGTTTCTTTTCTGTATATATGGACATCTGAGAAACTGATAAAATATATATTCTTCAGGCTTGAGAGACCTACGCTCTATCAAGTACCCATTATTGCACTACTTCATGTGAGAAAAAGTTTTGTTTACGGGACTATAATACATGTGAGATGCCAGGAGATTGTTTAACATTGCAGGGCTAAGAGGACAGGGACACTACACCCATAATATGTTAATAAGATCCAGTGATCTAGGTACCTATACAGGGAGTGCAGAATTATTAGGCAAGTTGTATTTTTGAGGATTAATTTTATTATTGAACAACAACCATGTTCTCAATGAACCCAAAAAACTCATTAATATCAAAGCTGAATATTTTTGGAAGTAGTTTTTAGTTTGTTTTTAGTTTTAGCTATGTTAGGGGGATATCTGTGTGTGCAGGTGACTATTACTGTGCATAATTATTAGGCAACTTAACAAAAAACAAATATATACCCATTTCAATTATTTATTATTACCAGTGAAACCAATATAACATCTCAACATTCACAAATATACATTTCTGACATTCAAAAACAAAACAAAAACAAATCAGTGACCAATATAGCCACCTTTCTTTGCAAGGACACTCAAAAGCCTGCCATCCATGGATTCTGTCAGTGTTTTGATCTGTTCACCATCAACATTGCGTGCAGCAGCAACCACAGCCTCCCAGACACTGTTCAGAGAGGTGTACTGTTTTCCCTCCTTGTAAATCTCACATTTGATGATGGACCACAGGTTCTCAATGGGGTTCAGATCAGGTGAACAAGGAGGCCATGTCATTAGATTTTCTTCTTTTATACCCTTTCTTGCCAGCCACGCTGTGGAGTACTTGGACGCGTGTGATGGAGCATTGTCCTGCATGAAAATCATGTTTTTCTTGAAGGATGCAGACTTCTTCCTGTACCACTGCTTGAAGAAGGTGTCTTCCAGGAACTGGCAGTAGGACTGGGAGTTGAGCTTGACTCCATCCTCAACCCGAAAAGGCCCCACAAGCTCATCTTTGATGATACCAGCCCAAACCAGTACTCCACCTCCACCTTGCTGGCGTCTGAGTCGGACTGGAGCTCTCTGCCCTTTACCAATCCAGCCACGGGCCCATCCATCTGGCCCATCAAGACTCACTCTCATTTCATCAGTCCATAAAACCTTAGAAAAATCAGTCTTGAGATATTTCTTGGCCCAGTCTTGACGTTTCAGCTTGTGTGTCTTGTTCAGTGGTGGTCGTCTTTCAGCCTTTCTTACCTTGGCCATGTCTCTGAGTATTGCACACCTTGTGCTTTTGGGCACTCCAGTGATGTTGCAGCTCTGAAATATGGCCAAACTGGTGGCAAGTGGCATCGTGGCAGCTGCACGCTTGACTTTTCTCAGTTCATGGGCAGTTATTTTGCGCCTTGGTTTTTCCACACGCTTCTTGCGACCCTGTTGACTATTTTGAATGAAATGCTTGATTGTTCGATGATCACGCTTCAGAAGCTTTGCAATTTTAAGAGTGCTGCATCCCTCTGCAAGATATCTCACTATTTTTGACTTTTCTGAGCCTGTCAAGTCCTTCTTTTGACCCATTTTGCCAAAGGAAAGGAAGTTGCCTAATAATTATGCACACCTGATATAGGGTGTTGATGTAATTAGACCACACCCCTTCTCATTACAGAGATGCACATCACCTAATATGCTTAATTGGTAGTAGGCTTTCGAGCCTATACAGCTTGGAGTAAGACAACATGCATAAAGAGGATGATGTGGTCAAAATACTCATTTGCCTAATAATTCTGCACTCCCTGTAGTGTTCCTTTAAATATATGTGTATTCTATTTTGGAATGTACGTATAATTAGTTATTTATGTGGCTGTTATTAGATATGGATGTTTCTAATTAAGTATATGTGTGTGCATGTAGCAGAGCTCCCTGAACCCCGGTTGGGTGCCTCCGCCAAGGACCGCTTCCTAACTGGAACAGAAGAAAACCTCAGTGCTTCTACCCCAGTCGTCGTGGCTTGACTGGGGTCCTCCTGGAGTCTCTCCGCCTTGGAGCAGGATAGATGACTACCTCTATTCACTCTCAGGGACTGGACTTACAAGGACTTTCCCCGCTGAATCCTTCATGAGCTGGAACAAGCTGGAACAGTGATTAGCCCTTTCCCCTCCCAGTAACTAGACAACACATAGTTCTGGGAGTACAACTGGTTTAATGCATCCTTTTTATACACAAACCCCAGCAGGTGGGGTCTCCATTGTCTTCACCACAAGCCCCTCCCAGGAATTTCTGGGCCTGGGAGATAATTGTGTTAAAGACTGGTAAGCTAATTATCTCCCAGGGACAGAAAGGCAAATATAAAAATATAAAACATAAAAATACCCCAAAACATAATAAAAACATAAAATAACCCCACAAATAATACATCGTTCCATTCGCATGAAGGGAAAGTGCCATACCAGGGGCTCCCAAACGGTGTCCCAGACCTGGACCACAGTCGGTGGGCAGGTGGCCAGCTTCTACACTCCTCCAGGAGTCCATGGCAAACGTACATGGGAAGGAGTGCTTGTCACACTGCAATTAGGTAAGTATGAAAAATAGGTGAGTGTTTAATTAATTCTGAGTGTCACTAACTGGGTTTCTCTAGATTTGTGTGTTTCTGTGAGTAATGAAGTGTGTCTATGATTATGATACTGTGTGTATCTCTAATAAGGGATATGTGTGTGCACAATGAAGTATTTGTTCAATAAAGTACATGTGTCTATGCTCTCATATATTCTACTCCTTACAGATCATTTATATCTCCCCAGTGGCAGGTACTGTTTCATCTAATTAAATTACTTCCCTACGAATAAAAAGAAGCCCCAAAAAGATGTGTTTTTAATTACTTCATGCTCATATAATTACGATATGCATATATTATTTTCTCTACAAAATAAGAATATTTTTCCATTAGATTCACCAAACCGTCCCCAGTATAATTTCTGTGAAGCTGTTCAATACCATGAAATAATATTCATTATTTGTTAAATTACTTTTTTTTTAATGATAATCTCTTGTATTACAAAGAAGATTATGTTATGATTATTTTCTTTTAATTGAGACACAGAATTGTTTTGTGCAGCTTGTTTTCTAAACCGAGTAACTTAATGTTATTAATAAAACTATACTACACAAGCTGATTCCATTTTTATTGTTCTGTCTGTCACAAAATTCCAGGGAAGGGTTTGCCATCACCATTTCATTTTTTTTACATGCTATTTAATCTTAATGTTTCTTCTGAATGATTTTGTGTGTTCCAATTATTTTTAAATATCTACTTTAGCTTTTTTGTTGTGATATGACTTACCCGAAAGAACTTTAATTTAACTGACAGTCATATATTGTCTCCAAGTCTCCCAAAGAGGAAATTAAAATAGTGAATCTGTACAGTTTAAATAGCCAAGGTAATAATAGCTGTGTTTGTTGTCTTTTAATTCTATGCAAAGAAGATGATTCGATGGCTAGATTCATTATACACTGATCAGCCACAACATTAAAACCACCTGCCTAATATCGTGTAGGTTCCTCTCATGCATAGGAGCATAAAGGGAGAAGTACTGAGGAAGCCACTGGACCCCAAGGAAGCCATCCTTCTGTAATAAAAATAAAGAAACATGTAATTTGTTAATTATATATGTATGTACCTATGTCTCTGTGTATATGAGGTTGTGCATATATGTGTGTCTTTGTGTGTGTGTTTCTCTGAGTATGTGTACCTGTGTGTCTATTTATGTGTACTTGTTTGTCTGTATCTGTGTACCTGTGTGTCTGTGGTTGTTTACTTGTGTGTCTGTGTATGTGTTCATGTGCATCTGTGTCAGTGTGTATGTGTTTCTGAGCATGTGTACCTGTGTGTCTGTGCATGTTTATCTGTATGCCAGCATATATGTCTTCATGTGTGTCTGTGTATGTGTATCTGTGTGTCAAAGTGTATGTCTGTGTACTTTTATTAGTCTGTATGTGTATCTGTGTGTCTATGCTCCTGTGTATCTGTGTGTTTCTGAGTGTATGTGCATACATCCCAGTATTTCAATGCCAACACTGCACACAGATACACCCCTGCATGTGTACCTGTGTATATTTGAGTGTGCGTACATACTTGTGTCATTGTCTGTATGTGTGTGGCAATACATACACCCCTGCATTCTAATGCTAACACTGCACACAAATACATCCCTGTAACCCTCCAACCCTCCACACACATCACCTCTCACACACTGTCACTCCCTCACAATACAAAACTCACATTAACTACCTCAATCCTGTCACACTCACCTCCCATCGCTCTGCCACACCCATCCTATCCCATTAACCCCCCATAATCCTGTCACTCACCTTCTCTCACACTCTCACACTCACCCCCAACCCTCATCCTTCATCACTCTGTCATACTCACTCCCTTTCACCCTATCACATTAACCCCTCCTATTCGGTCCTACTCATCCCCTTTAGCCATACCATATCACCCTGTCACATAAATATCCCCTAATCGTGCCACGCTCACCCCTCGTCCTGTCACACTCCATTTTCCAAACATGCCACATTCACCATAACCCTGTAACACTCACCCCCCCAACCATGCCACAGCACCCTGTCACATTAACCTCCGCAATCCTGTCACACTTACCTCCCCTTGCACTGTCACCCCCCCAACCCTCTCACACTAACTCTGTCACACTCAAGACAATCATCATACACAAACAGTCATGAAACATAGCTTCACCATAAACACAATGCACAGTCCACAGGCAGCCCCCCATACACACAACATACTGCAACCAGTTACACCACACTCATACGGCCCTAAGCACAACATACATATGATGGTTGAGGAGCACTGATATATGATGGAGTTTTTTGTGGGTTTTTTGTGCATGTGTGTGTGCTGGGTTGGAGGGCATGATTGCATGCTAGGGAATAGAAGACGGCCCTATATCCACTATACATATCGTTGGATGCGGAAAAGGAGTTCGATAGAGTGCACTGGGGCTATTTAAGAGAAGTTATGTATACATTTCATCTACCTTCACCATTCATTAAGGCAGTATTGGCTTTATATTACAAGCCTACAGCTAGAGTAACATCCTCCGGCTTCTTGTCAGATAGGGACAGGGGTGTCCATTGTCTCCACTTCCTTTTGTGTTGGCAATGGAACCTCTGGCAGAGTTGATTAGAAATTCATCTGAGATTGAGGGCATTTCTGTTGTCAAAGAAATACATAAAATAGGCCTTTTTGCCAATTACATTATTTTGTCAATTCAAAATCCAATTACATCAATATCACCATTATTTTCTATTTTGGAGGAATTTAGCAGGGGGGTCTCTTTTTACAAGATTATGCAAATAAAACTCAAGGTTTACCTTTCCATATTCCATGGTTTGATCTGGATGTTTGAGAGAAGATTTTAAATGTGATTATTAAGGGATTAAACTATGTAAAATTTGGCGCATATGAACAGACAGAATTTAGCTGGGGAATGGCCTGGCCTTTAAAAGGAGATGGACAGATGGTGTGAGTTAGAGATTTCCCGGTTGGGAAGGTTGGCATCTATCAAGATGAGTGTCCTTTCCTAGATACTTTATTCGGAAGGTCCATTCTGCCCTGATCGTGTACATATGGAGGAAGAAATCAAGTAGTGTTAAGTGTACTATACTGCAAAATCCTAGGTCTAACGGAGGAGTGGGAATTCTCAGACTTTAAGAAATATTACTACGCAACTAATGCGGCCTGTGGGCTTAAGTTTAATTTAGAAATGCAATATCCAAGTTGACTGAAATGGAGGTGGGCAAGTTACACTCCTATTTTATAAAAAGATATTCTGTGGCTACCATTGTGTAAACGTCCCCATGTAGGAGAAATGTTCCCTACAACCAGAACGACTCTCAAAGCTTGGAATGTGGTGTTTGCCACGATCAAGTGATCCTCCAGTTTATCTAGAACTATGCCTCTTTCAGCTCTACAACACTGTTTACCACAAATTAATCTAAATTATTGGCATATGCATTCAATTCAAAATTTAAATGATTTTGGGGGCGGAGCTCAGACGTGCTGTACAGGAACTCCTGAGTTTATGGCCGTTTTGGGTTGGTTCACCCGGCCAACAAACCACATTAATTATTGAAAGAGTATAATCTGAGTCGGGGATCTTCGGACGAGCAATTAGAGCTGTCAACTGGCTCATAACTCCACTTGGAGCCCGAAATCTTTGCTGCGGCCTGCTGGGGACGGAGCCGGGGAGAGGCGGCCGACCTTCCTGTCATGGCAAGGGTGCATAATTTATTATTACACTATGGAATATTATCCTTTAATGTAATTTGTGTAGTAAATGGCACAAATTACAGAGATGGTATTGTTGAGGTAAAAAGGGGTTACATCTTTTGAAGCTGGGACCCCCACAGAGGTCAGATGACAGAAGGGGTAGTATGAATGGCATAGCAATGTGAAAAGGATTTTACTATATGGATGTGAAGTAATCAAGGCTCTGCAAAGTGTGAGGATCTACACTTGGAAAAAGTCTGAATGTCTCTGTGGCGAAACCGACCTCGTCACTGGGCATTGGAGAAGACTGATTGCCAGCCTCCTGCCATGTGACTATGGCCCCTGGGATGCATTGCCTTTTAAAGACATGATTTAGGCATAATGGATTTGTGTTGTGCTGCTGCTGGCCCTTTAAGAACCATCTGGGGACATACTGTGGAGTTACTGGGTGGCCACCATTTCATGTATCAGAGGCACATGGTGAGAACAATGGATGAAGCACATGGTGAGAACAATGGATGGCGGCCATTTTAACTCACAGACACTTTTCTACATGGTGCCATCTCGCCGGTATTTGGTGCACAAAGATATCGTGCAGTAGTTTTAAACTACAGAGCAGGGGACACATTTAACAGTAATTATTTTTCATATAGCCTGTATATGTTCTGCGGAATCTGCATTAAACTGTATCTTCCAAACTACTGAACGGATCTGGGTGAATTTTGGATATGTGGTTCACCCAGATCCGCTGGATTTTTATGGGGTTATTGCATGCTTTGGGGTCTCTGTGATATGTTTTATAATACTGTATTTCTCTGCCTGTGATAATTATATTAACCATTGTGTTCAGTAATCATATCACAGGCAGAGGGGAGGATTTTGTGTGGGAGTGTCTGTGTGTATTGTACGGATTGATTGGTTGTATTTCAAAACCCTGTGGGCAGTACTATGTTTGTAGAATGTGAATAAAAGAGGCTGTATGTGCCAGTACAGTCAGTTCTACTTCACCCTCAATTTGGAGTGCCGCCTCTTATTGGGGGAATCTGCTACAAGGGATTGCTATGCTCTGCATACTCTCTTGCTATATTCACTGCTAAGCTCGTGTAAGAGCTTGTTCCTGTTTTGCTCTCTGGAGGAGTCTACGGTGGTTATGGTGTCTGCTGCAGTGTTTGGAGTCCTCAGGAAGCGCTAGGAACATCCTTCAACTGAGGTACCCAGTCGGGGTGCCAGGTGATCCGTTACAGTCTCTTCATCCATTTAGCATGTACCTTGTAAGGGATGAGGCAATCTCTTTGATATGTAAATGCCATTAGCCTTGTTCCAGAAACATTCATATTTACCCCCACAGAATAATAATGAAGCCTCATTTTTGTTATATTTGGAATGTGACAAGTGCCATCTTCTAACCAAGTCCAAACATGAGTGGCCTAAGTTGACCATAGGGGAAGGAATTGTGGTGTCCATCCTATCGGATCGCAAGGCCGGCATGCAACATATGTATAGAATGGGTAAATAATAACAAATTCATAGAGGCAATTATTATTTCTGTGGCGGGTATATAAGAGAAGATAGAACCAAATGTTTCCATTTGGATTGATCTGGGTTTGGACAGAAGGGGGTGGTCACTTATTATTTCTGTAGGTACCCCTTAACTCCACCTCTGGGTGAGGCATGGTAATCCACAGGGTATGTCTCTATTGATCCTGAAGGGTGCTAGTGTACTTGCTTGGGGCCAAGATCTAATTTTGGGTGAGTCACCATCATCTTTCCTTGCCAGAGACCCCCTGGGCAGAGGTTGTACTTTGAAAACCTAAGTGAGTAATTAGGACGTCTGTATTTTATCCTTTTTGTTTTTATCTGTTGTTGGTGTAAATAATTTGTTTATCATATATTTTTATATGCACTGTGACTATTTTTACTCATAATAAACATTCATTTATTAAGTTCTGCCTTTGTCTGGTTAAGAATCACGTTACCTAAAGAGACTAGTTAGTATTTTTGCAATTCCTTAAATGTAAGTAATATTTGGTGGGTTTTATTATTAATTTACCTGGGGGACCAAAGCACCCCATTTATAAATTGTTTTGGTGGTGGCAGCGTTAAAATAGTAATAGTTTTATTATTATGTTTAAGTGTGGGTGGTGTTAAAAGGGGGATTTTGTCATTATTTCCGGTCTAGGGCAGACAAATAGTGAATTTTAACGCTTTCACCACCACAACTACGTCACGCACACTCTTGGAGTAGGGTGCATTCGTGACAGTTCCCACTATACATCCTATGGTGTGGTTCCGCAAAACTTCTACCCCCCCCACCCGGAACGGCGAGGGTCATCCCGGTCCCCACTGTAAGTGAGCCGAGCGTGTGGGGTGTCACTTACCACCTACATCCCACTGTCTCCCGATTGCTCCTCACTTACTGTGACCCTTCAAAATGGCGGACGCACTCCAAATTGCTGCAGGAGGCCTTGGCCCATCATGGCAGCCACCACACAGTGCTATCTCACATACCATGCAGCAGCTGGACGAAATCTTTCAAGCCCTTTGACTCAAGCTACAGGAACGAACAGCCTACCCACCTCACCCAAAAAAAAAAGGGCAGAGATGCACCTTGCCGGAGAGGAGCGGACTCCATTGGGGTAAAATGACTCTGCAAGCGATTACCCACCCTGTAATTACTCTACCTGGGCCGAGAGCACTCCGAGGTATTGCCTCAATGCACTGACCACGCAGGCCGAAGATCTTCCGCAGAAAGCGGACAATTAAAACTAGATCCTCTAGCCGTCCCAAATGGGGAAAAGACTTGGCACCAAAGTGTCCTCAAGTCTGTGGAATGGGGGTGCGGGCTCCCTCTACCGCTCGGGGCTGAAGGGAAGCCCAGCTCTGGCAAACCGATGTGGCCTGCAGACTCTCTCCTTACTCAGTGCCAACCTTGCCACCTACAGGGATCAGATGATCAGAGAAAGGGCCCCCAGAACGTGAAAGGCTTGATCACACGCTGACAGACCCCACTTGCCTGGTGCAATACTACCCGAGCGACCTGCTATATGCTTAATGCTTAATTTTGATGTTTATTTTCCATGTTTTCCCCACTACACTCTTAAAGCATGTATAATATGGTGGGGGGGCATTGGGGGCTGAATTTGGTGGTTCAACTTGTTATCCAAGATATGTTTTTTTTAAGTATGTTCCAGTTATGATTTTTAGCGATAGTATGCGAGAGCCATGTGTCTGACCCATGAGATATGATACTAGGAATACTAGCTAATCTGTATGTCTAGACACTTTTCTCAGTTGACAAGCTAACCCCAACCTAACGCCTAGACATGCATAATCAACCTAAAGGTTATTTTTAAATGTCATAGCTCCATGTTCAAAATGCTCTCTACTCTACAAATTCCCTTTATTCATCCATTCTTTTGCCCTTAAGGGAAAAAGCAGTATAGACCTAATTATAGCCCTATCTCTGAACCTAGTGGTTATCTCCCTCAGCATGTTTATCTCTCATCTAAACCATGTGTAAGCCTCCTAGTCATCATGTATATATGTACAACCTCTCACATATCTCGATATACATACCTTGCTAGCTAATTAAATTGGTTAACTGTGTGGTACAAAGAACCAGTCCCAGTTAGGAGGTGGAGCGCTCAAAAAAAATCACAATAACTCACCCCTCTTGGAACTCTTGGTAACCTAAGGGGGGGGATAGATAGTAATAGTGTGGAATGTTTCAAATAAATTGGATGTAATTCTATAGAAATAATTCTATAAGGATTCACTCACGTGGTTCTGAGCCTAAACAGGACAGGCTCAGATCACTCAAGCAGGCGTGTATTAAGGCAACACGGATCCTTTAAATGGTAATATCTGTATTTTCCTTCTGGAAATGACAGAAAACAATATCTGGTGTAGTGGGTCAGTAATACAGATTTGTGTGAAAAAATCAATTGAACTGCTCACCTTAATTAGAGCCTGTGACCTGGCTCTAAGTTATAAAGCATATGTGCCAATAAGGGGACACAAACCCTTTTTTGAGTATAGCAGGAACTCTACATACTGGACTCCACAGGTGGAAGTATGGTAAAAATAAAATATATTAAATAAAAACTTACAGTATAAAAACCTAACAGTAGTAATTGGTATAAAGCTTCAGCCCTGTGGGTGGTCCCGAGATTAGTTTCGCCTTGTCGGCTTTCTCAATCGGTGCTTGTATTCATGTTCCCGGTCTTCTTTTAAATGATATGTAAGGTCCTCATTGGTTATTTGGTAGTGTCCGCCCTCCGCATCAATCGCGGTTGTCATCCCTTGTTGTTGCGCTCGCCGGTTCCGGTTTCATCACCCAGAAGTGACGTAGCGCTATCTCTGCCCTTGAGTCCGGGCGAGTCCACAGACGCCATTTTACTAGATGGCACTTGAGTCTCTATATACAAACATGGGCTCCCATGAGAATGTCCAACTTGTCTGGTTACAACTACATGTCTGTTCGTCCACCCATTGTAAAGCGCTGCAGAATTTGATGGCGCTATTTAAATAACATAATAATAATAATAAAGAGCAGGTAGATGAGGGCAAATAGAGAAAAGGGAAGTTAAGTATCGATAATATCTTTTGCATACAGATAAAATGTTACAGTGTCTTCCCATTTGTATATTATATAATATCTTACATTGTGCAAATAGCATCCAGCCCATACAGTAATGTGAAAGGTGCTGATATCTATATAGTGAAATAAAATATGTATATCATGCAGATAGCCATATTTCAGTTAAAAACATAGTGTAAGTACAAATAAGAAGCTTATTCTATGTAATTACATAAAATAGGGAATTTATAAAAGAGTATGATTAAAAAGACTATAAAAAATGGCAGAGTTCAAAATCACTATTAAGTCCATGAGGTATCAAAGTATTCAAATAAAAAATCCACCTCATTTCCATGTGTCCTATACGCTGTATCAAATCCTCTACCCTCCAGTTTGGTGTTACTTTTTTGTTGTGTTTTTTCAGGAAATGTGATGAGAGGCTATGCTTCTCAAATCCATTTTTAATATTCCTCATAAGCCACAAGGGCATATAATCACACAGACAACTTTTTTAGAATGACATGTGATCAATTCTTTTATTCTAAATAGTTGTTCTAAATTCTTTGGATGTTGAAAAGTTTCTATGTGTCTTTTTTTATTATGGGTAATTTTGCAGCCAAAAAAAAAGCCTCTTGTTTCATTGAGTAAATGCATGCTTTCTTTGGTTTTTAAATGGTTATGTACCAGAGTCCTATTTAAACTGGGGACTCCTCTATAAACTACAATTGGCATTTCAGGAAGTATGGAATTCAGTACGTCATCATTCTTTAGAATGGGGCAGTATTTGTTAAGGATTCTTTTTACTTGCTTGCTTTTGCAGTTAAAATCACATACAAAGACTGGTTCATTCCCAGTTGCTTTTTTCTCTTTATATTGAATAAGGGAAGATCTATTTTCTGATTTAACCTTTTAATATGCTTCACTTAATAGTTCGTCCTAATAACCTTTCTCTTTAAAATTATTTATAATTATTTGTGCTTGTTTCTGGAACACATGTTCATCTGTACAATTGCGTTTTATTCTGAGCAATTGTGCTCTTGGGGCGTTAAGGAGCCAGGGTGAAAAGTGGCAACTGTTTTCTTGTATAAAACTGATAACATCAACTTTTTTGAAGAACGTGTTGGTTTTTAGTGTCTGATTCTCTACATAGATGTTCAGATCTAAAAAGTTAACCTAACTGGGACTGGTTCTTTGTACCACGCAGTTAACCAATTTAATTTACTCTGTTTGTGCTAAGCAGTGAGAGGATTGCACATCGTTGGTAGCAGCACTAATATATTCACGTTCTAAATCACCACTGTAAGCGCCTGTATACACAATATCCATATTGTCACTACTATACCTTGCTAGCTACTTTACTCAACATATTTACCTAACCAGCCTGTGACCTATTAGCTTTTCCTGAAACTCCTTCTTTATAAAATATAAAATGGCGCATGTGTTCTCAACTACCCCTACTGTAAAGCTTAATATTGTGCCTGAAGATTGCCGTTGGGGGACCTCAAGCGTGCTTGTTATATTTTTCTGCACTGCAATATAAAAAAAATATAAAAAAATTAAAATGATTTTATTTTGGTAAACTTTATATTGTCTTTTAAGAAATTACAATCTAAATTTAACTTGGACAATTGTATTAATTCGGATTATAATACGATTATTGACATACTGAAAGAAGGTTTTGTTATTTCTGCCCTGGATTAAACATTTGATATCTTGGAAATCTTTGATTTGAAAAAGATCTATCTCTTTGGTCCGGGCAGAAGACATACCATAACCCTTTGCAACTCATGTGCCATGCCTAATCTCGTAACAAAAATAGAATAAATGCTGGCATGGAAAAAGGATTTGATTTTTCAATATAAACTGGAGGACTGGCTTGGCTTCACCACCTCTCTCAACGGCATAACATAATGTTCTGGTCATTTAGAGAATCATTTAAAGATTGTTTAAAAAAAGGAAGAAAAAAAAACCCAAAAAGGGATGTCTTATATAAAGACCGCCCAGAGGGTAAATACCCAGTCCAATCTCAACAGTAGTGTAGTTGCCAAAAAATAAAAAAGCCTTTATTGAAATCTATTAAAAAACCTGGGTAATCAGTGATGGACAGAATAATATAGAGAGAAATATGTATGGTAGGAACAAGGCTAATCAAGAGCCAACCCTCACAAGAAACAGAGAGGGGATAGAAGGCAATATGTACCCCCATACATAACTCAGGTAACAAAGCAGTAGGAAAGAACAGGGAAAGGGAGAAACACACACTCCCAACCAAACAGTAGTGCTATGCTAATACCCTATCTCCTATAAAACACCTTCGTGGGTGTTCTAATCTAAATGCTGTCATAACATCTGAAGCCCCAGGTTACACACACATACTAGAAAAACATAAATGAAAAGGTGCTCAGAGCAAAGTGCTCAAGAGAGTATTTACACGCCGTCCTCAGGGGTATCAGCAGTGAGCAAATAAACTGTCCGGGTGGTAAATTTATACCTTAAGCTCATAAGCTTTATTGTAATCACCTGTGATTGTGTCTAAATTGCTCCGGTCCTCCTGCGAATGGGGCTGTGGGGGTGTGGTGTAACACACCATAGTGTCAGCCCACATTTCTATGTCAGAGCAGAAATCAGGTGAAAGGGAATTAACCCTTTAAGTGCCCCGCCCGGAACAGATATAAATGGATACTTACTATATCTAAAAGGCAGTATCCATAGCTTAACAGTTAACCCTTGGAATGTCCAAATTGTATCATATAGGTCAAGTGTGTGGATTGATTCTTATGGCTGTATTGTGTAGCTTTAGTACAATTAAAGAAACAACTTATAACCGTTGTGAACCAGTAAGGGATAAGTACAATGGCTATATGGGCAGTCATACACAGAAGCCGACAATTCTTTTATTGCCACTGTAAATAGTAACCCATTAGTTTATGCAACACAAAACAGACCCCTAAACTCTTAGACCTATAATACAGGTAAAATTAATGGACATATGAACACCAAATATAATAGAAATAAATAAAGAATATATACATATATACAGGCATAACTTAAGATACCATTTATTATCAGAATTATTGCAGTACTTTAAATAAACGGGGAATATGAAAACCCTTCATTTAGCCCCAGGGGAGATAGCGTTTTGAGATAGTTTATTTGCTCACTGCTGATACCCCTGAGGACGGCGTGTGGTCACGCCGAAACGTACGTCGGGTTCTTCTGTGTTTTTAAATACTCTCTTGAGCACTTTGCTCTGAGCACCTTTTCATTTATGTTTTTCTAGTATGTGTGTGTAACCTGGGGCTTCAGATGTTATGACAGCATTTAGATTAGAACACCCACGAAGGTGTTTTATAGGAGATAGGGTATTAGCATAGCACTACTGTTTGGTTGGGAGTGTGTGTTTCTCCCTTTCCCTGTTCTTTCCTACTGCTTTGTTACCTGAGTTATGTATGGGGGTACATATTGCCTTCTATCCCCTCTCCGTTTCTTGTGAGGGTTGGCTCTTGATTAGCCTTGTTCCTACCATACATATTTCTCTCTATATTATTCTGTCCATCACTGATTACCCAGGTTTTTTAATAGATTTCAATAAAGGCTTTTTTATTTTTTGGCAACTACACTACTGTTGAGATTGGACTGGGTATTTACCCTCTGGGTGGTCTTTATATAAGACATCCCTTTTTGGGTTTTTTTCTTCCTTTTTTCTACAATTTCCAGGGTTACCCCCTTTTACCAGTCCAGGTGACCTCTATACTCTGGAGGCTCGGCATTGGGATACGGGAGTGTCTTTTCCTCCCCTCCCACTTTCCAGCCTTTTGAGTTTCCTTTTTCTTGTTATTTATTTAAAGATTGTTTATTGCTGTTGCTGTTATTTGCACCCTACTAGACTACATAGAATGAACCCTGTGATTTCTAATAAATGTTGGCGTGATTGCGGTATTATAACATATACTGTGGTACTGCCCTAAGTTTACAGAGTTTTGGAAAGATATTCACTCAATAATTAAGAGATTTGACCTGTCTATTTCTATATTTAGTTCAGAATTGTCATTATGCAAGAAGTTCCCTGAATAAATGAGTAAGGTTGATAGAACTATTTTAGGGAATATATATTGATTGTTGCCACTTCTATTATTCCAAGACATTGGGAATCTTCAACTACCCCTTTGATGAAGGAAACTATATATACCATCTTAGAGAGCAAACAATGTGAATTAGCTATTAGACAACCGTCTTCATTTACAGATAGCCTAAAGTATTATTGGGATATATGGAAGGAAAGTATTGTTAAAAGATTCTCGCTATACAATATAACCGATAAGAAGTAATTACAAATTTTATAGCTGTTTCGGAGATGTTATACAACTACACCATGATTTGTTTCATTTGATATTTCCTGTTCCAAAGGCATTATTGTTTTGTATTAATGCTTACTAGGAAATTCAAATATGACTTTATAAATTGAGATAGTTTTTTCTTTCGTTTCTTTTCCACCCCTTCACTTTGTTTCACTTTATTTTTCCGTTATATTTTGTTCTGTTATTGTAAAAAATATGTAAATTATTTGTAAAAAATTATTTGGGAAAAAAAAAGAAATATGTGTATAAAAACATATCTAACTAAACAACTTGAAATCTTAACACTGTAACGTTGTTTCTGATCTCTCGTGGAATTACTGATAAAGTAATATTAGCATAAAAAGGACCTCTCAAAATGGCTGTCTGGATGTTGATGAACAACGATATCTGTTGTTCTCTGGACTGTAATTGTATTTGAAGAGTTCTAAAAGTTGTAGAACATCCACAGCTGTAGGTCTAAGTTTAATAACTGTGGCACTGTTTTGGATGGACAGATCCTGTGTACGAGTGTATAACAGAGCTCCACACCATTTAAATTCCCAAAGATATGCAACAAAAATAAACACGATAAAAGATAAATGTGATATAAATGTGTTTTAAGAACCAATTGTGATAAAAAGCATTAAGACTGTGTTTTATATAATTACTTGTATAGCTGCAAGGTTGCCTAAAAATGGTTAGCAAAACCAAACAGTAAGCCATCCTTCGTAGAAAAAGAATTGCATTTATCTTTGTCCATTTAAAATGTTTCATTCTTTCAGTGCTGGGAGGTCGAGGCACAGAACTTTGCAAAAAGCAATATATTGAGCATTTCTTCTGTATTCAAACGGTTGACTCAAGGCCAGTCCAGTACCGATTGTAAATAATGCAACAAATGACATTCACTGCAGGTCAGCTTTGAATTCACTTATCACAAGTACAAACACTGAATCAGAAGCGGAAGGTTTGATTACTAAGGACAATACACTTCTTTGTCACCAATGTTTCTAAAAAAAAAACAGGACTGACTCACTCAGTGTTAAATAAAATTAAATGCACTTGCTGAAGCTATCTATTCCCTCCAACTATATAATTAACTCTACTTGTGCCGTTAGCAGGTTAGATTAGGCATTGCCAGTCTACTAAAGGGTGGGAATCAACTGCGATACATATATAAGCGTCATGGTAAAGACTAACAAATGTATCTAGTGGAAAATAAAACTGATATAATTAAGGTTAAAATAATGTTTTGTGAGAGTAATTTGGTTGAAATGAGTTGGTGTGGGCAATAGCTCAAATATCAACCCCGTCAGACTTTGTAGACTTTATATTAGTTGTGGCAGAAATGCCTCTGCCAATTGTTCCTGGAGGGGCCTGCTGGCTAGCCTCCTGCCCAAAGACTATGGGCCCTGCAAAAATCCTGACAAAAGACTGTGTTCGTGCTATTTCCCTATGCTGTTCCGGAGCCAAACAGGCGCACAAACCACGGATCACCCGGGAGCTTGTTAAGCCCTATCATCACCTCGTTACGATTCTAACCGCAGTGTTCCAATTGTTCGTCTGGATGGCAGCAATTCGTATGAATGACCACGAGGTGGCTGCCATCTTGTTCACATGAACGCAGGCAGCGGTGTTCGGTAGTCAAGTTCATTGAACTCAAATCGGACACGGAAACTCCCGAACACCGCTGGACTCCCATTATCGTCTGCATTCGGATTCTACACCACCTAGATGGCACTGTTTAGTGGATGAGGGGAACAAGCTCAATGGTAGGACTATTGACTATGTTCAGTAGTTTGTTCATTTTTAAACTACCGAACTTGACCAACCATTAGGGAGCTGGATCCAGGTGTTGGATCAGGGTGGGAAGGGACGACGAGACCCCAGCCAAACTGTGGCAGGCTAAGGGGGGCTATGGTGGTTTTGGTGTCTGTTGCAGTGCTTATAGTACTCAGTGATACTAGGAAGCGTGATTGGCGGAGGTACCCAGTCGAGGTGTCAGGCGGGCCACCACATTAGTAATAAACCCAACTATCAACATTTACTTGGATATAAGGCAACTTATCTCCTGGGCAGTTCAACCACTTTCTAGGAAGTGGTTAATGGCCTTGAAAGTGTTGTAAAGTAGGTACACTTTCATACTCCTTTCAGGTCATGCCACTATTACATTAAACGTAGCAGCAGTTGAAGTGGGAGCAAGGATTAAATTGCAGTTTTCCTCCTCCACAGATATTAGCAAACCCGCTTAGAGTCCATGAAGCATGCCACTGGTGGACGTGTCACGCTTCCCATCCACTCTTTACTCACTTATCTCCTTCTTAGTCCTTAGCCTGGATTAGTATAACATTTATGATATAATGTAAAGTCCTAGGACTCACCTCCAAAGCTCTTCAGATCTACAGGAAATGTACTGTTACAGCTCTACAGGAAATGTACTGTTACAGACTTTATACTGCAGTATGAAGAAGACACAATGCCTCTGTGCTCATTTGCAAGTTAAGCCAGGAACTCTGGGATAGTTGTAGAAACATGATTTTTGTGCCTAAGGGGGACTTTTTAAAGGAACACTATAAGGACAGGAACATAAACATTTATTCCTGACCATATAGTGTTAAAACAGCATCTAGCTCTTCCCCATCCCCCACACCCCCAGTCCCCACTTGCCCCTCTAAGAATAGTAAAATCTTAGTTTTAGTCAAGTCTGCAGCGCTGACTCTTCCCCTGATCGGCTTGCTTGGTTGACATCATCAGAAGTGATTCTGTGAGTCAATTACAATGCTTTTCCATAGTATTGGCTGAGACTGTCAAGGAGACTAATCAAGAGCCTGAGCCAGCACAAGCCAAACACAGCCCTGGCCAATCAGCATCTTCTCATAGAGATACACTGAATCAATGCATCTCTGTGAGGAGAGTTCAGTGTCTCAATGCAGAGGGTGAAGACACTGAATGGCAGTGCTGCTCACAGAACAGCACTGCACCAGTGCCATCTTGTTCACATAGACCAAAACCACGAATAGACTTCAGGGGGACTTAGCCGCGAATGCCCTGGAACTATTTTCGGCATGAAAACCTCACGGTTCCCGATCGGTCCTCCAGCGGCACTTAGTCGCAAATCTATGGAACTGTTTTGGTCATGAAACCCTGCGTTCGCCTGGGCAAAAATATGACTTCCATAAAATTTCTGAACTACTGATCATCTGGGTGATTTTTGGATATGTTGTTCAACCAGTTCAGAGCTATCAGGGGATGTAACATGGGGATATGGGATATGTTTATGGGGATATGTTGTGTTTTGGGGTACTTATGGTACTTTATAAAAATGTGTTTTTTTTTCTGCCTGGTAATAGTTAAGTTAAAGCATTATCTGCCTTAATTATATCACAGGCAGATGGGAGGGATTGTGTGCTGTATGTGGGAGTGTCATTCATTATTACATTGTTTTTATTGGTCTGTACATTTTGTAATCCGGTGTCCCATCGAGGTCCAGGGGGTGTTCCTCTGGTCTGAGGAATTGTATATAAATACAACCTGTACCAATAAACCTTCAGTCTTTTTACCCTCAACTTGTAGCCTCGCCTCACGTTGTAGGGAACAGCTATAATCACTACAGGGATTGCTATAATCAGTATACTCCCTTGGATTCTACTAGCTCTTGTAAAAGCTCTACAGCTGATCCTGCTATACTCTCTTGGGGGAGAAGGTTACCCACTGGAACCTGGAGCCTTGTCGTAGGTCCAGGGTGGACAGAAGATGGAGAGACCCAAACCAAGCTGTGGTGGTTGTGAGGTCTGCAGTTCTTATGGTGTCTGGTGCGGTGCTGATGGTCCTTGGTGAGCACTAGGCGCATCAATTGGTGGAAGCACTCAGTCAGAGTGCCAGACGGTCCATCACAATCACTCTGTTGCAATCTTTAGTCTTCAGTCCACTGAGAAATATTTAACAAATGTTTTTTTGGTATTTTGTTTAATGAAGATATAGTATATCCCCAATTGGATTCTCTACCACATAGCATTTATCCCGTGACCCACCTCCCATTGTCTTCACCAACCCTGCATTACCTCTAAAGATTTCATGTTTATAGACTTACATCATTAATACACCCAACAATCAACCTTCATTTAGATACAATGTGACCTCCCGTGCAGTTATACCACTTCACAGGCCGTCTCTTAATTTTAGTGGCGTTCTCCCCCACTGCCTGCTGCTGTACTTCAAGCACATCCTGTTCCAGTCTCTGGTACATTTTGTTCCAGGTGTATGTAAAGTTGATTTAGAATTTCTTAGCAGCATATATACAAACACCTGTAGAAATGGAAGCACAACGGGAAAATAATAGAAAATTGCCCCTCGACCCCTACCAGAATTCTTTCCCCAGAATTTCTGTGACTTTGTGACCCCTCCCAGTGCTCTACAATTTAATTGTTGTACCGCCCAACTGAATCTATTATTTAACACTGCAATAGACTTACCGTCAGGTGGGGCAATGAAATCATTGGGATCTTCAGAAAGTTGAATCCAGCCCTAGACTTATTCTTTTATTCCATCTTTGGCCTTCTGGAAAAAAATGACAGCAACAGTGTTATCCACTAAAGTGAGAATTTATGGTGCATTCAAAGTAAATGTCAAATTTAAGGCCAAAATAGCAAAACTGGAAACATTTCCTAAGTAAGTTATGCTTTCAATTCGGCTAATTTGACCTTGAAGGAACCCAGTAGCATTAGAGAATATCTGTATTCCTAAGGCTACAGCCCTGATGCCTCTTGTGATTTAAGTTCCCTCCCATATGAAAGTAATATATGAAATAATGAAACAAACCAAATTACTCGCCTTTTCTCCAGTGTTGATTCCCCCTGAGTGCTGCCGTGACCTCCTCCTCTGGTTGCGTCACACTGGAGGAGTGCCTTTATGAAGAGCATTGGGCACCTAAGGTTCATGCGATGCATACAATTATTCTCTATGGCCGGCCGTGACGGCACTGCTGAAGTAAGATTCACGGCTCTCATACCCAGAGGGCTTGGAGGCCTGACTTGAAGCCCTGATGTGAAGCCCTCTAATTAGTGAACTTCATGGTTTTTGGTGGATAGGTGTGGTGGGGGGCAGGACTGCAGGCACTATGACAATTTCAATGAAATTAAGTTGTTAAAGTGCCAACACTTAACTTTACATTTCAAATTCACTTTAAATTCATCTTGAATTCTTAATTTATTAAAGACCCTGCATGACTTCTTGATTGTAAACGTGGTACTTTCATCCTTAAAATGTGTATAAGCACAGGTTGTTCATATTTTTTTAATCATTTTCTCTACTTCAGAATTAGTTTAAAAGCTGATATGTTTAAAGAATGATGGAACCCAATTATTGTTGCTTTGTGTAAGCTAATCCACTCATGCTATCCTTATAAAAAAATAAAAAATATTTTTATTATTATTATTATTATTGGCATTACAATATTATAAAGGAAGTAATTTAATTTTAAATAAATTAGTTCAACTATTACACGTTTTCACAGGAACAGTAGGTGCATGAGGACCCTGCTTGAACGTGATTACAATCTAAAGGTTTAGACTGTACATTTTTTCTGTGAGTGTGCTGTTCCGTTAATGTGATAAATAAACCCATATTATCTCAGCACTGGAGTGGGTCCTTGTTCTAGCATGTCACAGTGTGTTAGCAGTGAAATCCATCACACTCAGATCAGGGCTGCGGCAGGCACTAGGAATTGCAAAGGCCACAATATCTCAATCTGTAACACATAAACAGACACAGCACAAAGACAGACACGTGAGGTACAAACACTGTTATCTAGGATATTATTCAAACAGCAAAGAAGGGGGTCTTGGGAAGGGTGGGAACAAGATTATGGGTAGAAACACTTGAATAGGTATCGGTAGGACTGTTGGAATTAAGTACATGGTAGACAGTAAGATTTGTTTTTCATTAGTATTCCAATAAATACTGCCAATATAATTAAACAAACATGCTTCACTCGCCTTTAACATGTGTTGGTGAAAGTGTTTGATTGCATGTTCAGGTTGTTACACACTTGAATATAATCTCAAGAAAGCATATTAAGATTTATGTCTTCTCAGTAAGAACATTCTCTGCTTAAAGAGGATATTTTATACATTCATGTAGAAGCTTTTCGAAAGTTTTGGTTGTTTTTGGTAAAACAGGATATTGCACTTCATGTGAGCAATATTCAAGTCTTTGAAAATCCATAAGATCAAAAATCTAATCTTCATTTTGAATTCAAGAGAAAATGTTCCTGTGGTGGAACCGCTGACTCTTAGTGATTTGCTGTATGTCATTCTTTGTAATTTTCCCCTACAGGGCCGCCATCAGGTGGTGACAACCATTACGGTTGTCACAGGCTTGGCGGTCCAGGCTTGGCGGTCCTGGGGGCCCTGACTGCTCTCTGCACATATATATATAGCTGGTCCCCCGGCTCCCTATACTTGCAGAGGGGGCCCAACAGACTGCAGGAGCACATTACAGCATTTCTCTCTCTCTAACTCCCGCGAGACCCGCGGCCATTAGAGCGTTGCCACGGGTTACCACGGCAACGCTCCGCGTTGCACGCAGACCACGCTCGCAGGAGTTAGAGAGAGGGAAATGCTGTAATGTGCTTCAGCAGTCTGCTGGGCCCCCTCTGCAAGTATAGGGAGCCGGGGGGCCCCACAATGCCACCGGAATACCAGGGATAGAATCTCATTACATTACATTACATGCATACACTAGTAAACACACACACACTCTGCATTCACTACACTAACACACACTCTGCATTCACTACACTGACACACACTCTGCATTCATTACACTAACACACTCTGCATTCACTACACTAACACAAACTCTGCATTCATTACACTGACACACACTCTGCATTCACTACACTGACACACACTCTGCATTCATTACACTGACACACACTCTGCATTCACTACACTGACACACACTCTGCATTCATTACACTGACACACACTCTGCATTCACTACACTGACACATACTCTGCATTAATTACACTGACACACACTCTGTATCCACTAAACTAACACACACTCTGCATTCATTACACTAACACACACTCTGCATTCTCTACACTAACACACACTCTGCATTCACTACACTGACACACACTCTGCATCCATTACACTGACACACACTCTGCATTCATTACACTGACACACACTCTGCATCCACTACACTGACACACACTCTGCATTCATTACACTGACACACACTCTGCATCCACTACGCTGACACACACTCTGCATTCACTACACTAACACACACTCTGCATTAACTATACACACTCAGCCGAGACGTTGTGTTTTGTCAGGGGCCCCAAAATTTCTGGTGGCTGCCCTGTTCCCCTATGTTGTGTGTATTCTTGTGGTTTACCTACTCCCCATTCGGGAGTCCCCATATGAGCAAGTTCTGTTCGCCTCCCAAACGGGAACCACCTCGATACCCCATTTAGAATGTTTGTTTGGAATGTTCACACCTCGTTAGAATGTTTGCACCTAAGTCAATGAGATGTGAAAACCACAAACCGCAAGGGAAGTTTAGGCACGTGCCAACCCTGGGTGACAGCCCGTTCGTTAAACAAACGCCATTCAGGGGGAGCAATCGCGGATTACTTCCCACCTCGTTCAGCTCCCGAATGAGGACCTCCCCATCACCCTTGGAGTGTTCACACCAACCAATTAGAACATTGGCAACCTACAACATAAGTGTGAAACCGCAAGGGAAGTAATTAATGAGTGCTTCCCTGGGTGGCCGCCATTCGTACAGATGAACGCCGGCCATGGGGAGCATTCGTGTCCCAAAAGGAGACACTTCCCTTGCCTGGTTTCACCCAGGGACCCCGCGAACGGAGACGGTTTCCTTCTGGGGGTTCCTGAGATTGCTGGGGACACTCTTTTAGGGCAATGGAAGTTTGGCTGGCTTTCTGTGCCTGGGAGCCAAGAAGGCAGGGGTCCTTCCCGCGCTGGGACTCCCAGGTACAGAGGGTCCTGGGAAGAAGACCCCCTGCCACGGGAAGTGGGAAACCCTGAACTTGGGTGGCAGGAACTGGGGACAAAGAAACTGGAGTTCCTGTCACACGCACAGGCCCCTGGGAGGGAGAGGACCTTGGGAGGGGACACTGAGTGGCGGGAACAAGGGACAAAGCGATTAGAGGCCGGTTTTGTCATCCGACCGCTGGGAGGGGGAGGACCCTGGGAGGGGACATTGTCTGAGTGACCCACCCCTTGCATGGGGAAAGTATAAAGCGGAGTGTGGCCAATAAAGTGGTTGATGTACCCCTGGAACTGTGTGTCATCTGGTTACTTGGGAAAATGGGTCTCTTACTTCATTAAGAGCGGGGGTAACCAGGGTCCGCTACAGTTCCTTTTTTGTTTATGGCCTATTTAAAAATGTCTGATTTTTTAAATTTATTTTTTTATACCAGTAGTATACATGAAAAAGTGAAAAGTGGTACTTCATGAATCTGTGCATGTTTTCAACCATGTTTTCACTGTATATTGTGACAGAGCCTATTCTGCTTGGACAAAACGTCCAATGTATTTGATGTATCATTGTTTATTAATAGTGGTGGCATTTATTTCTTATCCACAAATGTAACACTGACAATTCAGTTATATCGGAGGGAGAGCATAAGAGAAGGTAATAAATCGTAGTCAGACTCCTGATTTGTTTAATATAATGCTGAATTTTAGATGGTATCTAAATAATAATATACAGAATTCTTTATTTCTTGATACCTTGTTTAATAATAACAACAAAGCATTTAACCAGGAATGGTACATTCAGATTAATCTGGTTTTCAAGTACATCCTCGGGATGTTACCTTAGCACAACATCCAGGGGTTGTTACTATTACCCAATTTAATGGAGCTCATTTTTTTTTTTTTACCACGGATGGATGAAGGGCTGAGTCAACTTTGCCAGGACCCACGGGTTGAACAGATTCTACTAATCATACATTAGCCCACTGAGCTAATGCACCGGCCTCTTAATGTTATGTTGTTTCACAGGGTCGTCTCTACACCATAAAAAGGTGAGTAAAAAAACTTTTTTTTTCATACTAAACATAGAATCGCAGTGAATTGAAACCTGAACTGCAAAAAAGGTTGAAATAGAGAAGATGGGACTACAGCACTTTTCAGAATCAGCCTAAATTTTGGAATTACGATAATCACAGTGTACAGCATCAGTGGTTTACGAACGAGAGGGAGCAAAACTTGGTGGGTGAGACATTCTTCAACTGCAAAAAAAACACCTTAATAACAAACTATTCACTTGTTTTGTGATAGATAATATTAGAACTTCTGCAAAATATCTTCATTAAATTCTACTTGGCAGAGGGGTCACCTTTGCACCTGAGCAAGTGGTGCTGCTACAATAAAGGATTAATTAAAGGAACATTATAGGATCAGGAACAAAAACATGTATTCCTGACCTTATAGTGTTAAAACCACCAACTAGACCTCCCTTGGCCCCCACTTGTCCCCCTAAATATAGTAAAATCTTACTTGTATCCAAGTCTGCAGCTGCTGGCTCTGCCCCTGTCTGCATCTGCCCTGCCTGCTTGCTGACATCATCAGATGTGATTATGTGAGCCAATCATAATGCTTTCCCATAGGATTGGCTGAGACTGTCAAGGAGGCAGATCAGGGGCAGAGCCAGTACAAGCCAAACACAGCCCTGGCCAGTCAGCATCTACTCATAGAGATACATTAAATCAATGGATATCTATGAGGAAAGTTTAGTGTCTGCATGCATAGAGTGGAGACACTGAATGGCAGTCACATTGTGCAGCACTGACCCAGGAAGCACCTCTAGCAGCCATCTAAAGGAGTGGCCAGTACAGTCATCACTAGGCTATAATGTAAACACTGTATTTTCTCTGAAAAGACACTTACTGCAAAAAGCCTGAAGGGACTGATTATACTCACCAGAACAAATACAATAGGCTGTAGTTGTTCTAATGACTATAGTGTCCCTTTAAGGATGGTTTCCTAGGGCCTGATGAATATGATCATACAATTGGTGACCCAATAAAATAGCATGGAGACCCAATTCTGGACTCTAACCAAGGACGTATGTGCTAGCAATTGTGGATGGTTCTCTAACCTAAGCATATATATTCAGATTGAGTCTTAACCAAATGCTAAAATGAATTATGGCCTTTGCCTTCTGGTTGAGTGTCAGTGCTGAGATGATCATCTCTGAGCCTATGACTTGACTGATGGCTGATCTCTAAATGCCATGATGCTGATATTAGCCATCAGCCAAGTTATATAGTAAAAAGTATATGTAGTGTAGTACATAATTTTAAACAGTGACTTCAAATATGTAACAGAAATTTGAACATTTTACACATTTTGGAAAAATACACACAGACACAGACAAAACAAGGTTTACGTACAGTATCAAAAAAGAATTGTAAGATGCTAAAAACAACAAAACATGACATGCTAGTCTTATATTGGTTGGGTTGTGATACTTTGAAATGGTGATTGACATTTCGTTCTAAGGACCCAATAAATTATGTGTTGTTATTTTAAATCAACAAAGTCAGAGCTTTAGACAAACAGATTATCGGCTGGCTTTAAAAGAAACTTAGCTTTCTCTGCATGCACATTTATATTTCAGCGTGAATGTCACTTCTGGTTACAGTTAACACAATAACCTCAAATCAAAAAATGTAACTTGTGTGTGTGGAAAAATTTTAATTAGTGATCTCTTTGGGGCGTAGGAGTGAAAATAAAACCTAACAGTAAATCTCTTTAATTTAGTGTAGGAGTATGCAACTGAATTGTATAAAGGAAAAATACTTTGCAGTTACCAATTCATTAAAACATCAGAGAGATTAAATATTGAATTATTTGTGTTACTGGCCAAAGAAAAGAATTATAAGCCACATTTAACTGAAAATGGACCTGATAAAATCCCTCTAAATTAGCAAAGCATGACAAAACATTCTTCCCAAAAAACCTTTCAGACAATTTGCGAGCACCACTGATTATGTGAACGTTGACAATATCTATAAACTCCTTTATTTTTCTAATAAACTCCCGATTGCTTCTCAATCACCATTTCAATGTATCACAACCCAAACAAAATAATACAAGTGTAATTTTTTGTTGTTGTTGTTGTTGTGTTGTTGACATTTTACAACTCTTGTTTTATGTGAGAGAAAGCTTAATATTGATTCTAAATAAAGTCTATCCATAGACGTTGCTGAAAGAGGTGGCTTTGGGTGTGGGGTGTCCCGGATGTGGGCTTCCTTAGCCCCAGATCTTTACAGTTTGTGGAGGGTGCAGGAAGATATTAGTGATATATTTTTATTTTTTTTTTGTCTCAAAGAAGCCATCTATTAAAAAAAGAAAGATAAGATTGTGTAGTGCTCTGTCAGCCTACTTAGTGGCAGGGAGTGGTGCTCCACAGATGACTGACAGGAGGCTATGTTGGAGAACAGAACTATTAGTTAGATAGTGTGGTGGGCAGGGGCGGGCTGGGCCGGGGGACAGGGAGGCAATTGCCCCCCAGGCCGCCCTAAACTCTGTCAGGACCGGCCGCTGCAGGGCCGGCCCTTTAAATGCTGCAGCCGCCTGAGCGTTCTGTGAAGAGCCTCAGGCGGCTGCTCCTCCCTTGCCCTCCCCTGTAGCGTGGCCGAGCTGCTTGCTGGTCCGCGGTGCCCGGCCGGACTGATAGGAAGGTACACACTCAGTGTGCACTTCCTGTCAGTCCGGCCAGTTACAGGAAACAGAAACTCCGCGCGGAACTGCACTTACTATCAGTCTGGCCGGCACCGTGCACAGCAGAGCAGCTCGGCCACGCTACAGGGGAGGGGGGAATTAAGAAGAAGGGGAAGGGGGAAATTAAGAAGAAGGGGGGAGGGGCCGGAAATTAAGGGAGGGGGGAATTAAGAAGGAGGGAGGAGGGAGATTAAGAAGGGGAATTACAAGAAGGGGAGGGAGATTAAGAAGGGGAGGGGAAATTAAGAAGGAGGGGGGAACAAGAAGGAGGGGGGAAATTGAAGAAGGGGAATTCAAGAAGAAGGGGAGGGGGGACTAAGAAGAAGGGAATTAAGAAGGAGGGGAATTCAAGAAGAAGGGAGGGGGACTAAGAAGAAGGCAACTAAGGAGGGGGATTAAGAAGAAAGGGAGGGATTGCCACAGAAGGAGAGGTGGGGAAATTCAAGCTAGCACAGGGGTTAGCTTAAAGAACAGTGGGGATCAAGAAGAACAGAGGGTGGGGGAGATTACAAGAAGGAGGAACTAAGAAGAAGGAGGAGGGGTAACAAGAAGAAGGAATTAAGAAGGGGATTAAGAAGAAGGAGGGGGAAAATTAAGAAGAAGGAGGGAGGGGGGGAATTAAGAAGAAGGGGAGGGGGAATTAAGAAAAAGGGGGAGGGGGGGAATTAAGAAGAAGGGGGAATTAAGAAGGGGGTGGGGGGATTAAGAAGAAGGGGGAGGGATTAAGAAGAAGGGAGGGATTAGAAGAAGGGGGAGAGGTGCAGGGATTAAGAAGAACAGGGGGTGGGGAGATTAAGAAGAACGGGGTTAAGAAGAACAGGGGGAGTAAGAAGAACACAGAGAGGAGGGGGAAGAGTAAGAAGGACACAGGGAGGAGGGGAGAGAAGGGGAGATGAGGAGAACACAGGGAGGGTGGGGGAGTGAGAAGAACACAGGGAGGGTGGAGGGAGTGAGTAGAACACATGGGGGGAGGTGAGGAGAACACATGGGGGGGGGAGTGAGAAGTGACTGCTAGGGAAGGTGGGGAGTGAGACCACTAAGGGGCAGGGGAGAGCTCTATAGGACAGGGGGCAGGACAGGGAGCTCTTTCACACTACGCGCACACACACACAATGCATCCCTATACATACACAAACACACAATGCATCCCTACACACACAGAAACACAACATGCTTCCCTTACACACAAAGACAATGCATCCTTTGCACACATACAGAGAAACACACAATGCAAACTCTTCCACACACATGCAAACAAACACACTGCTTCTCTTACATATACACAGAAACACAATGCATTTCATACACACACTCAATGCACACACTACAGACACACACCTTGCATCCCATATGCATACAAACACAGATTCACACAATACATCGCTTATACACAAACACACACTGCCTCCACTACAAATACACTGCATCACCTACACAAACTGGTATCCCTATACACTACATACCATAAGCACAGACATTAGATCCTCTACAATAACACATAACACATCCCCTACACACTCCACTCCCTGTGAGCGAACTCATGGGTGGAACATGTAGGTGGACTTTTAGGTGGGCCTTATGGGCATACTCACCGTCAGGCCCTGGGACCCAGACCTTGAGCTGTTTAAGTGGCCCCAAAAAAATGGAGCTGCTTCCCATTCTACTAGAACTTTGAATTTTGTGACCACAGGTACAAACAGCCTTCAGAGATCCTCTTCTACACCAGACCAGTGAAGCCAAACCGCAGCCCATCATCATCCTCACCTGGTTGTAAGTAGGCAATCTAGTATATTATTAGTGACACTAATCTATAATTTACCTCACATTAAAGGGACACTATAGCTTAATGAAGTGGTTCTGGTGTTTATAGCCTGTCCCTGCAGGCTTTTTAATGTAAACACACACTGTGTGCAGCTTTGGCATTAGTTCATATGGCAGATTATATAGGTGGGGCATTGTGATGCCTAGGGCAACAAAAATCCTTGCACCGGCTCTGATCCTGGGCAGGTGCACCAGTCTACTGGTGACCCACAGGAGGGGATTGCACTGCACTCTCCTCCTGCCCAGACCTGTCTTTACTGCAGTGCAAGTGCCCTCTGCCCCTAATGTACAGTGGCTCACACTCACAGCAAGAAGTGCCTGGAGCCCTTTCCAGCGATGGGTACTAAGAGGTTCTGCGGCAGGTGGCCGTCCTGCAAGCATTACATTAAACAGCTGTTCCCCATGCAGCCACAGGTGGCGCTGTGCTGGGAGAATGTGATTACTCTTCACTTCCTCCCAGCCTACAGCACAGCGCATGGGAGAGGGAGAGGAGGAGGCATCATTTAATCTTACAACAAATCCATTAAGAAAATCTTTGGGGGGATCAGCGCTGTTTGCACAGTTTATTGGTGTTTACTCTGATGTCTGTATTAATATTGAGGGTTTTCTAAGTAGTAACATCAGTATGTGTCAGCAGGGCCAGCCGTTGGGGTGTGCAAGCTGTGCATTCACGCAGGGTGCCATCACAACAGAGGCGCCCGGCGGACAACACAGCTCACAAGTTGGGGACCCCAGCATATTCAATTTAAACGATTCGCTCGTGGTCCACTGGTGCGCACCAGCAGTAGGTGCAGTCAGATTATATCCTCTCCCTCATGGTTCTGGCGCTCAGTTAGTGAGTCAGAGCACAGGCTCAGAGATTCTCAGCCTGCGCTCTGACAACATTGAAAGTCAGAGCCGTGAAGGAGCGGGTATGGCAAAGAGCTACTGATTAGCATAACATCAATATCCATTATAAAACCAGGTGGGCATGGATGGTGAACTGATTTGGTGGTGCAATGGGCCACTTGACTGGTTTTGCCCCCCAGGCCTAAGGCTGCCAGCCCTCCCCTGGTGGTGGGATAGCATTGAACAACTGTCTTGGTAAAACGTACTTGTTTTTAGCTTTGCTATGTAAGAGATCGCAGAGCACAAGGTTCATGGATAGACAGATGACATAAAAATAGAGAAGCCGGGATATATCGTGACATCCTCACCTCACGGTTATTGTAAGGCAGGGATCAAGTCCTGAGAAAAGTGTGGGAACTCACTCAAAATTTCTACCCACCACACGTGAGAATTCCATGAACGGAGCCCCGCTGAAGTGTTCTGAGGTTGGGAAAATGCACACTGCTTTATTTGCACTGCACAAGCAAATGTAATGACTGCATTTAATTGTGTCTTGTCTCTAGTGTCTGGTCTCTAGTGTGTGTTGGCAGTGTGTGAATGTATGTGTATTGGATTGGTATTATGTGTGCATCTAGGAGATGTAGTCTGTCTGTATGTATAGGGGTTGTAGTATCTGTGTACATGGTAAAATGTGTGCTTAAGGGGTATTTTGTGTGTATAGGGTTATAATGTGTGTATATGGGGTATAGTGTGTGTGTATAGGGGTGAAGTGTATGTGTACAGGATTATAATGTGTGTAAAAGGAGTACAGTGTTTGCTTGGGTATAGGGGTTGTAGTGTCAGTGTATAGGGTTATAATGTGTGTGTATAAGGGGTATAGTGTGTGTGTATAGGGAGTGAAGTGTCTGTGTACAGGGAAAATGTGTGTTTAAGGGGTATAGTGTGTGTGTATAGGGGTTGTAGTGGGTGCATCTAGGAAATGTCATCTGTGTGTATGAATAGGGGTTGTAGTATCTGTGTACAGGGTAAAATGTGTGTATAAGGAGTATAGTGTGTGTATAGGGGTTGTAGTGTCTGTGTACAAGGTAAAATGTGTGTATAGTGTATGTGTGTGTGTGTGTAGGGGTTGTAGTATCTTTGTACAGGGTAACATGTGTGTATAAGGGGTATATTGTGTGTATAGGGGTTGTAGTATCTGTGTACAGGATAAAATGTGTTTCTAAGGGGTATAGTATGTGTGTATAGGGGTTGTAGTATCTGTGTACCGGGTCATAATGTGTGTATAAGGGGTATAGTGTGTGTATAGGGATTGTAGGGTCTGTGTACAGGGTAAAATGTGTGTATAATGTGTATTGTGTGTGTGTGTGTGTATAGGGGTTGTAGTGTATGTGTACAGGGTTAACATGCGTGTATAAGGGGTATAGTGTATGTATAGGACTTATATTGTTTGTGTATAGGGTTATAATGTGTGTGTATAAGGGGTATAGTGTGTGTGTGTGTGTGTGTGTGTGTATGTATAGGGGTTGTAGTATCTGTGTACAGAGTTAAATGTGTGTATAAGGGGTGTTGTGTGTGTGTGTGTATAGGGGTTGTAGTGTCTGTGTACAAGGTTATAATGTGTGTATAAGGGGTATTGTGTGTGTGTGTGTATAGGGGTGAAGTGTCTGTGTACAGGTTTTTAATGTGTGTATAAGGGGTATAGTGTGTGTTATAGAGGTTTTAGTGTCTGTGTATAGAGTTATAATGTGTGTATAAGGGGTATTGTGTGTGGAGTGTGTACTCTGTGCAAGTTTTTTTTATCAGTATTTAATTTGCTAAACATAATATTTAATAATAATGACTGAACAGGAAATTATGGTGGGGCAAATAAACAACAAACATGCCAAACAGCCTCAATCACAAACATAAAGTATCTCTGAAAAATCACGATCACTAGTGATCTAATACATCCTACAATATATCAAAAGTTAAAGGGTACCTGTCACGACAAGTAAAATTTAATCTTAAATGGTAGAGAGTCATGTTTTATCTCTACATTCTGCTAGCAGAATTGCTAGCAAATGCCTGTATTTCTCTAAAATCACAGTTAACAAAACAGCCCTTCCAACTCCTGTCAGTCAATTCAGTCTGTGCCAATCAATAAAAAGATAAGAAGGTTTGTTATCAGGGAAACCCTTCTCCAGGCATCTCTCCTGCTTGAATGCAGCCTAAAGGAAAAGCAATACATGCAAGGGAAAGTAGGGAGGAGGGGCAGGCTTTGTGTGAGAGCAGCATGAGCAGCTATGGTGAGAAACAGCGAGAATGATTAATTGCATTTGCTTGGAGAATGGATAGTGAGCAGGCCCGGACTGGCCATCGGGCACACCGGGCAAATGCCCGGTGGGCCGCGATGGCCGTGGGGCCGAGGCCGGCAGGGGATCTCCCCGGCCGGCCCCTGCAGGGCCAGCGCTATCCGAGCGCCGGCCCTGCATAGTGCCTCCGTGGGCCGGTGGGGAGATCAAAGATCTCCCTCACCGGCCCACAGACAGGGAGATGCGGCCGCCGGCTGGTGAGGGAGGGAGGGAGGACCTGGCGGAGCTCCAACAAGCAGCTCCTCCGGTCCTCTCGCGGGATTCTGAGCGTTGCCGCGGCAACGCTCAGATCTCGCGAGAGTGAACTCTAACCCGCAGGTTAAAGTTCACTCTCACCACTGGACCACCAGGGAAGGCAGCATGGCTCCCAACCCCCCAGGGAGAACTGATCTTCTCCCTCCCCCCCCTCCCAGGATAAAGGTAAGAAGGGAGGGGGGGGATATAATTTTTTTTTTTTATTAGTAAAAAAAATATTTAAATTTAAATAAAAAAATACATTCACACACACAGCAGACACACACAGCACCCAGACACAGCACCCCCCAGACACAGCACCCCCCAGACACACACAGCACCCCCCAGACACACACTGCACCCACACACAGCACCCAGACACAGCGCCCCCCAGACAGACACAGCACCCCCCAGACACACACAGCACCCCCCAGACACACACTGCACCCACACACAGCACCCAGACACAGCGCCCCCCAGACAGACACAGCACCCCCCAGACACACACTGCACCCAGACACAGCACCCCCAGACACACAGCACCCAGACACAGCACCCCCAGACACACACTGCACCCAGCACAGCAGCACCCCCAGACACACACACTGCGCAGACACAGCACCCCCAGACACACACAGCACGGAACCTGGCGGCGCCCCCCAGACAGACACAGCACCCCCAGACACACACACTGCACCCAGACACAGCACCCCAGACACCCAGCACCCAGACACAGCACCCCCCAGACACACACTGCACCCAGACACAGCGCAGACACAGCACCCCCAGACACACACAGCACCCAGACACAGCACCCCAGACACACACTGCACCCAGACACAGCACCCCAGACACACACCCACCCCAGACACACACAGCACCCAGACACAGCACCCCCAGACACACACTGCACCCCCCCAGACACACACTGCACCCAGACACAGCACCCCCAGACACACACAGCACCCAGACACAGCACCCCCAGACACACACTGCACCCCAGACACAGCACCCCAGACACACTGCACCCAGACACAGCACCCCAGACACACACTGCACCCAGACACAGCACCCCCAGACACACACACAGCACCCAGACACAGCGCCCCCAGACAGGCAGCACCCAGACACAGCACCCCCCAGACACACACAGCACCCCCAGAAACACACAGCACCCAGACACAGCGCCCCCAGACAGACACAGCACCCCCCAGACACACACTGCACCCAGACACAGCACCCCCAGACACACACACAGCACCCCCCAGACACACACACACAGCACCCAGACACAGCACCCCCAGACACACACTGCACCCAGACACACCTGCACCCAGACACAGCACCCCCCCAGGCACACTGCACCCAGACACAGCACCCCCCAGACACACACTGCACCCAGACACACATAGCACCCCCCAGACACACACAGCACCCAGACACAGCACCCCCCAGACACACACAGCACCCAGACACACACAGCGCACCCAGACACACACAGCGCCACCCAGACAGACACAGCGCCCCCCAAACACACAGCACCCAGACACACACAGCACCCTCACTCACACACAGCACACACATATATATATAAAATAACCCTCAGTGAGTTAACAGACAAAGAAAATTAGAAACCTAGAATGTGACAGCAGATAAAACACCCTCACACACAGCACCCCTCTTACATACACACACTGCGCCCCTCACACATACAATAAGTCAAAATATATATATATATATATATATATATATATATACACACATACATACATACACACACACACACACACACACACACACACACTACAGCACCCCTCACCCTGCACCACTACACACGCTCCAGATACACATTAGATCCCTTACCCTATATGCACTCTTAATCCTCTACACACACACACTGGGTCCTTTACACAGTAGATCTCCTACACACACACACTACATTCCTTGTCAGCAAACACATACAACATTCTCTAAACACACCCTCTCTGCAACCCCTACACACACTACGTCACCTATACACACACACTTCAGCCCGTATGCACACACTCGCTGCATCCCCTATAAAACTATGCCCCCTATACACACACTCTCTACAGCCCCTAGCCACACATATTACACCACAAACACAAATTAAATTGACCTATTTATACAATACCACACCACTCTCTACACACATGCAATCCCACAAGCAGGCTCCAAACATATGCACCATGCACTTTCCTGGCCCTTTTGTCCTCTGGTATCCCACTTGTGGAAACACCAGAGACAATTTAAAAGCAAACACAGCACAAGCATGTTATTAAATTTGCTTGCGCTGCGCAGAACAAATTCAGGGTCTTTTTCTAATGTCAGAGCTCTTCAGCAGGGCTCTGGGCATTGAACCAACATGCTCACTTTGAGAGGGGGCGTGTTGTCATTAGTGATGACAAAACACACACTCTCTGGCCCCGCCCCTTTCTTAGGGGGCCGCTCTGATTGAAAAATGCCCGGGCCTAATTTTTTTCCCAGTCCGGCCCTGATAGTGAGGAAACAGATACATTTTATTTACGTACCATAAAGTCAACATAAAGTGTTGGGTACTTTTAACCTGTTGTTGGAAGCTAGCCTGTGCTTCCAAAAAAGGAGTATGCAGAAGAGGTGTGTCTTACAGCAAGTGTGATACCCTCTGAAAACATGGTTGATGCGTACAACGGGAGACACGGGTAGTGGAAATAAATTAGAATATCAACTCTTAATAGTCTTAAGGGAAGAAACGCCTAATTGTATAACATTAGTCAAGTCAAATGGTTTGAAAGCTGCAAAGCTATGTATATCTGTCATGCGAGCATCACTTCAACTCTTTCTCCCCATTAAAGGTGAATAAATGTGCAGTGATGGACAATCTTGGAACTGCAGACATTGGATCCTACAAAACGATCCTGTGTACATCAAATATTATACCTCATTTTCCACCTACTGGCTCAAGACCATATCACAAGCCCTTGTCCCAAAACTGCAGCAGCAAATTAGAACAAGGCAGGTTTTGTTTGTTTATCTCAAACATTTTAGAAGAGATAAGCAGAATACAATAGCAGAATCGGTGCTGTTGTTACATAACTGAGCACTGCCAATAGTTTGTGTTCTTGTACACGTCACAAATGAAAACATCACAAACTAGAGGACGTCCTTTGGCCTTCATAGAAGGTTCTTACATAAACAGAACATGGAATTTACCAATTATTAATGTAAAGGTCAGTAAAATTGGAAGTGGCTCTAATGACGTTGGGCTCTTATGACTTCCGCATTATCATACTGTCACATACGAGGGCAATGTTGAAAATGATACATGGGTTCAGCAGTGCACCACATACTACAGGGGCATTGCTTGTCTAAGTTATAGTCCTCAACACCCAATCATGTTAGTGCGTGGGGACGTCACCAGAAGATGACCAAGAATACCAGAAGATCAGAGTCTTAGAAAACTTTTCCACACCTTGTCTATGCTATATACAACATTTCATTTTTCACAAATAATTATTCTTTATGAGTGAATTATTGGTAGCGAAGATACAGGAATTGTTATAAGTAAAATATTTTTTTTACGTATTTTTTTTTTAATATATTTTTTAATAAGGGGTACAGTGTGTCCCACATATTTTATTTAATTGAAGCAGAGTGAACTGTATCTTTCTCACAGTTCTACTGAATAACCAGAGGCAAAACCAACAAAGGTCATTACTTCACACAGGAGAATCCTTCCATCTAAAGCACTATACTGACCTGTTTACAAATACACAAAACAAAGTTGGAATATGTGTCCATCATCAAAACTGACAGCAGAAGTAATTCCTTTATTCACACTGAGAGTAAATAAATCAGATTTGAGGGCATTTGTTAGGGAATATTTGATTGAAGGGATTCTTTTCGTAGGAACAAATCCGTTTTAAAGGTTTCATTTAACATGTTATGTTTAGATTCTGTTATTATTACATTTTTCTTCTTAATATTACATTTATTGCAACAACCAATATTGAATTTTACATTATTGGAATTTTATTAAATATTGAAAATAATGGGAAAAAAATTACATGGATAACACAAGTTAAAACTACTTAAAGAGACATTCCAGGCACCACTACAACTTCACCTAAATTAAATTGTTATGGTGCCAGGAGGCTCCTGGAGGCACTATTACCTCAAAGAGTTAAACGGTTCTCGAATGGTTTAACCCCTTAGTTGCCGCCAGCAATTTTCCCAGGTCCCCCCTCAGCAGCATCAGGATTCACAATTTACACTTACAGGAAGAAAGGCTGAGATCAGCTGACGCTGTCAGTCAATTAGTGACTCCCCATTCACTAAACAGGCTTGGAAAGGGTACGTTTATTTCCAGGCCAGTTTAGTGAATGAGGAATCACTGATTGGCTGAGAGTGTCAGCTGACCACTCTAAGTCAATCAATAGCGCCCCCACCTGGCGGAAATCCGCGCTTCCTAAATCTTAAAATTCAGAAGCCAGTTGCCGCCATGGTAGGAGTGGAGACCTGCGCTGGAGTCAACTTATGGGTTAATCTATTCAAGAATGGTTTAACTCCTTGAGGTAAGAGTGCTTCCATGGGCCTCCTGACATCATAACAACTGCTTTTAGATGAAGTTGTTTTGGTGCCTGGAGTAGGTAATAAATCTAAGTAGCAAGGGTATAAAGTAGTCTGATATTGCAGGTGGTGGTGACCGAATGTCTTAAGGCACCATTTACTAGATTCATAAGTTTATCATTATTGGTACATATTGAGCTTTGATGAATGACTTGGGATTTTGTATTCCGACTCCACAATTGCTTCCATCAATCACGATAAAGTATATTCTGTTTGCATTTTGACCTCACCTACCACCTTGCAAGTGTACTAGCAATAGTTTGGTACCCTGCCCAGGCCTCCGTGGAATCTTCATCAAGTCCTAGGCTAAATAAAATATTGAAATAAACATGATAAAGTGGCCAATGCAAACAAAGTCTCACTAAAGTGGAAAATCAAAGTGAATTTCAAATCTAAGACCAGAGAAGCCAAGTAGACAGCAAGGCTGAAAATTTTACCACTTTGCTTATTTTGACATTAAATTTGACCTTCACGTTGGATTCTCACTTTATAAATAACTCTGTTAGTGCTTTCCCCACAAGATAGGACTCGTGGAAGCCATAGAAATGAATTCACAATTTGTGTGATGATCCCAGTGGAGAGGCCACTTGTGATATGCTGAGCATTTAACTTGGTTTATGTTGAGATTTCATTGAGAGATTTCTACTTCCAGCAGTCCATTCTCTCCCTCTCAGATCTTAATTCCGTAACTAAAAAAAAAGCCTAATAAACAAATACTAACAAAGTAAAGGTTAATTATTCTGCGCATTTGCTTCCTTTCATAATTCCAGTGTAGAGCACATTAAGTCGTCTCCAATGGTTACACAGCTCAGAGCTGATCTGTTTTAATGCGCAACATCTCTTTGAATCCCCGTCTCCTTTGTGATGTTGCGGTTGCTTTAATTAAAATGGACCATTCAGCTGGAAACAAAATGACATGAAATATCAAAGATTACACACACAAAAAAAATCTAATCTGAATCCAAGAACAGAGCAACAACTAAAGACAGTTCTTCGTATCTTTCATTTCTCCCCGAATTTAGAATGAGGTTACGTTCTTTTTCTCGGTGACTAATTACACGGAGCTAATATTTCTGGAACGGTGCAAATAAAAACATCATCATAATTATATAAATCATGCTTAAGGCCCTGGGGATGACATGTATCTGTGTGTATTGTGCTTTGCATGCTAGTAGTGAACACATCTCTCTGCGTCAGTAAAATGCAGACACATTCAAACTCCCCAGCTATAAATATTACACTATAGAATATCCACGAGGGCTCCTTCTATTGACACTTCATTTTGGGGATATATATATATTGATCTTTTTCATTTAGATAACACAGAGATGTTACAGTTGGTAAGAGAAGCTATGATAAAACATATATTTATTGTGTCTAGTTGTGTCTACAGATTAAAGAGATGATGTCTGTTTTTGTTTTCTAAACGTACAGCTTCCTATACATTTGCATTCCGATGGAGTACATCCTTCCTTCTCGTGTGAGTGGCCCTTCAAAGAAAACAGTTTGTCTCACTGTCAAATGCTAAATTCTAAAATAATGAAAGAGTGGTTCAAAAAATTGCTATGGATAACATCTCAAAATATAAATAATAAAGCCACAATCAGGACGTGATTGGATATAGACCTCCATTTTTTTTTTATTTAATACACAATACAATTTTTTTTCTATTTCGAATGCATTTCATTTTCATGTTATTGACGGATGAATGAAACGATTGCATTACTTTTGCTGTTAGGGAAAATATTGCATGGAAATCTTACAAATTATCTTCCATTTTACTGAAAGCTAAGGCTATTTGTTGCCTGTTGGAGAAATGATTCTCGTCAATTAGTGGACAATAAAGATCAGCCCTTGGTTCTTGCTGATCGAACATAGGATGGATGTTTGTTGACTGATTTGCTAAATGGTTCCTGCAATGGAACGCAGTAACCGTTGTTATAGTTCAACCTGTAATCAGCTGTGCCAGCAGACCCTGGAGTACTTTGCTAAGAGCTATTCAGTGGTAAATATCTAAAAGTGAAACAATCAGCAGGCACATTCCATTGTTTCCCATGGAGATTGCTCCACTTTTAGAGCTGTGACCACAAAATGCTGTCTATCTAGTTCACGTTATTGACATTTTATCTAATTTCACGGCAGCTGATCTTAAAAACTGTGGCCTTGTATCTGAGAAAAATGTTCACCAAAATTGTTGGACCCTTCTCAGGTCCAAGCTGGACCAGAAAGAGACAAAACAAATTGAGAATTAACATTATGATATTAATTAGAGAGATCACAAAAGAGCCTGAGATGAAAAAGGGAAATCATTTTTGGTAAGGTCAGATCAAAGTCTTTCGGCAAGACATCCATATCTGCCTTCCTCAAATCTTCAATTTGTTTGTAAGTTTATAGGCTTGTTTTAGCAGGGCCTTCTACACCTCTTCGCTTTTCATAATTGCAGAGTGCTATAGAATGTGTTGGCACTATATAAATGCAAATAATAATAGTGAAATAAATGACAAAGGTTTTTTTTATAATTTGTTATTTCATCTAAAAGCAGCCATATATTTCTGCGTTTTTTACTAGACTTAGGCGCCACCGGTGCTTTAGTTACGTCCATTTGAACGAAAACACTTTTGGGTTTGTCTGAATCGAATTTCATTTCTTGACCCATTTGTTTTCAGATAAAATTCAGGCATTATCATCATTTCGAAAATTCCATTTGGACGAATGGAATTGCACCGAAGGAGCAGTTATTGGGGAAGTCAAACAAGGTTACTCACTAAACACCAGATTTTATCTGAATGGGTAAAATCCGGTGAACCAAGCAAATTCTAACCACATTGGCAATTTTCATATTTACTAAAGACAAATTAAAAAAAGATTTGGTCAGTCTGACTGATTCTGTAACATGAGCTCAGATTATAGTGGAAAATCCCTAATCTCAGCAACCGAACCACACTGGAATTGGATATTTATCAATGACTGCATGGAGGCCGATGATAAACCAAATGCTTCCAGCAGGATACTTGTTCACCAATTATCACTCAATTGCTTTTTGCAAGTGTATTGATAATTTGAAGAGCTGTTTGCCTGCTGACAGTGCTAGCAGCCAGGGTAAATAATGTAATTGCTGGCCAGCATTTGCTAGCCAGCTCTCGCATTACAACCATTAAAAAGAAAATATTAATGAGTAAGTTCCCATATTGTGATAATTAAGGTATTGTAGCGCCATATAACAGATGGGGGAATATTTACTAAAAATGTAAAATTGGCGACTGGGAAGTCATTGTTTACCTAGTGTCCCATGCCGTCATGCTGGTGGGTGGGAGCCCTAATATTATTAATAAAGGGGTGGTCCTAGCATCCCCTCCCACGGCCCTCATAATTATAAAGTGGGGGGGTGGCAATGCCATTGTCCACCCCTCTAAATCATCATAAGCCTCCCATGGCTATGTGTCCCCAATCCCGAGCCAGCCCAAAAATAAAGTCCCTACCTACCCCCTTCACCCTAAGAATAGTGAGGAGGTGGCCAAAAAAAATAAATCAAAAACATGCAAAACAAAATTATACTTACCACCAATAATTGTCTTTCTTCTTATTCTTCTGTCTTCAACCTAAAAAAAAGGACAAATAAAAATTCCTAATAACCGATGCTATAAATTAAAATTAAAAAAGGCTAGATTGCAAAAACAAACACACAAACAAAAAAAACTGCCATGAAAATAAAACCATGCCAAAACAAAAAATAATGTCTTTACTGATGGAGTGCTCACCACAGAATGAGTGCTTCTAGCAGTGAAAGCCTTTTTATAGGGGATTGGGGCTCCATAGCCACTGGGGGACACTTTATTAATATTTGAAAAGGTGGACAATGTCATGTGCACCCCCTACTTTATAGTTAATTAGGGTTCCCACCTGCCGGCATGGGTCGGGGCCGAGGAGGAGATATTTGGTTCCCTCCCCCTTCATTATAACTATCTGCAAGCATGGGTGTTTTGCAGGCATGCCACCATGTGCCACATGGCAAGTGGCTTGCATAAAGAGGTACATAGGTATTGTTTTTTTTTAAATTTATTTTTACTGTATGTATGTGGCAGCTCCCCAGCCGCCATATAACTAACACTCGTGCTGCAGATGGTTTTTAACTATTTCCCCTCTGGTAGTGCTAGCAAATATTTGGGCTTTTTTAAAATCCGGGTTTGGAGTTGAATTCTCCAAGCCTGGATCTGCCACATTCATCTACCTGGCGGAGTTCGACCCGACATCAGCAATGTCTGGATTTTGCAGTTCAAATGGCCCCGAATGCAGCCAATAAATTTTGCCCCATTTGGTTACTCGGCAATTCCGACTAACCCTGTTATTATTTACTAGATGAATGAATGGATGGCGCATGGAAGAATATCATTTAGTGTGCATTTGTTTGTTCATTTTGTAAACTTCACATTCGGAATTTGACAAATTGACAAAAGAGCCCAATGTTATCTGAAAACCAATTCATCCGCAAAATTATGTCCAAGTCTATTATTTACTATATATGTTTTTATTTTCATGATGAGTGGGTCCAATGGACTTTTTAGTGGATGAGTAAGAACAGAGTAGTGTCACATGAGTATCCTTAGAAGGGAAATGCAATTTAAGGTTGTGGATATTATAGGTTATTATGCAATGGCCTTGCCTGACATTTCAAGTGGACAAAAAGGGACTCTATAATTTGAGGGGTATAAGCTTTTTAGGTGATAATGTTTGCAGCTGAAATGTAATTTACAACAAGGACAAAATCTTATTTGCATAGACTGATTTATAAACACATTTATTGTATATAAATAATAATAATAATAATAATAATAATAATAATCATGCTGAGTGAGTTATATGTTAGTTGCACGTTCAATACCTCGTGCTGATGGTTTACTACTTATAGACTAAGAGCGCCACCTACAGCATATATGATATACTGCACTCTGGAATAATACTTCTATTTATTATCCGTCCTAAGCAAATATTTTAAATAAAGTGCCTAATATAGGAGAATCTTTACATAGTTACATAGCTGAAAAGAGACCTGCATCCATCAAGTTCAGCCTTCCTCACATTTATCTTTTGCTGTTGATCCAAGAAAAGGCAAAAAAACCCAGTCTGAAGCACTTCCAATTTTGCAACAAACTAGGAAAAAATTCCTTCTTGACCCCAAAATAGCAGTCAGATGACTCCTTGGATCAAGCAGCTATTACCCCACTAATTAGAAATTATATCCCTGTATGTTATGTTTTTGCAAGTATTTATCCAATTGCAGTTTAAACATCTGTATGGACTCTGACAAAACCACCTCTTTAGGCAGAGAATTCCATATCCTTATTGCTCTTACTGTAAAAAAACCCTTTTCTTTGCCTTAGATGAAATCTCCTTTCTTCCAGCCTAAATGTGTGACCTTGTGTCCTATGTATAGCCCTGTTTATGAATAGATTTCCAGATAAAGGTTTGTATTGGCCCCGAATATATTTGTATAATGTTATCATATCCCCTCTCAGGTGCCGTTTTTTTCCAAATTAAACAAATTTACATTTTTTAAACTTTCTTTGTAACTAAAATGCTCCATTCCTTTTATCAATTTTGTAGCTCATCTCTGCACTTTTTTTAGTGCCATGATATCCTTCTTTAGAGCAGGTGCCCAAAATTGCACAGCATATTCAAGGTGTGGTCTTACCAGCGATTTATAAAGAGGCAAAATTATATTTTCATCCCGAGAATTTCTGCCCCTATTTATACGTGACAAAACCTTATTGGCCTTAGCAAATGCAGATTGACATTGCATATTGCTGCCTAATTTGTTGTCTATAACAATTCCCAAATCCTTCTCGTGTGTGGTTATTCCTAGTTCACTATCACTTAGTGTGTAAATTGCTTGTGCATTCTTAACCCCGAAGTGCATAACTTTGCATTTCCCTATGTTAAATTTCATCTGCCATTTTAGTGCCCAGTCCCCCAATCTATCCAAATCCCTCTGCAGCAAAGCAATATCCTGCACACATTTTATTACTTTACAAAGGTTTGTGTCATCTGCAAACACTGATACATGGCTTTCAATGCCTATTTCAAGATCATTTATAAATATGTTAAATAGAAGCAGTCAATAAACAGAACCCTGAGGGACACCACTTACCACTTTTGTCTAGCCTGAAAATGTACCATTAATGACAATTCTCTGTACTCTATCCTTAAGCCAATGTTCTACCCAAGAACAAAAATATTCATCTAGACCAATTTCTTTTAGTTTGAGGAACCGTATAAAATGCCTTGGCAAAATCCAAGTAGATCACATCCACTGCAACGCCCTGATCTATACTTCTACTTACTTCTTCGTAGAATGCAATAAGGTTAGTTTGACATGACCGATGTTTCATAAAACCATGCTGATTATTGCAATAACAAAGTTCTTCCCAATGAATTTTTGAATACTATACCTTAATAGCCCTTCAAATATTTTCCCAGTCACAGAAGTTAAGCTCACAGGTCTATAATTTCCAGGCAAGGATTTTGAACCCTTTTTATATATATGGACAACATCTGCCTTCCTCCAATCCTCCGGTACACTACCTGAAACAAATGAATCTTGAAAAATTAAATACAGAGGTTCACTTATTTCCCCACTTAGCTCCTTAAGTACTCGTGGGTGAATACCGCCAGGCCCCGGAGCTTTATTTACATTAATTTTCTTTAATAGCTGTAGCACCGTGTCTCAAGTTTTTTGCAGCAATCATTTGCATATCTCTTGCCATAGGATCCTCCTTAATGTATACTGAAGACAAATAGTTATTTAAAATTTCTGCTATTTCCTGGTCTTCATTAACTAACAGACCCATCTCTGTTTCCAGTGTACCTACACTTTCATTTGTTTTTTTTTTTTAGAATTGATGTACTTGAACAAAAATTTTGGGCTTGGTTTTGCATTCATTGGCTATCATTTTCTAATTTTCTAGTTTAGCCACTTTAATTGCCTTTTTGCAAGCATTATTGGCTTCCTTATATCTTATATAGGATGCCTCTGATTTGTCCGATTTAAGAAAATGCCCTTTTCTTATTTTTAATCTCTTGCTTTACTTCGCTACCAAGCCACATTGGTTTTAATTTGTTTCTTTTATGTTTATTACCCAATGGTACATAATGAGAAATGTACCTTTCCAATATTTGTTTGAATATTTTCCATTTATCTTCAGTGTTTTTATCACTAAGGAGTATATGCCAGTCGATATGTTGTAGAGCTGCCCTAATCTTATTGAAATTGGCTTTTTTTAAATTATATGTTTTAGTATACCGTACATGCTTTTGCTTTTTTGAGTTTATTTAAAAAATGACCATATTGTGATCACTATTTCCCAAATGCTCCCCTACTTGAATGTTGGTCAAAAGATCAACATTGTTTATTATAACGAGATCCAGACAAGCATCCTTTCTAGTTGGTGCTTGTACCAGTTGTGACATAAAGGTGTAATTTAACATTCAAAAAACTGATTCCCCTTGCTGAAGTACTAGTCACTCTATCCCAATGTATGCTCTGGTAATTAAAATCTCCAATAGTTAACGTGTTACCCCGATTTGCAGCTTTCCCAATTTGCTCTAACAGCTGTTCTTCCTCATTCATATTTACATTAGGTGATTTATAATGTTTAGTAGATGGAACAGTAAAGATAATTATTTAAGTGCATATTGTAGTAAAGAAGGATAATTATTCAAATTATTATATTACTGTAAAATAAAAAAGTGTATAGCAATGAAATATATAGTTATCCTTTCTAGAGTGCATTCTGAGATCTTTTGTTGTGATTCAAATTTCTTAATTACAATGAGTACTGAAACATAAATAATTCGTTTCAGTCCATAATGGATTTTTTCGAGACTTGGACTGAAAAGTTGAATGATTTATATTACATGACTGCTGACCAGATAACTTACCCGTTACCCCCAATAATGACATGACGCCTGCATTTTGGATAAGGGCAATGGCCACAGCTTTATTTATTCAACTTTTAAACACCGCCAGCATTATCACCACCTGTCAGCTGTTGGGGTGACTACCCAACAGACAGATAAAACCGTGTATTTCCAGAGTTTGTACTGCATGCATTCTGCCATCCGCCCTAGCAGCCTGCGATTCCCGAAAGCCTTGTCTCGTTAATAACTTGTGCTGGCCAGGAACTCCGCCACTGCGATGCCGGCCCTGATTCCCATTTTCTGACATCGCTCCCCCCGCAGACAGTGCCTGTTCTATTCCTGCTTGTAGACCCAAATATCTAAAAATATCTAAACCAATTTGATTAAGGTGCACTCCGTCCGCCCTCATGATTGATTGTCCCCTTCCAACTCCAGGTGTCGTACCGACACACCACCAAGTCAACGCACAAACCTAGAAATGGTGACGTTGAACTTGCGTCTGCTCCTCTCCAAACCCTTGGCATTCGTCAAGGCTTGCCAGCATGGACGGGGAACAATCTTGGACCATATCAAAGTACACTCAGAAAACAACGGCAGACACCGTGACAGGTCATGCTTGACAGAGTGCACTAAATCCACAGTCCTAACCCTACCTAAATCATTACCCCCCAGACAAGTGACAGCCCCTAACACGAACCTGCTAAGGGCAACTCACTCTGGGTAAACTTGCTTCCAGGACAACCCCCCAATAGCCCTCCAGCGAACCCTTGCTAAATCTGCTGGAATCCCCAGGTTCTGTCCATAGGAGCTTGACTCTGTCTGTCGAGCTGCCCAATAGATAAACAAATGTACTAATATCCACACATAACCGGTAACACACCCTGAAACAAATTACAACAAATGAGGCTGGGCTTATAGCTGATATCTCCTGGATGACGATCTGTCAGGGTACCTGTTGGTGATGTATCCAGGGAGGACATCCTCTCTGCTTAGGGGCTCCCTTCCCCTAGCATTTCGGCATATTTCGTCCGTTTTCGCGCCGGCCGCGCTAGCTCCTCCCCCTTTTATGACGCGACGGCTAGCGTCGACGTCATGACGTCGGCATTTGCATAAAGTGCCGGGAACCGCTATTCCGGACCTTTTGGGGGCGTGGTCTCTATTTAGGTAACAGGGTATTTAAAGGAAACCTTTACTACTGCTCATTGCCCTGTCGTGGTTCTAGCTTGCTAGTCACTCAGCGCGTTCTTTATCTTATGTTTCCGGTTTTGACCCTTGCTTGTCTTTTGTCCTGTTGTCCTCTCCTCTCCTTTGACTTGGCTTGTATCTCGCTTACCTGTCCTCCGGCTCCCTCGACCTCGGCTTACCTTTTGACTATTCTTGCTTTGTCCCTACGTTAGTCCGGCCATTCTAAGGTCCGGTATACGTACCTCCTTCTGTCCGCACTCTGCGTATTGGATCCCTGTCAGTATCCTGACATTACGACAGGGCCAGATGGATCCTGCAGGTGCTAGTCCTCCTGACCCCAGATTTGAGGCCATGGACCATAGAATGGACCAAATGGCTTTAGCATTACAAACTTTGTTAACACGCTCCAGTACCCAGTCTGAAGAAATACGTTCCACTGCTAGCCACTCGCTAAGTACTGGTTTGGAAGTAGCCACTGTAGGCGCATCTTCCCATGTCACTTCACCGTTACGATATGGGGGTTCGCCTGATGCTTGTCGTGGTTTTTTAAACCAGATAAGCATACATTTCGAACTTCAACCCCGGGCTTACCCCACTGACAGGGCTAAGGTAGGCTTTATTATAACCCTGCTAATAGATAAAGCACTTAGATGGGCCAATCCCCTTTGGGAGAATGACAATCCTTTAGTCTACAACTACACTGCTTTTGTCACGGCTTTTAGAAGAACCTTTGACCCCCCAGGAAGGAAGATTAATGCGGCCAGATCCCTGTTACGCCTTAAACAACAGAATAGGACCCTTGTAGAATATGCTCTAGAGTTTAGATCATTGGCAGCAGAAGTGAAATGGAACGAACAAGCTTTTATGGATGTATTCCTGAATGGGTTGTCTGATGAAATTCTAGATGAAATTGCCACAAGAGAACTTCCGGGAAATTTAGAGGATTTAGTATCCTTCATTTCCAGAATAGATGAACGCATGAGACAGAGGCAGAACACTCGGGAAAGAGTTACTAGACTTCCTGTAAGACTCGCTCCCTCATTTCAGAACCCTGACTCCTATAATACTACTCCACCAGAACCTATGCAAATAGGTAATACTCGCTTATCTGAGGCTGAGAGACAGTACAGAAGAAGGGAGGGTCTCTGTTTATACTGCGGGCAGAGAGGTCACCTACGTCTTAGTTGCCCTAATCGTCCGGGAAACGCTCGCACCTAAGTTCCCTTAGAGGACGGGCCTTGGGTGTTTCATTACTGTCCTCTATGCATAATAAAAAAGACCATAGGCTTCTGATTCCTGTCTCTCTAGCTTGGGAAAAGGGGTTTATTACTACGATGGCATTATTAGATTCTGGAGCAGCAGAAAGCTTTATAGACCAAACTTTCGCTAATAAGCATTGTATCCCATTCCAATTGAGAGATACACCCTTGGCCGTTGAGGCCATAGATGGTAGACCTTTATCTGAACCAGTAATATTCCATGAGACCGAACCCGTTAAGCTTACTGTTGGTATTTTCCACGAAGAGTTGATTTCCCTTCTGTTAATTTCCTCCCCGGCAGTCCCAGTGGTTCTAGGATATTCTTGGCTCAAGAGACACAACCCTCAGATTGACTGGGAGGGTGGAGAAATCGTTTCTTGGGGTATGGGTTGTAGGAAAGAATGTCTGCAGAGAGTTACTTCTGTTTGCCCCGTGAACTCTTATGCTAACACTTCTCAATCCACAGACGTTCAGATACCATTACAATATCTAGACCTCAAATCTGTATTTGACAAGGGTAAGGCGGATACTTTACCTCCCCACCGGTCTTATGACTGTTCTATTAAACTTTTCCCTGGTACTATGCCTCCCAGGGGTACGGTATACCCTCTATCCACCAAGGAAAACTTAGTTTTAGAGGAATATATCAAGGAGAATTTAGACAAGGGATTTATTAGAAAGTCTTCTTCTCCGGCGGGGGCGGGTTTCTTTTTTGTAGAAAAGAAAGACGGTACCTTACGTCCTTGTATAGACTATCGGGGATTGAACAAAATTACTATCAGAAATGCTTACCCTATTCCTTTGATTACTGAACTCTTTGACAGACTAAAGGGCTCGAGTATTTTTACTAAACTTGACTTAAGAGGAGCATATAACTTAGTGCGAATTAAACAAGGAGATGAATGGATGACAGCATTTAATACCCGTTACGGGCATTATGAGTATACCGTAATGCCGTTTGGGCTTTGTAACGCCCCGGCCGTCTTCCAAGACTTGATCAATGAAGTTCTTAGAGAATTCCAACATGAATGTGTAATTGTATATTTGGATGATATACTAATCCATTCTAGAGACATTAATTCACATCATAGACAAGTCAGAAAGGTATTACAGAAACTTTTACAACATGGATTGTATTGTAAATTGGAAAAATGTAGCTTTGACCAGTCTCAGGTAACTTTCTTAGGTTACGTAATTTCCAAAGACGGGTTTATGATGGACCCGACCAAACTAAAATCGATTTTAGATTGGCCTTTACCTAAGGGACTCAAAGCCATACAAAGATTTCTTGGATTTTCTAATTATTACAGACGTTTTATTAAAGGGTACTCCTCTGTTATCGCTCCTATCACTAATATGACCAAACAAGGAGCCGATACCAAAACCTGGTCTACTGAGGCTTTATCTGCTTTCGAAACGCTCAAACAGTCTTTTGCCTCAGCACCTGTATTAGTTCATCCTGATACCTCTCTACCCTTTTTACTTGAAGTTGATGCGTCTGAAACAGGGATAGGCGCAGTGTTATCCCAAAGACAAAGTTTAGATAAGCCGCTGCACCCTTGCGGTTTTTTTTTCAAGAAACTGTCACACACTGAAAGGAGATATGACATTGGTGATAGAGAACTTTTAGCTATCATTATGGCATTAAAGGAATGGAGACATTTGTTAGAGGGCACCGTCCTCCCAGTTACTATTTTGACTGACCACAAAAATTTATCGTATATGGGGGAGGCCAAAAGATTATCTGCCAGGCAGGCACGTTGGTCTATGTTCCTTACACACTTTAATTATGTGCTTACTTACAGGCCTGGTTCGAAGAACACTAAGGCAGACGCTTTGTCACGTCAGCATGAACCTACCACCTCTACAGAGGATACTTTGTTCCCTATTATTCCTGAAGTCAATATTATCGCCAACACCAATGTCAAAATACACTCTCCATTGCTCGCTGATATTCAGAACGAACAATCTCTTGCTCCCGAACGTACTCCTGTGGGCCGCTTGTTCGTGTCTCCCAAATTCCAAGTGGACATTATTCGCTGTTTCCACGATAGCAAGATCGCTGGTCACCCCGGCATCCACAAAACTTACTGCCTGATCTCCAAAGACTTCTGGTGGCCCGGTTTACGTAGGGATGTGGAAGACTTTGTCAAGGCTTGCAATGTTTGTGTCAGGAATAAACTTCCGCGGGATCTCCCTTGTGGTTTATTGCAGCCCTTAGTCGTTCCCAACAAACCTTGGGCTTGCTTGGCTATGGATTTTATTGTTGATCTACCAGCTTCCAATAGGCATACAGTTATCCTCACGGTCCTTGACAGGTTTACTAAAATGGCTCATTTCGTTCCCTTGCCTAAACTTCCGTCCTCCCCCGAACTGGCCGTGATATTTGCTAGAGAAATTTTCCGTTTACATGGTATTCCCAATGAGATTGTGTCAGACAGGGGTTCCCAATTTATTTCCCGTTTTTGGAGATCCTTCTGTTCACAGTTGGGCATCAAACTGAATTTTTCTTCGGCCTATCATCCTCAATCTAACGGAGCAGCCGAACGCACTAACCAAAAAATTGAGCAATATCTACGTTGTTTTGTTTCTGAACACCAGGATGACTGGGTCGGTCTGATTCCTTGGGCGGAGTTTGCTCACAACAACCTTGTTTGTGGTTCCACTCATAATAGCCCCTTTTTCTTGAACTATGGCTTTAACCCTACTGTTCTTCCGTCGGTGTCTCCTTCCCAGGGTATACCGTCGGTTGATATTCATATAGCCAACCTGAGAAAGTTGTGGGATCAGACTCGACAAATTCTTGAACGTAGTTCCGCGGTGTTTAAGTCACATGCTGATAGGCGTAGACGTCCTGCTCCTATTTTTTCTCCGGGGATAGGGTCTGGTTGTGTACCAGACACATTCGCCTGAAAGTTCCTTCCTTGAAGTTTGCTCCTCGTTACATTGGTCCTTACAGGGTACTGAGGAGGATCAACCCGGTTTCTTATTTGCTGGATCTACCTCCTACTCTACGCATCCCTAACTCTTTTCATGTGTCGTTATTGAAACCTCTTGTTTGTAACAGATTTTCCTCCCGCTCTACTCCTCCATCCTCGGTCCGTGTGGATGGTCAGGAGGAATATATCATCAAGTCCATCCTTGATTCTCGTATTTCTAGGGGGAAGCTGCAATACCTCATAGACTGGAAAGGTTATGGTCCAGAAGAGAGGTCTTGGGTTCCTGGTATAGACGTGCATGCTCCTCGTCTTCTTCGGGCCTTCCACGTTCGTTTTCCTTCTAAGCCAGGTCCCATCCGCCCGGTGGGCGTTTCTAGAAGGGGGGGTACTGTCAGGGTACCTGTTGGTGATGTATCCAGGGAGGACATCCTCTCTGCTTAGGGGCTCCCTTCCCCTAGCATTTCGGCATATTCGGCCGTTTTCGCGCCGGCCGCGCTAGCTCCTCCCCCTTTTATGACGCGACGGCTAGCGTCGACGTCATGACGTCGGCATTTGCATAAAGTGCCGGGAACCGCTATTCCGGACCTTTTGGGGGCGTGGTCTCTATTTAGGTAACAGGGTATTTAAAGGAAACCTTTACTACTGCTCATTGCCCTGTCGTGGTTCTAGCTTGCTAGTCACTCAGCGCGTTCTTTATCTTATGTTTCCGGTTTTGACCCTTGCTTGTCTTTTGTCCTGTTGTCCTCTCCTCTCCTTTGACTTGGCTTGTATCTCGCTTACCTGTCCTCCGGCTCCCTCGACCTCGGCTTACCTTTTGACTATTCTTGCTTTGTCCCTACGTTAGTCCGGCCATTCTAAGGTCCGGTATACGTACCTCCTTCTGTCCGCACTCTGCGTATTGGATCCCTGTCAGTATCCTGACACGATCTACCTAAAAGCTGCACAGCTGAACCCGCAAAACCCAAGACGCTAGCTTTCATCGCAGTCCAAATTCTAAATAAATGAGTAGAGAAACGCGTAGGATCTCTCCCACAAGACACCAATGCATTCCCAAGCACCAACGTGAACTGTAAATGAGTAAGCGGGGACCCATCTGCATGTACCAGTAGCGAGACTGACGACGGCCTAACCACCATATAATGATGAAACAGCCGAACAGGACAAAACTCACCCCCAGTATTACCCACGCGGAGCCACATGCCTCTACCGGACTGAACCGTCTTTGACCTGCGAATATGTAAGTCCACAAAACTATCCGACCAATGCACATCCGATAACAATAACAGGAATACCGAACGGCGATTGGGGGCTATGAGCTCCCTCACCTGTAAAGCTCTGAAAAAACAGAAGACGAATTCCACCTGGAAAAACAGATTCTCTCTATCCGAACTGCAAATACTAGGCAACGCCACCATCAACCGCCACAGCAAATTCACAGAAATCGGCCGACGTTGATCTGAACGCCTCCGACTCCTCCAGCCACGCAAGACCTGTTGCAAGCAAAACTCCTATGTTTTTTTGTTTTTTTGTTTTTTTTACTCCTTCTTTATTATTTTCCATACAAAAAAAAGACAACTCCATCAAGGGCCACGGCCCTGCGTTTAATCATTTAAAAAAAAAAAAACATTTCACAATAGCAGTACAACATTACAACACTTACTTCAACTCCTTTGGGAGAAATGTGATCAAGTATCAATATCCTTCTGAAGATACGGTCTCCGGTACTGCATACAATACTCCAAGTGAGGTCTCACCAGTGTTCTGTACAATGGCATGAGCACTTTCCTCTTTCTACTGCTAATATCGCTCACTATACAATCAAGCATTTTGCTAGCATTTCCTGCCCATTACATTGTCTGCCTACCTTTAAGGCATCAGAAATAATCACCCCTAAATCCCTTTCCTCAGATGTTGCCCTTGGGTTTTTACGTCCAAGATGCATTATCTTGCACTTATCCACATTAAATGTCAGTTGCCACAGCTCTGACCATTTTTCGAGTTTACCTAAATCATTTGCCATTTGGCTTATCCCTCCTGGAACATCAACCCTGTTACATATCTTAGTATCATCAGCAAAAAGACATACCTTACCATCAAGACCTTCTGCAATATCACTAATAAAAATATTAAAGAGAATGGGTGCAAGTACAGATCCCTGAGGTACCCTACTGGTGACAAGTCCAAGCTTCGAATATATTCCATTAACTACAACCCTCTGTTGCCTGTTACTCAGCCACTGCCTTACCCATTCAACAATGTTGCAATCCAAACCTAAAGATTGCAGTTTATTGATAAGCCTTCTATGTGCAACAATGTCAAAAGCCTTACTGAAATCTAGGTAAGCAATGTCTACTGCACCACCCTGATCTATAATTTTAGTTACCCAATCAAAAAAATCAATAAGATTAGTTTGGCATGATCTCCCTGAAGTAAACCCATGTTGTCTCTGATCTTGAAATTCATGTGTTTTTAGATGTTCAACAATCCTATCCTTTAACATGGTTTCCATCACTTTTCCCAGTATAGTTGCCAGACTCCTCCCTACTACCTTTCTTGTGAATGGGAAAGAAAAAAAGACCCAAAAGTGCGCTCTAGAAAGGATAACTATATTATTGGCTGGAATATTTTGCACCAAGGCACAAACAGGACCAGGCACAGTGAGTGCAAGGCAGTGGCGTACACATGACCCATGTGGCCCCGGTGCGAAAATTGATCCGTGGCCCCCCCCCCCCCGCCGCGCGGGCCGGGCCGCAACACATGGCGGTGGGCACCTGGTCGCAGGGGTTACAGGGCTGCGACCCCTGCGACCGCGGTATGTACGCCAGTGCATGCAGATGCACACACACTTAAAGGACCACTCTAGGCACCCAGACCACTTCAGCTTAATGAAGTGGTCTGGGTGCCAGGTCGAGCTAGGGTTAACCCATTTTTTCATAAACATAGCAGTTTCAGAGAAACTGCTGTGTTTATGAATGGGTTAAGCCTTCCCCTATTTCCTCTAGTGGCTGTCCCATTGACAGCCGCTAGAGGCGCTTGCGTGCTTCTCACTGTGATTTTCACAGTGAGAGCACGCCAGCGTCCATAGGAAAGCATTATGAATGCTTTCCTATGTGACCGGCTGAATGCGTGCACAGCTCTTGCCGCGCGTGCGCATACAGCCGACGGGGAGGAGAAGAGGAGGATCGGAGGAGGAGAGCTCTCCGCCCAGCGGTGGAAAAAGGTAAGTTTTACCCCTTTCCAGAGCCGGGCGGGAGGGGGTCCCTGAGGGTGGGGGCACCCTCAGGGCACTATAGTGCCAGGAAAACGAGTATGTTTTCCTGGCACTATAGTGGTCCTTTAAAGGACCACTACAGACACCCAGATCACATCAGCTCAATGAAGTTGTCTGGGTGTCAGGTCCTTCTAGTTTTAACCCTGCAGCTGAAAACATAGCAGTTTCAGAGAAACTGCTATGTTTCACTGAGGGTTAATCCAGCCTCTAGTGGCTGTCTCACTGACAGCCGCTAGAGGAGCACACTGAACATCCATAGGAAAGCATTGCGTGCGCGGTCGCATTTGGAGCTGAGAGGCTGAGGGAACCCCAGCGCCAAGGGAGTCCGGCGCTGGAGAAAGGTAAGTGCTGAGTGTCACACACACTCTCACAAACAGACGCATACACACTAGCTAACAGACACACACATTTACTGACAGACACACTCAGCGACAGACATACATACACACTCACTTACAAAACATACACTCTCATTGACAAAACACACACTCACTAACAGACATCAAACAGACTCACTAACACACACACTCAGTAAGACACACACAGTAATACACTCACTGACACTCACACTAACACTCACTCTAACACTCACACACACTAACACTCACACACACTAACACTCACTCACACTAACACTCACACACACTAACACTCATACACACTAACACTCACTCACACTAACACTCACACACACTAACACTCACTCTAACACTCACTAACACTAGCACTCACTCTCACTAACACTCACACACACTAACACTCACTCACTCTAACACTCACACACACTAACACTCACTCTAACACACACACACTCACACACACTAACACTCACACACTCTAACACTCACTAGCAGACACACACACACTAACACTCACACTAACACTCACTCTAACACTCACACACTCTAACACTCACACACTCTAACACTCACTCTAACACTCACACACACTAACACTCACTAGCAGACACACACACACTAACACTCACACTAACACTCACTCTAACACACACACACACTAACACTCACTCTAACACTCACTCTAACACACACTCTAACACTCACACACACACACACACTCTAACAATCACATACACACACTCACACATACACACACACACACACACACTCTCTAACACTCACACACTCTAACACTCACTCTAACACATTTTTTTTGTTTTTTTAAATGTAATCCCCCCAGCCTCCTTACCTTTTGGAGTGCTGGGGGGATTCCCTGGGGTCCAGTGGTGCTGCTGGGCTGCTGGGCGGGTGGCCGGTCGGGCGGGCAGGCAGGCGGGCGCGCGAGGGAGCACTCAGTGCTTCCTCTTCAGCTCCCTCGCGCGCCGCGTAGGGATGCCGGCGCCGGAAAATGACGTCATCTTCCGGCTCCGGTATCAGTGCGGTGCGCGAGGAAGCTGAAGAGGAAGCACTGAGTGCTCCCTCGCGCGCCCGCCTGCCTGCCCGCCCGACCGGCCACCCGCCTGCCCGGTGACAGCAGGGCCAGTCTCGGGGGGCCCTGGGGTGGTCAGCTCCTGGGACCCCCAGGAGAAGAGTACATACCGGGTCGCAGGGGCGGCCGGGCCCCCTGGTATGTATGCCACTGGTATGTACCTTTGCCAGGTATATGTGGATGTTGAAGGGGCACATTTGAGACACAGCCATTTGTTTTTTTTCTAACTTTGTAATTTGATGCTGTGTCCATGTTCCATTTTGGAGTAGTTTAGCTGGTTTGTTATGCAAACTACCCCACAAACGCATACCATTTTTTTTTAAAGAATACACGCTGGGGTATTTCAAAAGTCATATTTTGAGCCTTAGCGTGGGATCATTTTTTTGCCGGTTTGTTCCAGGTGTAGTAGTAATGAGCATTTTTTTACTCTTTTAAACTTTTTGTACTTTTTAAAACTTTTTAAACTTTTTTTTACCTTTAAAATTTTTATAAACCTTTTTTTACCGTTAACCCCTAACTAGCAGTAAGCAGCACTAACACTACATTCCCAAATTTCCCGTAACTCTCACCCACCCCAGCTAGCAAAATATATCATTTTAAAATATTTAAATTATTAATGAGATAAATTGAACCCCTGAGGGTTAAAAAAAAATCACAGTTAATCTTTAGGGGTTAAAAAAAAATCAGACCACAGTATAATACTGTGATCTGTATTTTGATTACTGTAGACAGTGACCAACTGGCAGGGAAGGGGTTCATTTTTATTAGGACTGGGTAAAGTGGGGTGGGATTTTTTTACTTTTTTAAAACATTATTAAAACATTTTAAAAACTTTTTAAAGCTTTTTTTTAACGTTAACCCCTATCTAGCCAAACACCAAATTCCCCAATTCCCCACTAACTTCGACCCACCCCAGATAGCTAAATATATAATTTTATAATATTTAAATTAATTAATAAAATACATTTAACTCCTGAGGGTTAAAAAAATAAGTTAACCCTCAAGGGGTTAAAAAAAAATTCAGATCAAGTAAAATGTAGTCCAACTGGCAGGGAAGGGTTAATTTTATTAAAGCAGGGGAAAGGGGGGTGAGGGGGTGGGATTTAACTTTAATTAATTATTTTTTTGCAAGGAGAAGCAGATCAGCACTGAACCGTCTCCCTGCACGTCACACTGACCGCGGAAGCAAAGGGAGGCAGATCAGAAGTCCCTGCAGCACATGTGTCAGAGGCTGTCAGAGCGATCACAGCTGCAGCTGAGAGGGGTTAACTTTAATAAATGACGTTCGCGAAGGGGTTGAAGGACTGACTGTTCACTTCTTGCCTGATATATCCCACCCCTTGGCAAGTGCCATTGTAACAATACAATTAATGTTATTCACTTCACCTGTCAGTGGTTTAAATGTTGTGACTGATCAGTGTATATATATATATAGGTTTGGGCTCTCCTGGAGATGTTGTGTTTAGCAGACCTCTAGTTCATCTACTGTGTAACTCCTCTTCTCATTTCATTCACATTTGGTGCACCTTGCTGAGCCAGCACCATTTTCCACTCTGTGATGCTGGAGCACTGTGGCACTGTGTGTATTTTGCAATACGGTGGCTAGGGCACTTGCGTCTGATTTGCGCTGGCACAAAGATTAAGGTACTGTGTATAAAATTTAAATCATAGCACATATATGAGCCTCTATTGTTTGGCGTTTCTGCTCCCTTTTGTTATGCATTTTATGTTTGGCTTTTTTGCTCACTGGGTGCTGTATTGCAGGTAGCAGTGACTGCCTTTTTTAAAAACATTTTTTTTTATTTTAATTCATCTGTTTATATAAGTTGATTCTTATAGTTTCCTTTTTTCTTCATCTCTGCAGTATCAATGGAACAGTCTCCTACCTCTGCTAAATATGTTACACTAGGTCACACGTGATCTTAATGTTCAGCTAAGTTTTATTTAATAAAG
>OW240919.1:13867881-13905185 GCA_933207985.1 Pelobates cultripes | reverse complement strand
GCCACCTGGGGTCAGCAGGGCCAGCCTCAGGGGGGCCCGGGGGTGGTCGGCTCCTGGGCCCCCCAGGGGAAGAGGCTGGCCCTGTGGCTACATACCGGGTCGCAGGGGCGGCCGGGCCCCCTGGTGGGCCAGGCCCGGTCGCAGTCGCGACCCCTGCGACCCTGGTATGTACGCCAGTGGTGCAAGGCATTAGTAGATTTATCTATCAAGCTGTCTGTCTGTCAACAATAAACCAATTAACAGATAAACGGAAGGATTTAGCTTAATGAGGCAGTTTGAGTGTATAGATTATACAACTGCAGTCTCATTTAGGAGTTAAATCACTTTGTTTATACAGCCCTAGTCAGACCTCCTAAATGAGACTTGCACAGGTTTCCTAAACACTTCCTGTAAAGAGTTATCTAATGTTTAAACTTCCTTTATTTCAAAGTCTGTTTAATTTATAATTTCTTATCTCCTGCTCTGTTAATAGCCTTCTAGACCCTGCAGGATCCCCCTGTGTGTGGTTAATGTTCAATTTAAAGTGCAGGAGATAAAAATGTTTAAAGCAAGTTAACATCTGATTCAAAATGACACAATTTTTTTTCATGCAGGCTGTGTGAGTCCCTGGGGCTGCATAGACAAAAACAATGTGATTTAACTCCTAAATGGCTGGGAATTGAGCAGTGAGACTGCAGGGGTATGATCTATCCACCAACAAGTTGTTTTGGTGCCTATAGTGTCCCGTTAAATATTTTTATGTTCACTGATGGAATACAACATTAGGTTTAAACAAGTTTTGAAATTCTCAAGAAGCCAGAGCAGATAAACAACCAATTAGATGAACTATGACATCATCACAGCTCTTGCTAGTAAAGGACATTATTTCACTCTCTGTTTAAGCATAAATGGGTAAAGGGACATTAAACACCAAAAGCAATTTAGCTTAATCAATCAGTTTTGGTGTAGCTCATGCCCCTGTAATCTCACCCCTCAAATATCTGCTATTTATGAGTTAAATCACTTTGTTTATGCAGCTGTAGCCTACCAAAGCAGGAGATCACTGCAGATTCGACTCAGAGATTTATTTTGGGCTGCACTGCAGTATGACCAAATTTAGGCCAATTTTTAATCTTGATCTCCGTGCTGAAATGTTCTCCACTTACAGACCCCCTTAAATGTCCGATGCCAAACATGTTCAGGGCAACTTGTGATTCTTAATTCAAGCAGTGATAGGCCAGCAACCAGCGGTCAAATAGTTATATAAGCCTTAGCAAAGTTAATAATGTAGTGGCTGGCCAGTCATTCCTGGCCAACTACCATGTTTAATAATTTTTAAATAAATAAAAAGTCTATGGGGATCCATAAGGGAAGTGGAGGCATAGTCTAGTCTGGTAAGTCTTTTGCTGCCCAGTCGCTAGAAAGACCTCCTCCCGTCCCCTTTCCTCGTGTCAGTGGCTGGAGGCTATTTAATATAAGGGGTGAGAACCTTGTGCGTGTCCCTGCCATCATAGGCGTGCGCAGCCTATTGCATTAGGGTGTGCACCCTAAAGCACAAACACACATGCCGCGTGTATATGTATGTGTGTGTGTATATATATATTTCCCATAGATATCCTGGTGAGTTGGATGTAAAATGTGGACTCGAATCTGAAGTAGTTTAAGGTAAGGCAGGCTTGCAGTAGTTCTAGTAGGTAGTCTATAGGAGGTTTCAACTTGATCGAAGAAATCCGTAGTATTTCTCCCATTGCCTCAATACCCTTCTGGTGAGGGATGACAGTATACAAGCTGCATACATCTATCGTAGCCAAGAGGATTCCACTTTCTGGTATGATTATCTTCTTGAGATGTTGTATGGCTGCCCCACTATCTTTAACACACGTAGGTAGTGCCATGACTTGGCCTTTAAACAGTGTATCAATCCATTTTCCTATGGGCTCCAACAAGCTTCCATTGGCAGACACTATAGGATGGCCTGGTGGATGAATAGGGTCTTTGTGTGCTTTGGGGAGCCTATACAGTATAGGACATCTTGTATGGGCTTTGATACTATGAAGCTTTGATACTACAGACAGAACAATAAACATAGTATTCTCCTCTTAGGTTGTTCTCAGAGATCCTTTTTTGTATAATTTGTACATATATCTTTTTATGTATATTTTGTATATATATTCTTTGTGCTTTTTCTCACCCTCACAGGGTTAAACCTGATCACTTATGCTAATTCTCTTACACCACGCCATTAGGTGACGTCACACTACCTCGTTTTCATCACCCCACCCTCCAATCAAACTCTTTTCTTAGGTATATAACAGCCACAAGCTCACATTGTAAATTGTCTTTAAAAAAGTCTGCATAGACTGAAACGTCGACTATCGTGTTAATCACTGTGTTTGCTTAATAAAGCAGCAGTTTGAATTTACTTTACCAAGACTCAAGAGTGCTCTCTACTGGGTATATATATATAGACAAAAACAAAAAGGTCCTTGCAAAGCCAAAAACATACAAAAATAGAAAAAGGGAGCCTAGCACTCACGGTCTTTATAGTATAAAGTAGAGTTCTTTATTATTGTTTATTTGTTGATCCTGAGGAAAGCCCCGGACATGGGCTGAAACGTCGATACCATGGAATAACTCCTAATAAAGAACTCTACTGTATACTATAAAGACCGTGAGTGCTAGCTTCCCTTTTTCTATTTTTGTGTATATATATACATACATACATACATATACACACATACATACATACATACACACACTGCTGTGTGTGTGTGAGGATGCTGTTAGTGTGCTGTGTGTGAGGGTGCTGTTTGTGTGTGTAAGGGCGCTGTGTGTGTGTGAGGGTGCTGTGTGTGTGTGAATGTGCTGTGTGTGTGAGAGAGAGTGCTGGTAGTGTGCTGTGAAGGTGCTGTGTGTGTGTGTGTGTGTGTGTGTGTGTGTGAGGGTGCTGTGTGTGCTGTGAGGGTGCTTTTTCTGTGTGTGTGTGTATGTGTGTGTAGGGATGCTGTTAGTGTGATGTGTGTGTGAGGGTGCTGTTAGTGTGCTGTGTCTGTGAAGGTGCTGTGTGCATGTGTGTGAGGGTGCTGATAGTGTGGTGTGTGTGAGTGTGCTGTTAGTGTGTGTGTGTGTGAAGATGCTGTTAGTGTGATGTGTGTGAGGGTGCTGTTAGGGTGCTGTGTGTGTGTTTGTGTGTGTGGGTGCTGTTAGTATTCTGTGTGTGAGAGGGTGCTGTTAGTGTGCTGTGTGTGTAAGTGTGCCGTTAGTGTGCTGTGTGTGTGAGGGTGCTGATAGTGTGCTGTTGTGTGTGAGGGTGGGGGGGACAAATTATGAAATAGCTCCCCTCCCTTCTTACCTTTTGCCTGGGGGAGAATCCTTGCTGCCATCACTGGTGGTCCTAGTGGTGAGTGAACTCTAGCCTGCCACGGCAACTCTCTGACCTCGCGAGAAGAACCCGGCGGAGCTGCTGGCTAGAGTTCCCTGGGTCCTCTCCTGCCTCACTCCCTGCCTATGTGTCGGTGAGGGAGATCTTTGGGGGCACACAGCAGGGCCGGCGCTTGGATAGCGCCGACTCTGCATGGACCAACAGGGGAGATCCTGTGATCTCCCCTGCCGGCCTCGATCCATGCACGGGGCGCGGGGATTAGGGTGTGCCCATGCACACCCGACACACCCCGTGCGCACGCCTATGCCTGCCATTATCCATGGGCAGCAGGTAGGGCCCGAATTATAATTATCATGGGGGAGAACCTAGTTTCCCCTCCAAGACCCTACCTGTGACCAGCAGTTGGGGGCTCTAATTAATTAAACAATGCAATGGGTGGAAATGCTATTGTTTCCCCCCTCCTCCAAAGAGTGCCATAATCCACCCCTTTCCCATTATTTTCACCTTTTGGAAAAATAGTTAAACTGAAAAAAAAATTCTGGCAGTGCAGAAGTCTTATCTGAAAACATATGTTTGATGTTAATACATTTAGCCCCTCAATACTGCTGAAATGTTAGTTCTGGAAGGAAGTGACCCGAGATTACATGCTCCTAATTCCCGAGTTAATTGAGAGCAGCCCCTCACAGTCCACTGAAGGTGGGCAGAGATATCTGAATAACTCCCACTGGGACCCCTGTCAGGCCAGCTCTTAGGAAGATCTCCCCAGCCTGGTGTGCCGTGCAAAACACCTCCATTTACATAAGCAATTCACTGTTTAATAACATTCTATCACAAGCAAAGAACTAATCACAAGATATATTCCAAATCTTGAGATTATTTATATTATATTTAAAGGGTAAAATATTAATAGCTAATTTTAACAAACATATACAGATACAATTAATACAATTCTTCAAGATGCACACCATTGTTTGCATGCATTAAAAATAAATATTTTTTCCTTTCTGGATTGTAAATGAAAGGTTGCAAACAACATTAAAACATATATAGGTCTATATACTAACCATTGACTTGTGCCTACATTGACAACATCTGGTGGAAATTGCCTCATTTCGACCAGTTCTGCATTTCTCACGTTTCCTAAAAGCAGATCTTGTCATAATTGGGTCGTCCTATTCAAAGCTGCACCATTCGCCTGAATGCATTCATGTTAAAATTACTGCTTTTCATATTACAAATCCTATAGTAATCGTAGAATTTTGACATTTGCAAAGGATTGGTTTTAAAGAAAATCAGGAATGAATACACCAGGCAGGATGCACATTAGCAAATTATTGTTCACTTACTTTTGCAAAAGCAGTACGGGGGCCATTTAGTAAATAAACCCATTAGTTATCACTGCATATGTACTTAAATGCTTTCAATTGAAAAATATTGTAACCTATGTATGTAATGTCATGCGTGGTTCATTAGTGTGGACGTCAAGTGTACTGCAAGAATACAAGGCCATTCAATTTGAACACTGCAGTTTTAAACCCCAATTTTACATCCATCCCCGCAACAAGGCCATTTAATTTGAACACTGCAGCTTTAAGGTACAGACTGAGATTCAGAAGATATTGAACTGCATTTATTTTACCGTTATTACCACGTTATTAGTTTACTATAACAATGTTACCATTTGTACCTGCAATTATTAATAATCTGGTTGATATAATTTTGGTTGGCAAATATTTGAGTTGTATACAACAAATGGCAAGTCTGCTCAACCATGTCCCCCCCCCCCCCATAGCTGTTTGGAACCACAGTCAATCGCCTCCTCATTCCAGTCACATGTTACCAGTTAACCTTTAGATTCTAAGTTCACAGGAAGGGCACGTTACCTCTGTTCTTATTGTGTTTGTCTTTTTTTCCAATTGTACAGTGCTGCGGAATATGTCGGCGCTTTATAAATGCCAGTAATAAATAAATGAATAAGGCATCACACAAACGCTTGCATTCTCATTGCTACTTTCACATGTTTTCCTGGGAGAAGAATGACTGGCTGAAACATTTTTGCTATTTTGTAGTTGTTGCAAAAACGTTAGGGAATTCTTGGAAGCTGCCAACCATCACCCTTCAGTTATCACAGTTCAGCATATATTTAAACATTATTTTAATTCTGGCATAGCTTTTAACATTTATCTATTCAATGCATTTATTAGAACTGTAGAAAACCCAAGCCTATTCCGACCTTCACTTTGAAGACTCTTTGAATTCCCACTTTATTGCAAAAAACCCCATGAAAATCCTGAACCGGTACTATTAGTTTAACAGTGGTAATACCCCTATATGTCCACAAGATGGTGGTAGAATTTTTCAAAAGGATTCATGCTGCTAAACCTGGAGTGACAGCATTATTTCTTGCTAGTTTAGAGATTTTTTTGAAATCTGTTCATGTTTATAGGATTGATATTTCTGTAGAATTAATAAAGTACAATTTATAAAGTACAATTGCTAGGACTAGCTTTCTATGCCAAGAAGGAATACATCTAAATAGACCCAAATGAAACATTTGAAACAAATGCCCCAACCTTTACTCATCTGTCCCAGTATTGGTGACTGATGTAATCACTCCCTCCTTCTCCTAACTCCTATCTTTCTAACCAGAAACTTCCTGAATCTCCAAGATGCAGCCTTCAGCATTTACCCTCAGTGTTATTTAAAATCATACTGGGCAAGTTAATGGACTTTAAAAATCAGAGACTAAGTTAGTTTTACTCAGGACATTCCAAATGTTACTCAGGACTTTGTTAATAGACAGATTATTCAGCTGCCTACAGTCGCCTCTCTGACGGCAGCGTGTATATTGGAAGTGCAAAAGGAGAATTTAAAAAAATATTATGATTCTTTTAATGGTCACAGATTAACTGGAGCACCAATTCCCTTGGATATGGATTATATTGCTTCAAATCATTCCTTGGCTGGAGTTTTATTTCCAGTGGATATTTACCCCTGGCTCATAACTCACCTTATCTGTGAATATTATGTGAATGAATACAGCATTCAAATAATATTCCCAATGTAACGGCGCCCCCAGGCATAAAAGGGGTTAACAGCCGTTTCGTGGATCTTCCCCTTCCAGTGATACAGGCAGCTACTGCAGAACACCAAACTCCCGAACTGGATACAAGGGAATGCTCCAAAGTCCCGAACTGGAACCTCACGAATAGCTGCTAGCAGACAAACAGGTAAAGCACCCAAGCGGCTTACACTCCTGGCAATCAGTCTCTAACAGCATACAGTAAATCCCCCCAAGAACGAGACAAGGCTCCGTTTTGGGGGTCAAGCAGGAACAGGTTTATTGAGGGCTACCTGCCCAGTATTTATGCAGGTCTCCCACCTGGTGGACACTCCCCCAGGGGACCAGATGGGAAACTGTAACACAGACAGACATGTATCACATTCAGACACACAGAAGTAAAACATCCCCACAATGTATCCTAATTTCCCCCCCTCTATCCTGGAGATAATTGGGAAGTAATCCAATTATCTCCCAAGACAGAGGCAAAACTCCATTATACACGTGGGGACACAAAGACAGTAAAATACTTTAAAATAAACAAAGTTACATTTAATACATAAAATACAGACATGTCACATATCCCCAGATAGCTGGGATCTGAGCGCACATAACTACCGAATAGCGCTCAGATCCTATTCACACAGTTCAATTGCCATGGAGCCAAAGTTTTTAATTACACAAATTGGTTCCATGGCATAGCTATCTGGGTTAAAACATTCACTGAAGTAAAGTCAGATCAATTCAGCGTCCAGCTAAACAGCCACGAATAGAAGCAGGGAAGGCTGGAGGCTCAGTGGTGCCTGCAGGTAAAAGTGTCCGTTGGCCATCCGGGGAACTCCATAACACCGCCAACTAGCGGCCGCTAAGTGTAACCACGGCCACCCAGTAACAGTCAATTAAGCTGTGGTTAACCGCAGCTTCTGGGTGGTCAATTGACGGCACACACTAGCTTCAGGGAGGTGAATTGAAGGCACACGCCAGCTTCCCGGTGGTCGCGCCTTCGGTATTTTGTTCGGTAGATAAAATCTACCGAACGCCCTGGCAGAAAGGCATGATTAAGCCTTTCTGCAGGGAAAATAAAGTATTTGAAAAGTCCGGTCCATAGTCTAAAGGGAGCAGGCGGGCAACCAGGCTCCTCCAATGCAATGTGGCGAGATTGCTCTCATCACACCCAACTTTCACACTCTGCTCTGCAATCACACCCTGCACAATGTATTCAGACCCTGCACACAAAACCATGCATGAACATTTATGCACTGTACTCAACATTCAAACCTTGCACAATGCATTCACACCCTACTCACAGCATTCAAACCATTCATGAACATTTATGCACTGTACTCGACATTCAAATCTTGCACAATGCATTCACACCCTACACACATAATTAAAACCATGCATGAGCATTCACGCACTGTACTCAACATTCTAATATTGAAAACTGCATTCACACCCTACACACATCATTCAAACCATGCATGAACATTCATGTGATATACTCAACATTGAAATCTTGCACAATGCATTCACACCCTACACACATCATTCAAATTGTGCATGAACATTTACATGCTGTACTTAACATTCAACTCTTGTAAACGCATTCACACCTACACACACATCATTCCTGGACACGAAGAGAGAACTTAGACCTGCTTGAATGCTACTACAACAGCTGACCCAATGAGAGAGGCTACATGAAACATATGTGGGAACTATGGATGAATACGAGACCATCATCTACCCTAACACCAAAACAGCTGATTACACAACGTTTGAACATCTTCAAGAGATATCTAGTGTCACAACTGGAAATAAATGGACTACCTGCAGAGAATTGTCAACTTGAATCCATACCCCAAGATGGCATAACAACAGATATAAGGAAAATGATCCTAGAAAAACTAGCAGTCATTGACCAGCGGACAAGACTACTGAAGATCACTGGAAAGCAACCACCAGACAGCATATTAGCTGCAGTTAATGGAGCATTGTCCACAATCCCATCCTGCACGTCACATCATTCAACCATGCATGAACATTCGCACACTGTACTCAACATTCAAACCTTGCACAATGCATTCACACTCTACACACATCATTGAAACCATGCATGAACATTCATGTACTGTACTCAACATTCAAACCTTGCATAATGCATTCACATATTGCACACATCTTTCAAACCAATTATGAACATTCACACACTGTACTCAACATTCAATCCTTGCACAATGCATGCACACCCTGCACACATCATTCAAACCATGCATGAACATTCATTCACTGTACTCAACATTTAAACCTTGCAAACTGCATTCATACCTACGCACATCATTCAAACCATGCACAAACATTCACGTTGTACTCAACATTCAAACCTCACACAATGCATTCACACCCTACACACATCATTAAAACCATGCATGAACATTCACATACTGTACTCAACATTCAAATCTTGCACAATGCATTCACACCCTGCACACATCATTCAGACCATGCATGAACATTCACACGCAAAACTCATCATTCAAAACTTGCAAACTGCATTCACAACCAGCACTCCACATTTATACCATACTCAGAGCATTCACACACAGTATTTAAAATCTACCGCCAGCATTCACATTCTGTCTGCATAATTATATTATTTTTGAAGAAGAGGGGTGTGCCTGAGAATTCTGTGCATTCATTATCCTAAGATGTAAATCTGATTTTACTAGCAGCTGCAAAAGTGTTTGATGACATCTTTCACTTAGCTCTGTAAAGGTCTGACAAGCTTTACTATGGACAACGTGAGCACTGTGTTCCACAACTCCTTGAAAGTGTTTCTACAAGAGAAAAAGTACTAGTGTATCCAGAAGATTATCCCACCTTTTACCTGTTTCACTCAACTCCCTTTTCTCTTATTCATTCTTTAAAAAAATAAATTAAAAAAAACTCAGTTTCTTTGTGTTCTAACTGTTTTTTACTTATGTTTATTTATGGGGTCTAGGCTAACCCTACTTTTATTTCCAAAAAGGGGCATCTTGGCATTTGTAATGATCACTCTAGAATTATCGCTATGTATTTCGCTCCAGAATATTCCACAGCACAATTTCATAATGCTGATTACACAGCATAAAGTTGACAGATTCGAACGGAGCTGTAAGAAGTGATGAGGATTCTGCTCTAACAAGGTTGCAGTCCAGTAGGAAATGGATGATATGAACAAGCGTAAGAAGAACAAAGTTTCAGAGAGGCGAGGTCAGTAAGTATGTCACTTTGGCTAGGAGTAATAGGAGCTCCAGGCTATTTCAATGTAAGTGTCAATATATGTGTAAGATTCATTTTAGGATGTTGGGTGCTTTGCTGAATAGTAAACACATGGAAATTCCAAATAAGGTGCCTTTGGTCAATTTGAGTTTGGGTAGCGGGGAAATCTGGAGATAAAAAGCAGCTCACTCTTAAAGTGACACTCCACTATCTAGATATAAGTAGATATGCCCCCTAGGATAACATACCGGTACATGCATTTAATTATAATAATTTTTTTAATTGTGACTATATCTAAAAACAGCTTGCAAAACATACAGCTCTTTTATCTGAAGCCTCTTTAAGTCCTCCCCTTCTAATCCTGCCCAGACTTTCTGTAGCTGTCCAATCATAGACTTCCCAAATGCAGCTCAATGAGAAGTCTTTGCAAGGCAATTGCTGCCTCTTGAGTTTATCTCCACTGAGCAAACACAACCAGGAAGTAACAGGACTAGTTGTCTGATTGACAGCCAGGGGTGTGTGACTAGGTAAATGTATAAAAGTGCCAATTTCTATCGAAATCCGCACTTTTTATAAAATCAAAAAAGAGGACACACGCTTCAAACATAAAGGTGTCTGGAATGTTCCTTTAAGGCAGCGATTGTTTAAATCTTGGCATCTCTAAGAATTTATTAAGAGACACTGAAGTCCTACATTCACCAGTGGTTTGTAAAGCAAATACATGAGTGAAGGCTAACCTGTGAGGCTGTTTAAGCATCATGGTAAATGCAGTTCAGAAAGATTTGGGGTGCTAAGGTTGCTCATCGGTGCCTTAGATAACTCAAGGCAATATTCCACTGGAACATGACTACAAAATAAAGATTGTGAATGAGGTGATAACTGAAAAAAGATACAAATAAGGTAAAGGAATCTGCCTAACAAAGGTAGAAACCCTCCTTACTGAAATTACCTCCGAAGTAAAGTAATTCAAAGGTATTGGCAAAACAACAAAAAATAATAATAAACGTTATTTAAACAAGATCATAAAGTTAAAGGAACACTATAGTCACCTAAATTACTTTAGCTAAATAAAGCAGTTTTAGTGTATAGATCATTCCCCTGCAATTTCACTGCTCAATTCACTGTCATTTAGGAGTTAAATCACTTTGTTTCTGTTTATGCAGCCCTAGCCACACCTCCCCTGGCTATGATTGACAGAGCCTGCATGAAAAAAAAAAGTGGTTTCACTTTCAAACAGATGCAATTTACATTAAATAATTGTATCTCAATCTCTAAATTGAACTTTAATCACATACAGGAGGCTCTTGCAGGGTCTAGCAAGCTATTAACATAGCAGGGGATAAGAAAATCTTAATTAAACCGAACTTGCAATAAAGAAAGCCTAAATAGGGCTCTCTTTACAGGAAGTATTTATGGAAGGCTTGGCAAGTCACATGCAGGGAGGTGTGACTAGGGTTCATAAACAAAGGGATTTAACTCCTAAATGGCAGAGGATTGAGCAGTGAGGCTGCAGGGGCATGTTCTATACACCAAAACTGCCTCATTAAGCTAAAGTTGTTCAGGTGACTATAGTGTCCCTTTAAAATACGATAGATAGAGTAAAGTGAAAAAAAAAGGAGAGCAGGAGAAAGTGTCTCATTGTAATAATCAACAAATATAAAGGGTATTGAAAAATCCCTATAAGGGTATAAAAAATCCCTATATAAAACCTAAGTGTGCTGCATACACAGAACAATATGTATGGTATAGCCTGAGAAGGGCAAAACATCCGAGGTGCTCAGGGTATCAGTTATACAGAACATGTAGCCTGTGTAGGACAGTAGGTGAAAATATAGTCAGAGATAGGTAATAGCCAGTGGCGTTTTATGAATAAGATCCCTCAGATAGAGTAGTAGGAGAAGACGTGCATCTAGTTGAATGGAGGCATAACCCCACAATAAACCCAATGGCAGTCAAACCCCACTCCAAAATCAGCCATGCTAATAACCCTCCATAACTAGGAGGCTAACCAGAGAAATGGCTAGAGCTATCCAACCTTATCACCTAGGCTAAGTTACGGAGAGTTATAGCCTCCTAGGTGATCAGATTGGATAGTCAGACTTAAAAATGAAACCATCTTCATTGCAACCTTTATTTCTCGTATGCACCTTTTGTTTTACAACTATATTTTTTCATTGACGGCTTGCTATGATATACCTTGACAAATAGTATTTTATAGTGTAATCAAAGTAAAGTTTTTAAAAATATTATTCACTCATTCTGAAATATAAATAAAAAAATAACTGTGTACCTTAGTTTCTGTCTAGTGGTGCTGTGTGTATATACTGTATATATATATATATATATAAATATAAATAAATAGGTCCAGATAACGCGTGTAAGTGTCTGCGCATTGGTTAAAACTAGCTATATCAATAAATTATGAAATAACGAGTTGCTAAAATGGATACAGTTGGAATTAACACAGAGGCTTCTATGGAGACAAGAAGGTGGTACAGCATTGCAAGGTGTAAGTATATATATTATAGCTTTGTCTGTCATAATAATCCTGACCTGTTTTTCTATGACAAGAAATGTGCAGAGAGCACAGAAGCCTCCAATGATCGATGTGGAAAAACCAGCCAGTTGAGCGCCGTGGCATACATTTTTAATAGCCCAATTGCTCCATTAATTCCTCCTTTTTTTTTTCGTTTTAATGTGAAAATAGTCATAATTCCTCCCAGATTAGGATAGATATACAGCGACAGCCTCTCCTGCTCAAGGTATTTGGTGGACATAATTCATTCATAAAGCCATAATGCAACTCATTTATCATCTGGGCTCTCTGATTCAGCTCCAGGCAGTGCGTACTCTCTGCCCGTTGATGTATTAGGTAACATATGCAAGCTATGAATTATCAACTGAAAGAAGTCAATTATCCACTCTAAAAATGAGTGCCTGGGCACCAATAGCCCCGGGGTCCTTTTTTGTATTTACGAAATGATTTCTAGGCGAGAGAGGTGGAAAAAAAGGGGGGGGGGGCTGAGGAACGGGACTTTTTTTTCCTCTTCTTTTTGACTTCGTAAAACAGGCAGACAACATTCCCCCGAAATGGCAAAAAAATTAAATAGAATAAATAAATAAATAAAAAGGAACATTTTGAACTTTTAATGCAATAATCCATTTTTATATACACCTGGCTTAATAACTGGTTTCAAAAAAAGCTATAAAACAGTCGTGTCCGGCAGCCATATTGACTTGCTCCTTTCTATCTGGTCTCAGTCTGGCCTTCAATCAAATCCGAAGGTATAGGCTGACAGAGAAAGCTAATAGACTGGATAGGAATGGGAATATTGGAGATTTTTCTAGGTCCCCTGCTACGGGCCCTGTGACTTCTCATCTCTTTAGACATTGATTTCTCTCACACGCGTGCTCTCTCTAAGAGGCTCACGCATTCTAGAGGAAGTCAGGAGCTCAAAATCAGCAAAAAAAAAAAAAGCTCTGGCAGAGCAGCTCTGTGACACTTAGGGAAATGAGGTCATTATATGGAATTACAGAGGGTTTTGATAGCTTGTAATAGGTTTTAATGATGGAATTTAGCATAGGCACCCCCTAGGGACAGGTTTGATGTACATTCAGACAGGCCATTTAATAACCTGTGCTCAGTGCTTGAGCCAGGGAGTTTAACAGCCTAATGGAGCATCTAAAAATAAAATCCCTTGAACAATTCATTATTCTAAGGGCCTTGTTGTAAATGTTTTATTTTATATGACCTTATTTCCTTTGCAGCTTCACTGTACTATAGATATATATATACACACACGCACATAAAAAATATATATGTATATAACATTTGCATATTTTTATATATAACATTTTACATTTATTTGATTGCGATACAGTCAAAGTGAACATTATATAACTCTATCTACCTATAGAAGAAGCACATTTTTATTTGATAATCAAATGAAAAGCAGGATCTATGCCTTTGACGACGCAGATCGATACCCCTTGATCCCTTGTCCAGTGCAGGACTTAATAAATTTGGATTGCTTGGTTATGATACTGTTTACCTACCAGTTTCCATCCAATAAAATCCAAGTAAATTGCGATTAGAGGTCGGTGTGCGAAAAAAACACATGCTACGTCCCATCGTGTATCACGTTGACAAGCCAGCAGTGAGAATTCACAAAATTTATTTACCATGATTTTGAATTGAGGAAGCCAAGCTTCCAAATTCCCAAAAAAGATTCCAAGTCGAAACCACATTAAATTTAGGTTTTTAGGATAATCTTTTCGAAGGATTTAATATTTTTTGGATAAACTTTTGAAATTATTTTTCTAAATACTACAATATACATTTTTTTTTAAATAGATCATATATAAAATATTTCAATATATCAAAAAAAGTAAATATTTTCAAAAAATTCTATTGTTTTGAACGTTTATCCAAAGATATCATATAATTTGAAAAGCTAATCCAAAAATACTAAATCTGGGCCTTTATCGGGACCATCAAAATATTAGTAATTTTCATACCTAGAAGGATAAATAACCAATATCCTCTGCACATGAAGTAGAATAATACAAATACCCGTTTCCCCCCTCGACTTTAGGATGTGCGTGAGCAACATTTTCAAAAGCTTCCATGTTAATTTATTATTAGACAACTAAAAGGACTATGTGACGACTGGACCTCGTCACGGGTTCTTGGAGGGGCATACTTGCCAGCCTCTTGCCCTGTGACTATGGTCCCTGTGTTAAATCCTGGTTAAAACCACTGTGTGTGCCTTTCTGTACTTGTATGGCCACAATTCGAACTTTCAAAGCTGCACTTCAAATTCCCGAACTCCCGAAGCTATTTGAAGTGTGATTCGACCACGAGGTGGCAGCTATCTTTGTTCGTATGGACCAAACCATGAATAGACTTCAGGGGGACTTACCCGCGAATGCCCTGGAACTATTTTCGGCATGAAAATCTCATGGTTCCCGGTCAGTCCTCCAGTGGTACTTAGCCGCGATTCTATGGAACTATTTTTGGAGTGTCATACATTGGAAACGTGTTATCATTGGTTTGTGTCCCTGTCCCCAACAAGGTCCATGTGGGCGTACACCTTGCTTGGGGATTGTCATAAAAGGCCAGTGTGGCACCATTAAAATTCAGTTCTTGCTTAACCCTCAACACGTAGCCTTGTCTCGTGCTTGTAGTGAACCTGCTTCACAGCTATATCACTAGCTCTTGTAAGAGCTTCACAGCTATACTCTCTTGGAGGAGAGGCCTTCCCACTAAGTTCCTGGATCCAGGAGTTTGGTCCAGGATGGGAAGGGACAGCGAGACCCCAACCAAGCTGCAGCAGTTCGTGGGGTCTACGGTGCTTATGGTGTCCGGTGCGGTGCTTACGGTCCTCTGCGTCAGATAGGAAGCATCGATTGGCGGAGGTACCCAGTCGGGGTGCCAGGTGGTCCATTACAGACGGCGAGACCCCAACCAAACTGCAGCAGTTCGTGGGGTCCACGGTGCTTATGGTGTCCGGGGCGGTGCCTATGGCCCTCAATGTCAGCTAGGAAGCATCAATTGGCGGAGGTACCCAGTCGAGGTGCCAGGCGGTCTGTCACAGACTAATAAACATTTGAACTACAATATAAATTAGATACATTGATCACAATAAATACTCATCTGTACAACACCCGAAAGTCATGTTAGAGGTGCTTTAAGGTAATACAAACCCTCCAATGACTATGTGAAATATAATAGCTTTAACTTATAAAGTTAAAACCAAAACACGGGGGCGGGGCCTGCAACTCATGACAGCTGGATGTGTTCTCTGAGAGCTCCAAGACTGATCACAATATAAGCCCCAAAAAAACAACTCTCAGCAGCACGCCAATCCGCCACCAACTGAGACTTACCTGACCCTGGAGCCAGTGGAGACACCCTGGAAAGTACTGACATGGTGCTCTCCATTGATTCTTCTGGTAATTCCAGTGGGGCCTAGTGAAGCTTTCGGGTGGGAGAAACGACCACTCTCCAGTTCTGTGTGCCCATGCAAGGTTGCCCTATCAACCCATTTCCCCTCCCCCAACCCCCTTTGGAACAGTGGGGGTCATCCTGGTCCCACACTCAAAGTAGTGCTGTTGTTGAGTGGATTAACTGCCTTCTTTACTACATGGCGGACCACGCCTCTGTCCAAAAGATGGCTGACAGCCGCCTACACCAAAGGCGCATACAACAGCAGCCACACCAAAACCCAAGCGACTACGTGGAGAAATTTATACAGAAATTGACGCACACTTCAACATCTTCTGGGCTACTTTGGAAGCTAAGTTAGTGGCAACTCAGATGCAGCAACTGGGTGGTGATCGGAGAAACGGGCAGCAGAATGGTGGAAGGCGTCAAACAAAAGTGGTACATGCCCACTCTACTGACCTATATAAGTCGAAAACCACCAAGGGCATTTCCCCACCGCATCGACCACGCAAGCGGAGGATCACATCCAGATGGCGGTCCAAGACCACCACAACTCTTTACTATCCCCAGGATGGGGAGGACAGGAACTTTGCGCAGTTTCAAGTCAGTAGTACAGAGATGCGGGCCTTCATGTGGTCCTGGGGCTGTGGAGAACAATGGCCTCACTACAGCTCTGCAGCTAACCCCGAGCCCACCCCGCATATACATGGCATTACCTGAGCCGAGACATTGGCTGAAGAAGGTCTTTGTGCAGCCTCACTGCCTATTTTCTAATCTATTATAGGCTACATGGCAGCACCCAGCCCTAGTTAGGCATTTATCATTACACTCCAGCCGTGCTTTTATATGTATTTTTTCAACCTTATTGTTGTTCATATGTTTTACTTTTCATTTTATGGTCTTATCTAATGTGATAGTAGGATAGTGGCACAAGCTAATCAAATAGGGATAACGGCAGGGCCTATCTCTTTTTGCCTAGCTATGACGCACATGGCTTGATTTAGTTGTGTCTTCATAAGCTTGAGTGACCAGTAAGTCCATGTCTGCTTCCTGCAGGATGTCCTGATTACACAATAACGCACCTGAAACACTGTGCTCTCTTAACCTCAGTTCATACTCTCACTTAACATACTCACATATGCAGTTAGAACTTTTGTAGACTGAGTAGCTCGTACCACACGTTTATATGTTTATGTTTTTACCTAATTCCCCTTACCTCCAAGCAAACAGCAGCTAGACTAGTCTGTAGATATTGTACACACAGAGTCGGGCAGCTCCTCGAGACCTATTTGTTTTCTATATTCTTAAAAAGTGCAGTAATCTCAGGGCATTTCATGTTACACCTGTATTATTTTAATGTCATATATAATCTTGCGAAATTTATACATTAAAATGTATGTTACACTGTGCACTACAAAGAAAAAAAAAAAAGAAACATTTATTGGCTGAGACCCGACACTCCTGGCACCAAAACCACTACGGCACAATGTAGTGTTGGGTAGCTTATAGCGACGCTTTAATTTATGTTTGTAACTTTATTTTTGCAGGATTTTTTATAGGACATTTCGATTACAGATACTTGAACTGCAGTTATATATTTAATTCTATTTCTTACCACATTAGCTGAAAATGTAATTTAAAACTTGAAATGTTTATTTTTGTTTGTCCTATATAAAAATATTTCCATTAAAATAAAACACAAAACCCCTTCAAATACAAAATTGTTGCCTTTTCTGTAAAGTATTTTTCTTGTCTTGTTTTTATACATCAGTTGAAAGATTTTTTTTTTCTGTGAAGTTATATAAAGGACCAATCCAACCAAAATGAAATTAGATTAACAGTAAGCAGCTCTGGTAATGTGTTCATCATGTGCCAATGACAGGTCAATTATAGGAGGCGGAAAAGGGACTAAACGATCACACCCTCCCCTGGCTGACTTTACTCTGTAATCTGAATAGGAAGACAATTCAAACGTTTATCTAGGTATGTGTTAAAAAAAAAAAAACAGACGGAAAAAAAAAGAAAATAATATGGAACTGATTAAGAGGCAAAAAGTGGCATCTATATTTTATCTGAAAAAAATCATTATGTGTTATGGCACTCACTTATAAGCCTTAGGTGCAGGTATCTTGAAATCATCCCCAACCTCCAATTATAAGACGTGCACGGAGAGAATGTTTAGTTCCGATCAGTGGTGTATCCTGGTTTTGTGCTGCCATAGGCAGGACAAAACTCAGGCGCCTTCCCCCCTGCCCCGCCTTCTAAATACACACACACACATTCACTGACAGATACGCATACACTAGCTAACAGACACACACACACTCACTAACAGACAAACACACACTGACTAAAAGACACACAAAGACACTAACAGACACACTCACTCACTAACAGACACACACTCACTCACTAACAGACATACACACACACACTCACCAACAGACACACACACACACTCACTAACGGGAAAACACACTCACACTCACTCACTAACAGACACACACACACACACACACACTCACTAACAGACAAATACACACTCACTGACAAACACACACACACTAACAGACACACACACTAACAGACAAACACACACTCACTAACAGACACACACAGACACACACTAACAGATACTCAGTTACTCACTAACAGACACACACACACTCACTAACAGACACACACATTCACACACACTAACAGGCAAACACACTCACTAACAGACACACAAACACACACACACACTAACAGACACACACACTAATAGACATAGTCAGACACACACACTAACAGACACACACACTAACAGACACACACACACACTAACAGACACACACACACTAACATACACAGTCAGGCACACACTAATAGACACACACAGACACACACTAACAGACACACACACACTCACTCGCTCACATTAAAACACTCACTTTTTTTTTTTTTTATCCCCCCAGCCTCCTTACCTTTGGGAATGCTGAGGGGGGGTTCTCCCTCTCCCTGGGGTCTAGTGGGGCTGATGGGCGGTCTGGCGGTCTGGTGGTCTGGCGGTCGGGCCGGCAGCGCTGGCGAGGGAGCACTTTCCTCTGAGCTGTCTGCTCAGCTTCCTTGCGCGCCCCAGAGTGATGCCGGGAGCCAGAATATGACATCATATTGCGGCTCCCGGCATCACTCTGCAGAGCGCGAGGGAGCTGAGCAGAGCGCTCAGGGGAAAGTGCTCCCTCGCTAGCGCCACCCGACCGCCCGCCTGGAATGTCAGCGTCTTTTTTTGCCGCCCCCTGGAAAATGCTGCCCAAGGCAAATGCCATGTTTGCCTCATGGCTAAAACATCCCTGGTTCCGATGAACCCTTTTTCATGATTCCCGAAGTTTGGTCATAAGTGATTTGGCTCTGTAGAATTTCATTACTGAAAATCCAATTCAAGAAATGTATCAGATGAACTAAAAGTGTGGAAAAATGGGCCAATCAGTGTACTTCAATGTATACACATAATATAACATTGTTATTATTTTATTTTTTTTCAGCACACTGATAGAAGCTTTTTTCCACCATTCGGTTCACAGCTCAACAGAGAAAAAGTAAACAACAGAGGAAAAAGTAAAAACAGTAAACAGTTTTTCATTGAAGATCACTTATAGAGTTACACCACAAGTATTAAATCCCGACACTTTACTGCCAATAGCGTTTCTGCTGCCGAATAGAATTTGGTGAATCACTGAGTAGACTTCATGTATGCTTCTTGTCCTCACTAACATAGTAACATAGAGTTATTGTTCTTACATGTACATTAATGTGAGCAAATGAACTGGGTTTTTTTACTAAGAAGGGCACATTCTGCAAGACATTTGGAGACGATGGATGAGGGTAATGAGTAAAAATTCTATTGCGCTGGAGCTCTGTAACCCCTTTCATTAACACAGTGCATTAACTCCCAACTTTAGGTGCATGGACCGCCTGGAGCTCTGTAAACCCTCTCATTAATACAGTGCATTGCCATAACTCCCAACTTTAGGTGCATGGACCGCCTGGAGCTCTGTAACCCCTTTCTTTAACACAGTGCATTGCATGGACCATCTTTACGGGTATTTGTGTCACTGGCAACAGTCATAACTGGCAGACCCCCAGAAGTGGGACGGGATTCTGAAAGTGGGACAATTCAGGGGGGCCTTCATTGCTGTTTTTGCTCTGGAGCTCTGTGACACTGTTACAAACACAGTAAGCTCCGTCAGTATTATTACTGATAATAGCATCCCTCAGACAAAGGCTCAGTTTACGGGGGCTTTGAGTTCGGAGTATTCAAGGATAGGGGCAGTGCTGGTGCAGGGATTTTTGCCGCCCTAGGCAAAAAAGATTTTGCTGCCCCATTCGTTCCACCCCTGGTGTAACAACACAATGGCCAACCTATATGATCCGCCCATCTCATGACAACACATAGAATTGTCAGGAATTTTAAATGAATTTCGTATTTAAGTAAAAATAGCAAAACTGCAAACATAGCTGAATTGGAGATTTTTCTTTTACAATTTGGCTATTTTGGTCTAAATTAGAAATTCACTCGAAATCCATTTTACATTCTCAGCAATTCTCACTTTTGTGACAAATGCTGTTAAAACATAGTTCAAATTATACGTTTCATTATAGGAGCACTACAAGTACCATAACAACAACAGTATTAAGATGGTTTAGCCAGGATGTCAGTGATAGTCTGCGATCATAATTTGACAATATTAGCCAAACACTGGCCGCCAGTTGAGAGAAATAGTACATTTTACCCTTGTATATTAATGCATTGGTGTTATGGTCATTTTTGTGTAGAAATTATATTCTGTATATGTGTGTGTGTGTATTGTTATTATTATTATTATTATTTTTGCCATTTAAATAGCGCCAATAGATTCCGTACCGCTATATAATATTATGAGAGGGAGGAAAACTTACAGGAAAGATAGTTTGTAGAGGACCTTGCTCAAGCGATCTTACAGTCTATAGGAGGTGGGGTATAAAACACATTAGGACAGGGAATAGCAATTAAATAAGGTGGGAGTGAAGCAGAGCTGGAGGAGAGAATAAAGTGCTGCCCTTTAAGAGAGAGCAAGAGACAGGTATGTAAGGTAGAGTTTAGTCTGGGAAGCCATATGCTTTCCTAAAGAGATGGGTTTTTAAGACACTTCTTAAACGATTGAAAACTAGGGGAGAGTTTGATGGCAGGCTATTCCAGAGGAATTCCATATATGTGTGTGTGTGTATATATATATATACACACACACACAGACACACACACACAGACACAGACACACACACACACACTCATACACAGTACATATAAATATTAATATAATATATAATACTCTCCCACAATTTAAAGTACCACTAGAGTCACCCAGTCCACTTAATCTCAATGAAGTGTTCTCGTGTAATGTTCCTGTAGGTTGACCTAACAGGGTTAAATACGCATCTAGTGGTTGTCACACTATAGTTAGGAATATAAACCTAAGCAGTGCAAAGCAAGTCTTGGTGCAGTTTCTCTGTGATGGGTTTACATGTGAAGGGTTAACATCTGTGGGACCTGGCACCCAGACCACTTCATTGAGCTTCAAGTGGTCTAGGTGACTATAGTGTCCCTTTAAGTTGACATTTCTATGGCAACATTTTCCAAAATGAGTCAGGTTAAATATAATGATTATTTCCCCTTTTGTTGATAGTAAGACTAATTAAATTAAAGTCTATGCGTTTTTTAATTATTTATTGGGGACCAGCAGTAGTCTTTCCACTCTTTAAATAAAAACACAGCAGCCATTTTTAAACTAGGCCAAAATGAATGAATCTGAGGCCTATATTTACTATACTTCAACTGGTGCTAAGCTAAACTCACTACTAACTTGCACTTAAGTTTTTTTAGATTTTTCTAATATGTTATTTTGGCATGACTGGGTCACTGTTACATCGCCCTCAAAATGTCTGAGTCTGAGATATGTGAGGGCTAAAAAAATAATGTTGTGCAAACTATACAGGCTCACATGCTGTAGTAATACACAAATTAGCTATAAACATGGTATGTACTACAGGGAATAGTAAACTGCTTTGTCAGATTTCATTTAGGAATCATTTTTACTTCGTGTCGTTTCAGTATAAAATACAAGTTTATTGTACTTCCTGTGAAAAGTATACATTGCTTTCAAATGTCACTATAGAATATAATAGGATTTCTCGAGATAAAAAAATAAATAAATAAAACACCTTTTATTTAGGAAATAAATTATAAATCTGTACATAATGATTTTGATTAAGATAAGTGATTGTAGAATTTTTGATAATTAATTTGTCAAATCATTAACCTAGCGGAAATTTAACCTATTTGCATCTCACTCTAGGTGCAATTCTGAGTCAAATTAAAATTAAATAAGTGGTGACATTTTTTAAGTAGTATCCTAAAATTATTCTCTATTATAAAATGAGATTTGCAAGGGTTTTTTTTTTGTTTGTTTTTTTAGAATATATAAATGTTTTAATGTTGCTGCTTAGGATAAGTTAATTTCATTGTGGTTGCTAATGACTATAATAGCAGTAAAGCATGGCAAATATAAATATGACACGTGTTAAAACAAAACAAATTACAGGAGAGAATAAAGTTGGGAGATATTTGGCTTGTCTTATAAATACTCATTTCTTAAGCATAAATTATGGATTCATTAAATGTATTTGGGTAGTGTTGATACCACATTGTAACACTCAGACTAAAATATCTAATGGAGTCCAAATTCAAAATGTTTTTCTTAATATAAAAGTTTGTTTTAAGTTTTCAACAATTACCTATTCAGTATGTTTAGTGTTTAACTACGTTTCATAGACAGTAGGTATAAAAAAAAATTTAGATTAAATTATTTATTTATTTATTTATCAAATATTTTACCAGGAAGGATACATTGAGATTTCTCTAATTTTCAAGTATGTCCTGGGTCCACAAAACATTGCATTGTTACATTATGGTACAATAAAATACAAAAAAAATATTAATACACAACATATACAAAATTTTAAATTGAACAGGTAGGACATATATAACCAACCATGATACGTGCATTCTGTTTTGAGGTATGTAGAGAGGGATCTCTTAAAGGACTTTAGGCTTGGGGAAGATTTGAAAGTGTGCGGGAGGTCGTTCCACAATTGTGTCGCTCTGTAGGAGAAGGAGGATCGGGCTGCTTTCTTTTTGTATTGAGGTAGACTAAGTAAAGTGCTTGTACTGGATCGGAGGTTATAGTCGGTGGGAACAGCCAAGGAGAGCATTTTGCTCAGGTGGGGTGGGAGTTTCCCAGAAAAGCTCTTAAACACAAGGCTGGAAAGATGAAGGGTGCGTCTGGAATCCAGCGACAGCCAGTTTAGTTCTTTTAGCATGTCACAATGGTGGGTCCTGTAATTACATTGTAGCACAAATCGGCAGAACGAGTTATACAATGTATTGAGTTTATTAATGTGAGATTGCGGTGCAGGTGCATATACTACATTCCCATAATCAACGATTGGCATCAGCATTTGCTGTACAATCTTTTCCTTTACTGTAGGGCTTAGGCAGGCTTTGTTTCTGTACAGGGCACCTAGTTTTGGATAAAGTTTAGATGCAAGTTTTTCTATGTGGAGGCCAAAAGATAGATTGGGGTCTAACAACATACCCAAGAATTTGAAAGAGTGGACTGCGATCAATGTGCTATTTGAATTTATTTTGATGGATAGGTGGAAATTGTGTAATTTGTGTAATTTAGGTACTGTTCCAAAGAACATTGAGACAGTTTTGTCAGTGTTTAGGAAGAGTTTGTTTTTTTGCGATCGACTTTTCTACCTCTGTAAACTGGTCTTGGAGCACAACCTCAAGTTGCAGTAGATCGGATTTGCTTCCATAGATTACTGTGTCATCTAGGTACATGTGTACATTTGAGGATTGGCAGACATTAGGCAGATCATTTATAAATAATGTAAATAGAAGGGGGCCGAGAATGGAACCTTGGGGAACACCACACGTGACTGGGAGAGGGAGGGAGTCGCTGTCAGAAATGGACACATATTGCGAGCAATCCGATACATACGATCAAAACCAGGTTAGCGGACAATCATCAATTTCTGAGTCTTTGAGTTTGTGCAGTAGAATGTCGTGGTCTACTGTGTCAAAGGCTTTAGCAAAATCAAGGAAAATACCTCCAGTTAGGTCTCCTTTTTCCATGCTAGTTTGGATGTCATTGTAAACTTTTAGGAGGGCAGTTGTAGTGGAGTGATTCTGGCGAAAGCCCGATTGATCAGGGGTCAGATAGTTTTAATTTTGGTAATACATAGTTGCGTATGGACACTTTTTTCTAAGTTTTTTTTACAATACTGGGAGCAATGATATTAAGCGATAGTTAGAAACTAAAGTAGTGTCACCACTTTTATGGATAGGCACTACTCTCGCAGTCTTCCAAAGTTTCGGTATCCAGACACCAAGGATTCGTTAATTAGTGTTGCGACAGGTTTAGCAATTGCCGGCGCACTGAGCTTCAACAGCATTGCTGGGATTTGATCAAGTCCAGACTGGTTTTTCATTTTTAGATTCTTAAGGTGTTTATTAATGACACTAATAGGTACAGGTCTAAAAATGAACTGTCTATATTGGGCCTTTGCAAATTTAGTTGGGCCTGATCCAAATCCAAGTTATGTTTAATTTTTCTCCTCTACACACTATTTAAACCAAAAACTTGAAGGGTTCATTCACAAAATAATTTAATTCTGCTCATAATTTCTCTTCAATTAAGCAGATAAAATTTCAAGTGATGATCAGTTTATTTACTATAAGTTAACTGAAAACCCTGATTTGAAGTCTTGTTATTTTCCATTCTATTTCATTGTAACAGTGAGATTTGTTTGAAAATTGCTCTAGCCGTATTGCAACTAAATTATAACCAAATGGTAACTGAATTTATCTGCTTAAAAAAATGCCTTTTTGAGATATGCTGGAAGAAATGGAAATGTGGAGATATACTGGGAAATGGCTGTGGGAAGATATACTGAGAAATGGCTGTGGGGAGTGTAGGGGAGCTGCAATCCTGAGACGGAATATCTCCACCAAAATCCTCTTGAGCTGGAACAAAGCGCTGGTTAGTGAATATAGCCCATTCCCCCAGTAACTGGATGACACACAGTTCTGGGAGTACAACAACATTTTTATTCCAAGTCACAGTCTTATATACATAGGCCCCCAGCATGGGGTCTCTATTCATGACATGTAAGCCTGCCCAGGCGCCTCTGTGACACAGAGGTTACAAAACACAAAATCACCCCAAAACACACCAAAACAACCAGGAACCCCCACATACATTTCATCCCTGGATAGCTGTGATCTGAATGCTCAAGTTGTCCAAATAGCGCTCAGATCCATACGGTGTAGCCAAATTCGCCACCCTGTCAAAGTTTCTACTGAAGATAGTTCCGCGGCTATTGTCCTTGTGGCCGATCATATCTTGGGAGCTCCTGTAAACTAACGAAGAAAGCTCCCCTGGCTCTGAGGGAGCGATTGTTCCTTATAGCCTATAGTACCTTCCCTCCAATTAACACTCTCTTGGCTGGTCAGGAAAGGGGAAAACACAAGAGGTAAAGGTGACCGGGGTGTTCCGGGCGATGATGGCTAAGTGCCGCTGGGGCTGTTCAGTTACAGCTTGTTGCTGAACGGCTGCCAAGGGGAGACCACTTCGGATGACATTTGTGAGAGAAAAGGTATAGAGCCAGGAGAATGCAAATTATTCGGAGAACCAAAAGGAACACAGGTAATTCGGGGAACAAAAGGGGACACGGGCAACCGAAAGGGGATAGGACAGGGTCCGCCACAGGGAGAAATGCTGGGAAATGGCTTTTGGGAGAAATACCGGAAAATGGCTGTGGGGAGAAATGCTGGAAAATGGCTGTGGGGAGAAATGCTGGAAAATGGCTGTGGGGAGATATTCTGGAAGAAATGATTGAGGGAAGATATGCTGGAATAAATGGCTGTGGTGAGATATTCTGGGAGAAATGGCTGTGGGGAGATATTCTGGAAGAAATGACTGTGGGAAGATATGCTGGAATAAATGGCTGTGGTGAGATATTCTGGGAGAAATGGCTGTGGGGAGATATTCTGGAAGAAATGACTGTGGGGAGATATTCTGGAAGAAATGGCTGTGGGGAGATATTCTGGAAGAAATTGTGGGGAGATATGCTGGAAGAAATGACTGTGGGGAGATATGCTGGAAGAAATGACTGTGGGAAAATATGCTGGAAGAAATGGTTGGGGGAGATATTCTGGGAAATGGCTGTGGAGAGATATGTTGGGACTGACTGTGGGGAGATATGCTGGAATAAATGGCTGTGGTGAGATATTCTGGGAGAAATGGCTGTGGGGAGATATTCTGAAGAAATGACTGTGGGGAGATATTCTGGAAGAAATGGCTGTGGGGAGATATGGCTGTGGGGAGATATGCTGGAAGAAATGGCTGTGAAGGAAATGTGGGACTGCTGTGGTGAGATATTCTGGGAGAAATGGCTGTGGGGAGATATTCTGGAAGAAATGACTGTGGGGAGATATTCTGGAAGAAATGGCTGTGGGGAGATATTCTGGAAGAAATGACTGTGGGGAGATATGCTGGAAGAAATGGCTGTGGGGAGATATTCTGGAAGAAACGACTGTGGGAAGATATGCTGGAATAAATGGCTGTGGTGAGATATTCTGGGAGAAATGGCTGTGGGGAGATATTCTGGAAGAAATGACTGTGGGGAGATATTCTGGAAGAAATGGCTGTGGGGAGATATTTTGGAAGAAATTACTGGGGAGATATTCTGGAAGAAATGGCTGTGGGGAGATATGCTGGAAGAAATGACTGTGGGGAGATATGCTGGAAGAAATGACTGTGGGAAAATATGCTGGAAGAAATGGTTGGGGGAGATATTCTGGGAAATGGCTGTGGAGAGATATGTTGGGAGAAATTGATGTGGGGAGATATGGTGGAAGAAATGGCTGTGGGCAGATATGCTGTGAGAAATAGCTGATTAGTGAATAAACCCTACTGTGATAAACAAGTTAGTGAATATATAAAGAGCTCGGATTTGTTTTTCTTCTCTATTTTACGAATTTTATTTTATTTCTTTAAAGGCACTAATCTTTTGTTGCCTTTCATTTTTTATCTCAAAACCCTTTTTCTTATCAAATCACATGTCCCAGCGTGAAACAGTTAAAATCACATACGATTGCCGTCCTGTTTGAATTAATCAAGCAATAATCTTTGGAAACAGTGCTATCTGTTACCCAAAGCTGTGAGCGAGAAAGGAAGCTGCCTATTTAATTTAGAAATCCCTTATGAACTTCTCTAACAAGTTGTAAGAGAGAGAGGGAATAAAATAATTCTTGGCAGCGACTGATTTACACAGAGCAACTTTCAATTATTTAAGGACACGTCCGTAGTGCTATAACTTTAAGTATGAATCAAATTCCTTGACTGGAAAATTTGTCACACTGTGTTAGATCAATGGTAATTACCTCGCTGACACGAGTGCTGTTATCATTTTACAGAGCTGGAAACAGGATCTTTGCTACAAGTAACACAAACTGTGGGCTGATCAATACTCTGGGAAATATGACTCTCTGATGGTCTGTGAATGGCTTGTCCAGCCAGGCAGCCCATTACACAGGGCTCTCCAGATGCCTGTGTATGGATATACCCTGCAGTAAAACACAGTAGCAATTGTTCAGTTGGTTTCAGGACTGAACAGGCCAATATCCATCATTTTAAAGGGGTCTCAGAATAAAAAAAGAAGCCAGATCTGAGTCAAGAGGAAGTAAACCTTGAAATAATGCGGACGACTTGAATTAGACTTAAAGGTACACTCCAGGTTGGTGTTAACACAAATGTGTTACATAGATAATGCGAAAAAATATGCACACAAAAAAAAGATATTCAGCTTCAATGTTTTCCAGGATTTGCCAAGTCTAAAGTGAGTTCGGCAAAGACTAGCAATTATTTGATCAGCCAAGCCCAGTACTTGCAGTGTTAATTTACTGGTAGCTGAGCATATTTAAAAAAACAAACAATCACAAAATAAACAGCCCACAAGGGTTCATGGGATACATAGTTCAGTATCTGACAGTAATTTAATTAATCAGAATATGTCAATGGGGCTACTGGCCCATCTTATAGCAGCCCCATTGGAACTCGTATTATGTCATGTTGTCTTTCTTCAGACACACGCTCCTCGCGAGCCAGTGCCACCGAAAAACATCAAAGTTTACACATGAAGGCACTACTAAATGTTTTTATAATTCAGATACAATTTTAATTTGGATGTAAGATTGCAAAAACAGATATACATGCACTCATAGCACTCCACAAACATTCCCGTAAAGGTTGAAATGCCCCAAAATAGCTTTGGGCAGAAGTGGACTGCAAAATTCTGATTATTTTGTATTGATAAAGTAACAACATATTATGTAGCCTGGTACGATGCGTGGTACGATGCTTTTACAGCACTTTGTCTGCAAGAAACAGGATAGATTGTCAGCTTAAAATTTAGAGTAGTAAAGAGAAAAAAACAGCAAAAGGTTTGCAGATTGAGATTGATAGCAATTCCAGAGCATGCTGCAGTATTTATGGTGAAATGGTTATGGTGTAGTGTTTATGGTGCCCTGAGTATCTGGTGTAACCTGCTCACCAAGATGGCGGATGCCGTGTGCTCCTCTGAAATTGGCGACTTGCTACCTTCTAATCTGGACAGTCTTGATACGTTGTTTGGTGTTCCACAGACATTTTTGACCTCATTTCCTTGGAGACACCATAAGTGTTTCTTGTCTATAAATGTTGTGAAAGAATTCACTTTTATTATTGGATCTATAACAATGTCTATTACTGTTTACCTTTATTCAACTACTTATAATCATTTTAAAATGAGGTATTTCCCTTCGGTGCATGTTCATGGCTGTTTATTTGTCTAACGCTACTTTTAAAAGAAAAAAAAACTAATTGCCAAAAAAAAAAAAAAAACGTTTTGAGGTGTTAGCATTATTCTAACTGGTAACGATTAAGTAAATGTTCACATGGGCTACGTCATGGGCTAAGGTAACATCCCCAAGACGTACTTGAAAGCCAGAGTAATCTGAATGTGCCTTTCCTGGTTAAATACCTTGTTATTATTTAAAACAAAATAATATTGTTATCAATTATTGTTTTATTATAAACCTACTGTCTAATCAATCGATAATAGCAGATCTTATAACGTGTAAATTAAAACACGTGATTAATGCTATTGTGTTTTCCACCTTTACTTTGGGGAGTACCTCACTTACCGTGAGTTCAATAAGTTGAGCTCTCTTAGCCTCTCCCATTTTACGTTCCTGCACCTTTTCCCTTAATTTGAAAATATTCCAAAAATGTGATAATACATTCAGACTTTAGTTAACAAGAATGATCATTAGTGGAACGTGCGCCAAGATCAGCTGGTCAACTGATCTGTTTGTTAAAGTGCTAGTTGAATTAGAATGGCATCTAAATATATATATATAATTTAATTATTCTTGTCACCCCCACTTATTTTTTTAAAGAACGATAAAATTGCCGTAAAACTTATCTGTAATTCCGCCAACGGACAGACTCCTCTTCGAAGCCCAATCCTTCTCTGACGAAGTCATCAGTTATGATGACTTTTGTCCAATCAGATGATTCTCGTAGAGCAGCATTGTCTGTGTGACAGACACCAAAGGTGTGTTTTCAGACAAATTTGAATATTGTAATTTTTTTAGAAGTTGCAATGTTTTACTGAGAAAGTAACCAGTCTGTGCCAAAAAACACTATTTTGTAGGGATGTGGTGCTTAGACTGTCCCTGTAAATATGCTATCCAGTGAATTCTCATATAGCTCATTTTAGAACATTTAACGCTCCTTTTTCATGTTCTCATGCATTTCCCAGTCCCTTTCCGTGTGCTGGCAGGAAACGGGTTAACCAGAGCAGTGATTTCGGATTTAGGCGATCACCGGCTCCTAATTAGTAGGCTTTATCCAAACAGAACACGTAATGAAGTCAAATTTGTTTCCATGGTGGATAAAATCTCATTAAAACACTGTATCACAGTCCAGCTGAGTTAATCCATTATTAGCTGATGGCTCATTTTTCATCAGGATTATTAAGAAATCTTTACTGCAGCCTGCTATACATTCAGATTGTTTTATATATATAGCTGTGCAGCCTCTGAACGAATACTGTAACAATATCTGTATAACTGTGTCTTTGTATGTTTACTAAGTGTTATATATGTACTCACACACTGTATATAAAATATGTGAAATATGTAGTTAAAAGAACTGGTATTAGGCTACTGAAATATTCTGGTCTGGTTCAAATTGTAATAGGCTATATAAAGGGTTGCTATGTGTCAGAATCTCTGGAGCTGTTCAATAAGACAGTTAAAGAGACATTGACAGGAATATTCATTAACATCCGAATAGCCTAATTACAAATGGAGCAAACCATGCAGCTACATACGGAACCGTTCGGACTGGACAATACAGACATTGCACAATACAGACAGGCCCAGACTCTAAAAATCTGTACGATTTGCCTGTTGGCTGCACTAGCAGCCAAGGGGTAATTAGTTTAAAAAAAAAACTTTGGGCGGCTTGACGGTGATCATGTGGAGGCTGGCCAGAGCATGCTAGACCGCCGCCACATTAAAAAGTAAAAAAAAAAACACCAATGGGGTCAATATGACCCCATATTATTATAAGGGAGGATTTTAACTTCTATTTTGCTCCCAGCTGCCATGCTGCAGATAGGCCTGCAAAATAATTGGGATGGGGACTAGTCTAGAACAGGTTTCCACAGTGCCCCACTTCATCAGGTGAGGGCTTTGAATGAAAAATTGCCAGAAGATAACTGCCCATCCTGCCCCAATATTCAACCCTTCTAACAAACCCATAATGGCTAGGGGCCCCCTAATGATAGGTGAAGGGGCAATACATCTAAGAAACATAAAAATAATTAATACTTACCATCAAATGTCTTCATTCTTCTGAAGTAAATTTTTCTTTAGCCTCAAAAAGTCCCCCTCTCCCCCCTCAACCCCCTAAAAAACAACATTATATTTCAATGCTCCTAAAAAAAAAAAAATAGGACCAATTATAACCATGGTAAGTCTCGTGAGAGATAAGACTTGCCTATTAGTGCTCTCTAATTGGCGTACAAGTCAGCCAATCAGAGTTCTCTACTGATATTTCTAAGTGTGGGAAAAACTTTATAGAGGCCTTTTCCACCTTGTAACCTCATTTTTTGATTTTGTAACATAATTTTCCAATGTTATAACCTCTTTTTGCATATATGTAATTATGTTGAGCTGTGTTTTTTTTATAATCAGCATGCATTTCTCTACAGATGACTGAGTGTGAGTGAGCATTCTCTGAGCAGCCTGGGGTAATGATGCTGGCCTTCACTTATACTGGGGAGGTATATTTTCTTATCCCTTCCCCTCCGTTACTAGGGATCATGGGTGCATTCTAGGCAGGCATTCACTGATATTCATGTTCTAATTTTTACCTGGTACCAGGGAAAACTGCAGCCCGAATGCAGATCCTAAAACTCTGTTACTGAAATGCCTGAAAGAACCAGACAGTACATAAAGTTCCTAATGTAGCTACCACACATTAATTTATTAACTCCCGGTAATAGCCCCTATCAACATTATATTAGACTTATAGTGACAAATTCAATAAAAATTATAAAACATAATAACATAGGGAATCACATAAGCCACCACCTAACATAATAAAATATAACTATACAAAGGAGGGGAAGTTAGGGGAACACAGACAATAACAATTATACTATTCTGTCTGCATTATCATCATATGTAAATATATGCAAATATATTGAAACATATTGGTGACTACTAGGAAGATAGAACCAATAGATGGCACAGTGACACGCAATCTTCCTGTGGATGATTGTGGTAGCGTTACACTGTACATTTGCATCAGTTGTATTTCTTATTAAGATAAAAGGCATGGATTTTTACTAAATCTAAAAATCTGGTTGTCACTAGAAGAAAATATTGTTTTTTATTTTATTCCTTGATAAAAAAAATAAAAAAAAATATTGGTGATCAAGTAAATTATATTCTGTTATAAATATATACACAACATTTCAATCGGGTTGAGGTCTGGACTTTGACCAGGCCATGGCAACACCTTGATTATTTTCTTCTTCATATATTTCTGTATTCTGTTTTTCCATTCTTCTTGTAGATTTGCTGGTGCTCTTGAGATCATTGTCCTGTTGCATGATCCAATTTCGGCCAAGCTTTAGCTGTCGAACAGATATCCTCACATTTGACTCTAGAATACTTTGGAATACATGGGAGTTCATGGTTGACTCAAACACTGCAAGGTTCACCGGTCCTGTGGCTGCACAACAAAACCAAATCTTCACCCTTCCACCACCGTACAGGACAGTTGGTATAAGGTGTTTATGCTGATATGCTGTGTTTCATTCACCAAAATGTGGAGCTGTGCATTATGGCCAAACATCTCCACTTTGGTCTCGTCTTTTGAAGGACATTGTTCCAGAAGTCCAGTGGTTTGTTCAGATGCAACTCGGCAAATCTAAGCCGTGCTGCCATGTTCTTTTCAGATAGAAGAGGCTTTCTCCTGGCAACCCTTCCAAACATAGCAACTTGTACAGTCTTTTTCGAATTCTACTGTCATGAACTTTAACATTTAACATGCTAACTGAGGCCTGTAAAGTCTGAAATGTAACTCTTGTTTATTTTGCAATTTCTATGAGCTTGGCACAGTCTGACCATGGGATGAGTTTGCTGGTTCGTCCACTCCTGGAAAGATTGTCAACGGTCTTGAATGTTTTCCACTTTTTAATACTCATTCATTGACTCAAAATTGTTTGGAAATGACCTTTTAACCCTTCTCAGATTGATGGGCAACAATTGCTTCTCTAAGACCATTGCTTATATCTTTCCTCCTTGGCATTGTGTTAACACACACCTGAATGCTTCAAACCAGCAAACTTCTAAAACTTCAGCTTTCGTAGGTCACACTTGCTGATGATCATTTGATCAAGGGCATTTGATTAGCAGCACCTGTCTGCTACTTAATTCCTACGGAAGCAGTAAGGGTGTACTTAGTTTTTCACACATGGCTTCTCCATTTTGGCTTTATTTTTGCTACATAAATCATGACACGTGTAATATGTCATGTGTTGTTGTTCATCTGAGGTTGTATGTACCTAAGACCTTTCTTTATCCCATGATTTTTCTATCTATCTATCTATCTATTCTATCTATCTATTAATTATTATATAATTATTATTATATTTATAGAGCGCCGACAAATTCCGCAGCGCTTTACAATGGGTGGACGAACAGACATGTAGTTCTAACCAGACAAGTTGGACACACAAGAACAGAGGGGTTGAGGGCCCTGCTCAATGAGCTTACATGCAGTTAAATATGTAATTCTCTTGCATTTCTTGCACAAGTCACAAATGCATGAATAAAACCAATGATTATTTTTTTGTAAATTCTAGAACGATAACTATGTTTAAATGCGTAGTAGATGCATGTTCTTCATATTATAATTTTCCAGCAAGGCCATTGGAAAGCAATCCAGTATTCATTTTCACCAGGGAGCCACGTTCATAAGCTGTAATAGGTTGGGTTAAATGTATAAAAAATTAGTAGCTTGGAGCAAAACTATTACTAGGTCAGCTCCGTTAGCCTTCCATGCTGTATGGAACAAGCTACGGCTCAGCTCAGAATAACCTACAATTGCTTAGCTTTTGATCTTGTCACTGAATTGTGCATTTCAGATCAATTGTTTGCCCACTATGCTGGAAGTGACCCTTATATTTTAATATGTTTTGTAAATAATTTATTAAAAATATATATATTATTATTATTTTTTTTAAACCTCTACCTTAAAGTTCTTGCTGCTGCTGCACTTACACCGTCAAGCAGTAGCCTCAGAAAGCATGATTTTACCCTATAAATTCCAACCTGCAGGGTTTTATGGGATATGCAGTTCAACATTTTTGTTGAATAGGGAGGCACTCAGCAGTTGGGACTTTGTCTCTTGGAGAGATTGAGAGAGGAAGTAGGAAGTACTCTTCTAGGAGGAGGTATAGCTTTCTACTTTGATGTCAGAAGGAAAGGGTCCCGTTTATGACTTTAGAAATTCTTGTAAATGAAGGAAAACAGGGAGTGAGGACCTCCACACAATGTGATCTACACAATAATACATTTATCTTGGAACTCACTCATAGTAGTTATCCCACTAAACACACAGACCCACTCACAGTAGTTATACCACAAAACAAACAAATATCAATCACAGTAGTTATACCAAAAACACACAGATGCACTCACAGTAGTTATATCAAAAACACACAAAAGCCACACACAGTAGTTATATCAAAAACACAAAACCCTCTCACAGTAGATATACCAAAAACACATGGACCCATTCACAGAGTATGACTATACTCTAATTCACAAAGATCAATTGATTATTTTATTTAAGCAGCAGTTAAACCTGAGTACCAGCATCTACCCTGCCATAAGTACCCAGCTGAAGGACATATCTACAGAAAGTTTAGCTTTAAATGGGCCTTTTATCACAGCCAGTCTACAAAAGGACTTGGTCACTAAGAGGAGTGAGACATTTTACCACCTGTTATCCTATACAGAGCTCACCATCACCAGCTGGCCCCTCTTATTGTCCCAGGGGTATGCCCTCTCACTGGGATCTCAGAAGTGGCAATACTGTTAGGAATGCAGAAGGCAATGGGTGTTAGAGGAGGGCTCCGATGCTTCTAGTGCTGGGCAATGCTTTAACACCTAGATGAGTGGCACTCAGTGACCTTAGTACAGTGGGCATAATTACTGTCAGTAACTCCAGCCATACATTCCCAGTGGGTGCCCATGTTTGAGGTAATATATCAGCACATGATGTCTATGAAATGTGTATTTTGCCAAAGGAGAATAAAGGGAAGATGCAGAGTGCACAATCAACACCAGAGACAACCCAATGGAGTCTTGGTGGCATATAGGGGTTGGTATCATGGAGAAGGAAGCATTTTGCCCTCTAGACCAAGGCAACATGTCTTTAGCCAACCCTGCTTAGAACTATGGTAAAATTTAATCTCTTGTAACCTGTGTAAACCGTCTACATGTATAAAGCAAGTAGAGACAACACACATACACTGGAAGCGGAGGGAACGGAAGAGAGCAGATGACTGATGGCTCCTGGAAGGAAAAAGATTTATTAGTGTTTACCAAGGCGCTGTATGACTTGCTACTGAACCAACTGGGCACAGCAGGACAGAGATTGGGGATTTGCACCAACGGCCTTGCCCACGCTGTGCAATTTGTCACCTCTGCCTGTGCCAGGTGAGAAGAGACCCTTCTCAAGGGGCATCAGGGCAAGATTACTTGTTTGTCCAAGCAATACATTGTATTCTATTTTGTACTTTATAAACTGTACATGTAACAAATATTCAGTCAGAGCGAAGGAGCTATATATATAAATATATGCAACATTAGCATATGGCTATAAATATTCTTACATTTTATATTTTGGTTAAGCCCTTACAAGTAAGAAAATGCTGTGTAATATATACACTATATGACATTAACAAAATTGATATTCTTTATGAACGTACAAAAACACAGAATAGAAAAAGATGAATGTGAGTAATTGTATTTATTTATTTTTGCATTAGATCTCTTTTATTTTATTTTTTATTTTTTTTATATTCAATCTTTTTTCTGTCTATTATATATTTTTTTTAATTTTTTTTTTTAAAGTATGCTTTGGTTTTTATTATTTGCATCAAGCAAAAATGTGTTTGACCTATTATGTTACCATTTCATGTAAATGTAACTATCCTCAACGATAAAAATATTTTTGGAAGAAAAAAAATTATAATAAATACATAAATATATAAATATATATATATATATATTAATATATATAAAACTATATATATATATAATGCACATATATGCAGGCAGTACGGAACATCCTCTTGCTTGTGTAATTCATTTTCTCTGTATGTGCGGTGAAGCAGAGAGGTATTGTCACTGCCTGATGAAACTCAATTTCTCTGATTAGCTCTTTAACAAATATTTCATCTATCAGTGCCAAGATTTAAGCAGCTCCTACTTGCGGGCGGCCAGCTGTGACTGTTGACTATGCAGCATGTCAATTTACATTTCAAGTGACTGTTATTCTACTAATGTCCCCCCTCCTCCTCTCCTCTGTCTAGGTTTCACCTCTCTCTCTGTTCTTGTACACCTTCGTTGTGTTTTTCCTATTTGCAAGTTATTATCACTGGCAATGTCTTCAGCATGATACAAGGAGGTTACAAGCCAATAAATTAATAAATAAATAAAATAAAAATAGAAAAGGCTTGTGTCTTTCCACTGTCGTTTTCAATGACATAATATTCAATTTCATCTTTTCTAAATTCATCTATTAACTTGCCCTTGCCAACTTTTGCTCTCTCTCAAATTTCATACAGAATGCAATTTTCTCCATTGCAAATGAAATCGGAACTCAACGCGGTTCTTATTTTGCCAAGTTATTGTATCGCCCTTCCTTATTTCCCCAATCAGTGTCTCACGTTCCATTAGGTGGAAACATTGAAATAAAGGGGAAAAAAGATGTAGCTGTCCAGCTGCGTAAAGGGATTCTACCATTTGATTTGAAAGCTTAATGGTTGGGTTACTAAGAATCCTGTTCAGTAGAGGAATAAAATTCTCATATTTAAAATTAAAAAGGTTATACATGTTCATATGTTCATAAGGAAAATGTAAAAATTTAAAAAATTCTAGTGTTGCAGGTTCCGAATTCCACAAAAACGGTACTTGTTCATTGGGACAATAGATGGCCACGTTCCGTGCCAGTCAAACCCATGACAAAGCTCCATTTTTTAACTAGACTTCTATTACTTTAATGGAGTATATATATACATATATATAAAATCTAGTACAATAAAATTATTTATTGGAGTTCTGATTAATAGAACATTGGTAAAGGAGTCTACGCATTGGAACTCATTTTACAAGGCACAATGTAAACTGGTGTTTAGAAGATAATAAAGATACTATGTGTGGGTTAAAAAAGCCTTCGTAAGGCAGAACCTCTGTCCAAAAGTAGCCCTCAAAGTAAAAGACAACTCTAGGACACTTTTTACTTGCTTTCTGTCTTTTTCTAGAGACCTATCATCGTTCTTTACTCCAACAGGCAGGGCCGGCGCTTCCTATAAGGCGAACTAGGCAGCCGCCTAGGGCGCCATATAGGAGGGGGCGCCCTGCACCCCCATCGCTGGCCCTTTAAATTCTGCAGCCGCCTGAGCGCTCTATGGAGAGCGCTCAGGCGGCTGCCGCACTGCCTCACCTCCCCTGCCCTGCTGTAGCGTGGCCGAGCTCCTTTCCGGTCCCGCGACCCGGCGGGACTGAAAGGAAGTGCACACTCAGGGTTGGTATCATGGAGAAGGAAGCATTTTGCCCTCTAGACCAAATAATTTAAGTGTACACTCAGTGTGCACTTCCTGTCAGTCCCGCCGGGTCGCGGGACCGGAAAGGAGCTCGGCCACGCTACAGGGCAGGGGAGGTGAGGAGAAGCTGCTGG
>OW240919.1:13848908-13867781 GCA_933207985.1 Pelobates cultripes | reverse complement strand
TATGTATTACATTCCCCCTGCAGCCTCTCCATGTGTCTCATTCTCCCCCCAGCCTCTCCATGTGTCTCATTCTCCCCCCAGACCCTCTATGTGTCACATTCCCCGCAGCCCCTCCATGTGTCTCATTCTCCCCAGCGCTTTTTGTGTCTCATTCTCTCACAAGATCCTTCATGTGTCTTACCCCCTCTATGTGTCTCCTTTACCCTACAACATCTCATTCCCATCCAGCCCCTCCATGTATCTCAGCCCCCACAATGTATCATTTTCTCCCATGTGTCTCATCCCCCCAACCCCTTCCATGTATCTCATTCCCCCCAGCTCCTACATATATATCACCCCACCCCCACCCCTCCATGCATGTCATTTTCTCATTCAATAAAAAAATATATCAGAAAGAAGGTTAGAATATCCTTGGTAAAATAATGGGGATTTAGTTAAAAACATGTTATCATACATTTTAAGATTTATTATTCAAAACTATAAAATCATTTGAAAAGTTTATAAAAAGTATTAAACCAAGGCCTTTGGCATTGATTTATTAAGCTTCCCAAATTATTAAATACTGTTTGAAAAAGCTTCCAAATGATTTAGCTACAGAAATCACCAAGAGCTCACAGTACAATCTACTTATTTATTTTTTTAATGCAGTTTTATTTTACAAAAGCAGATATAGGGTACTACATTTAATATAACATCCTGTTTTTCATGTGTTAAATAATGTATCAATATGGGCCCCTTACAAAACAACAAATAAAATTGTATTGAAAAGAAACACACACAAAAAATTAAATATCGAGAACAAAAAAAAAAAAACAAGAAAAATAAAATATAAAAAAGGCAAATGTGTAATTATCAATAAAATTTGCAAATGAACAATTTTGCCACTCCCTTTACGAGATTTTGGTTTAACAATATTCCATAGTAATGTATAAGAGAGGTTAAATGGAGCAAGGTGACTGAGTCAATCCAAACTTGGCTATAACATTTATTTCTGTTTGGAACATTTCCAATAAGTATACACCCAGACTTCCAAGCCACTGATTAAAAAAACTCAATCACAAAAAATAAAATGACTTTGGAAATATAATAGAACAACAAAAAAAAAATTATAATAAAAAAAAAGGAAACACAAGGTATAAGGTTAAAAAAACACCTTCTGACAGTGAAAAGGAGAGAATGTGAGAGACAAAGATAGCTCCTAGGTATATTTCAATCTACATGGTTCAGGAATGAAGGCATTTTCAATCTCCTCTCTATCATTTTCGATATCATTAATCCTAAACACTCCATTCTCCATGCTTGCCCGCCCAGGCCCTGAGAAAGTACGATATAGAAAGTGACACATATTCATCACTTGCTACTCAGTAGCATGAAGACAGTAATATAATATTAGTATTGTGTTATCTACGCCTCTCTCTCCGCAGCTCGCACAGGCCCAGAGACTCGATGACACAAATCGATCACCTGTGACATTTTTGATTCGATGTCACTTTTTCCATTTCTGACATTTGTTTTGGCAGTAAAGAGGTAATTGTGTGACATTAGCATGGTAAAGACTGTTTTTCACCACACTTTCAAGAACAGTAACAGAAGGATGGTGTCTTTGTTATAAATGGATGTTTTACAGCATTTCCGATCTTGTCTTTATAATTTACGTTCTGATATCCCTGGTGCCTTTGACTGATGTTTTTAGCTATACAAGTAGGCTGGTTAGATGCCAATCATTCACAGTATAGCATGTGTTATGGGCGATGTGGTGATATATTTTTGCACAGAAATAAATCGGCACAAAGTTTATCCATGAACAAGCCTATATACGAGTATAGATGGCTAACGTTGACATTGACAAGACCTCTCTCGCTAATGTCCAAACTGCTTTCTTTTCCATAAATCGCAGGCAGATTTGCTCCATATGACAGATTTTATTTTATTTTATTTCTTTATTCAATGGGGTAATAAATGTATAAGAGTAATGTTATATAAAGTCCAGTTTTTCCAGTTTATATTTAACAGTTTTTTGTTGTTGTTTTAGATTGTTGATTAAGGTATTAGAACATTTTGTAACACAAGCTCTAACCCAGTTAGTTCTTCTTTCCTAATGAAGACATATCAGATAGCAGCAAATTATTTTTTTCAGTTCTTTTGTCTATTCGCCATAATTCCATATTTAGTGGAAACATCCCAATCAAGGTTATTCTCTAAAGTATGAATTGATAGGACTTGGCCGGAGTATTTAAAATTTTAGGTTTAAATCTCAAATTCAGGAACTTTTACAAATCAGATATTTTTGGAAAATTTAATTTCCGTGCACAGTTCTTAACAATTCATGTTTTTTTTTTAATAATACGTCCAAGATTTATTCACCCAACAGTTATTTTCAGTGAAATGAAAAACAGTATGCAAAATGTACGTCAAAATAGCTATTTTGGAAACATTCTTCAGTTTTGTTATAATAAATATTTGCCAATTTTAGCTTGACATGTATAGTAACATTTGTAAAGGAAGACTCCAAGCACCATAACCACTACATCCTGTTGGAGTATCCAGATGCCCCTCCTCCCACCAGTGTAGACAGTTAAGCTATGAGGGAAGAAATGTAAGCAGGGACACAGTTATGAAGTGCACACATAATAAATAAATAGAGAAGGTCTGTAGACAAACTTAAAATCATATAGAAGATATATAGAACATATAGAATGTGACGGCAGATAAGAACCATTCGGCCCATCTAGTCTGCCCAATTTTCTAAATACTTTCATTAGTCCCTAGCCTTATCTTATAGTTAGGATAGCCTTATGCCTATCCCACGCATGCTTAAACTCCTTTACTGTTTTAACCTCTACCACTTCAGCTGGAAGGCTATTCCATGCATCCACTACCCTCTCAGTAAAGTAATACTTCCTGATATTATTTTTAAACCTTTGCACCTCTAATTTAAGACTATGTCCTCTTGTTGTTGTAGTTTTTCTTCTTTTAAATATAGCCCCCTCCTTTACTGTGTTGATTCCCTTTATGTATTTACATGTATCTATCATATCCCCCCGTCTCGTCTTTCCTCCATGCTATACATGTTAAGTTCCTTTAACCTTTCCTTGTACGTTTTATCCTGAAATCCATGAACCAGTTTAGCAGCCCTTCTCTGAACTCTCTCTTAAGTAACCGTATCTCCTTCTGGAGATACGGTCTCCAGTACTGTGTACAATACTCCAAGTGAGGTCTCACCAGTGTTCTGTACAATGGCATGAGCACTTCCCTCTTTCTACTGCTAATACCTCTCCCTATACAACCAAGCATTCTGCTAGCATTTCCTGCTGCTCTATTACATTGTCTGCCTACCTTTAAGTCCTCTATAGTCAAAAACTGACAATTCACTGGTTTCTGAGCATCGAGTACATTACATTAATGTGCATTACACTAATTATTCACAAAACCTTGAAGTTGCATTTCTGACGTCATTGTGTTTACGGGAAAGTACACTAAAAAGTAAGCTGTTCCAATTGCGAATTAACTTACTAAATTTAGGGGAAATCGTATAGTTGTAAAAAACTTTTAAATCACTAGAGTTGAAGAAATGTTTTATCTAATTGTTTTTAAGATGGTTCTCCTGTCACTAAAACTTGATGTTTAGAGAATTCAAAGATGAGAAAGGTTCATGGAAGAAAAACCAAGGAAGCTAAGTGTAAATGATTCATGATCATCAAACCTGTGTATATTTGGGGTTATTCACTAAAATACTTGAACTGTAAGGACTCTCCAACTCTCTGCTGTTTTTGCAGTTCATCTATTTCTCTAAATTTTGTAAGTCGCATGACAATCTTCTACAATCCTGGTATAGTAAATAATCCACAAAAGTGATGGACGTCATGACTGGTAAATGGTGCCTATTCTTTCCCCAATGGGTCAGCAAGGCCTGGCGATGCCCGTTACTCTCACAGACACCATGCAGTCCTTCCCTGCTGCAGTGGCTTTGCCTGAAGTTCCCACACCTAAAAAGATGACGATAGGGCTGCAAAGAGGCTCACCAGGGCTCACAGGAAGACTTATAAAGTGTGCACAGCAGAAACAGTTGGTCTCAGAGTGAGTATGAGTGCATCTGTGTGTGTTCGTGGATCTGTATGTGTATCTTTGCGTGGCAGTGTCTGAGTGACAATGTACATGTATGTATGTATGTGTGTGGCAATGTATGTCTATATGTGAACCCATGCCTGCAGTGGCGTACACACAATCCATGGGGCCTCGGTGCAAAACTGATTCATGGCCCCCCCCCCCCGACAGTCACACACAGACACATACATACAGACAAACATTCATACACACAGAGACATATACATACACACAGACACATACATACATAGAGACACATACATACACACAGACACATACAGAGAGACGAGTAGAAGAGAGGAAGAGTCTGCGCTAACTCAATTGAGCAGCAACCCTAAAAGGGAATCCCTCACGAAACCCTTTTTGAAACAAGGAGGTACAAAACAAGGAGTGAAGGGCTGCGCTTTGACTAAAATAAGTAAAAGGGATAAAAACAATTAAAGTTCATCCGAATAAATAAAAAATATATAAATTAAAACAGTCTCACTGGTGTGCAGTAATGCAATATAAGTCCTCAAGTGTCGCTCCGTCCTTATGATAGGTAGTCCATATATGTGAAGACAAAAATAAGAGAACAAGGCTTCCAATGGTGAAATATTGTATGTCCAAGATGTGGTATATATTCAAAGGAAAGGTATTTAACTCACATTTGTTGGAGCTCTAACCAGCTCTAGGAGAAGAGGCACTTGGTGGTTTAATCCCCACTATCGGATATACTTAAACGCTTGGTCCATTCGTCCGGCTTGAGGTTTCTTTGGTGTAGGCTAGGACCTACTCAGATGTGCGTATTCGTTATGCTGGGGAGATAGGTCCGCCTTTCCGGTGTTGGATAGTAGATGTCCACGAGATATATAAAACAGCAGATAGTGCTCTCAGTGTGAACAACACAGTAATATGTTAAAATAAGCTATACTTACAAAAATAGAACAGACAAGTACTGCTCTATTGCCACAGCGCTGGTGGAATTATCCCCACCTCAGGATTTCTTTGGACGGGATATACTTCGGTAGTAAAAAATAGAATAGTAAAAGTATAATATAAAATAAAATAAAAATAATTTTAAAAATAATATTATAAAAATGCCAGGAGTAAAAATAAATAAAGAGTGTATAAAGTACAATAAGAATAAGTATAAAGTTGGTCCTATAATGAAGGGTAACCAAAAATAACTTTTATTGACTAAAATACACTTATTACAACCATTTACGCGTTTCACCTTTAAGGTTTTTTCAAAATGGTAAAATGACAGTACACCTATTATCTTTTACCAATTCTTAATAATATCCAAATTCTAAGTGCTGTTTTCTGCCTTCTATATGTAAATGTATGACTGTATATTGCAGGTCCTTATTAGAAATACATTTTTACTATTATGGGGTCTTTTTCAATTGTAAAATAAGATTCCCCATTTATAATTCACTGTAGAAGTGCCCAGTTACCGGCTGGACTCCATATCCCAATAAGCATTGCGTCCCTAGCCGGCCACCGGGCACTCCGTTCAAACCAGGAAGTGATCTGCCGAAAAAAAGGATTTGAGCATGCGCGCCACGTCCCGATCATGTGATCGGGACCAATTGGAAATAACTCTCTTTTAAAGCTTCGTTTTTATAAAATTTATATCTTCTAAGCCTAATTAGGCTTATACCAATGCACTAATAATGTTGTAATGTCATTTTGAAATGTATTTAAAATTTTGTCTTTAGTTTTGTGCACTAAATTTTGGCGCCATTTTTAAACCTCTGTAAACGTATATATTCAGTTCCTTGCCAGGTGTACTGTCATTTTACCATTTTGAAAAAACCTTAAAGGTGAAACGCGTAAATGGTTGTAATAAGTGTATTTTAGTCAATAAAAGTTATTTTTGGTTACCCTTCATTATAGGACCAACTTTATACTTATTTTTATTGTACTTTATACACTCTTTATTTATTTTTACTCCTGGCATTTTTATAATATTATTTTTAAAATTATTTTTATTTTATTTTATATTATACTTTTACTATTCTATTTTTTACTACCGAAGTATATCCCGTCCAAAGAAATCCTGAGGTGGGGATAATTCCACCAGCGCTGTGGCAATAGAGCAGTACTTGTCTGCTCTATTTTTGTAAGTGTAACTTATTTTAACATATTACTGTGTTGTTCACACTGAGAGCACTATCTGCTGTTTTATATATCTCGTGGACATCTACTATCCAACACCGGAAAGGCGGACCTATCTCCCCAGCATAACGAATACGCACATCTGAGTAGGTCCTAGCCTACACCAAAGAAACCTCAAGCCGGACGAACGGACCAAGCGTTTAAGTATATCCGATAGTGGGGATTAAACCACCAAGTGCCTCTTCTCCTAGAGCTGGTTAGAGCTCCAACAAATGTGAGTTAAATACCTTTCCTTTGAATATATACCACATTTTGGACATACAATATTTCACCATTGGAAGCCTTGTTCTCTTATTTTTGTCTTCACATATATGGACTACCTATCATAAGGACGGAGCGACACTTGAGGACTTATATTGCATTACTGCACACCAGTGAGACTGTTTTAATTTATATATTTTTTATTTATTTGGATGAACTTTAATTGTTTTTATCCCTTTTACTTATTTTAGTCAAAGCGCAGCCCTTCACTCCTTGTTTTGTACATACAGAGAGACACACACATACAGACAGACAGAAAGACACAAAACACACATACATACTAAGACGCATACATACAGACACACACACACATACATACATACTGTAATATTTATTTTGTAATACTTCTTTAATTGGAACTCAACTGCAGAATTTCCTGATTGCAGCAACAATAAGTTTCACCTCCTTTTATATTGATATGAAACAATGGTCACTGTACCTTTAAATACACATGAAGGAAAAATTAGGCTTTGTAGCAATCCCTTATGAATAAGAGGAATAATTAGACAAAGTGACACTTTAGTGAGCTTTAGATACTGTGTAACATAAATAATAGGAATTGGCTTGTTTGGTAAAAGTATTACTTAACTAAAAGGCAGTTCTGGCACTGGAAGGGTTAATTCACCCAATGAAGGAGAAATTAGAAGTCCGTTTCAACAAGCTGAGAACTAGGAGTGGAGAGTGGGGAAGTCCGTTTTAACAAGCCGAGGTCTGGGAGTGGAGAAGGTAGAATTCAGTGTTTCTAGGAGTGGAGAAGGTAGAATTCAGTGTTACAAGCCGAGGTCTAGGAGTGGAGAAGGTAGAAATCCGTTTACAAGCCGAGGTCGAGAAGTGGAGAAGGTAGAAATCCGTTTTACTAGCCGAGGTCTAGAAGTGGAGCAGGTAGGATCAAAAGTAGAGCAGCTGATCTTTCTGCAGCACCTGTGCGAATAATCCAGCCCTTTGAATCTGGCGCGGTCTTCCTAAGTATCGTGGAGGGACCGCGTCAGAAAAAAGGGCGGGGCTGAGCGCCGTGAACCCGGAAGTGGGTTCCGGCGACGAAATACATGCCATGCTATACCTGACAGTACCCCCTTCTCATGGGGCATCCTCTGGGTGCACTATTTCGGTTTGGAGGGGTAGCGTTTGTGAAAGGCAGTAACTAACCTCCTAGCATGTACATTAGATGAATCTTCCCAAGTGTCTTCATCAACTCCATAACCTTTCCATCTGATAAGGTATTGTAAGGAGCCACGGTGGACACGAGAATCCAAAATTTTGTGAATTTCATATTCTTCTTCACCTTGGACAATGATAGGTTCAGGAGTTGTTACTATTTCTCTATAAAAAGGATCAGGGATGTGTGGTTTAAGCAAGGAGACATGGAATACTGGATGAAGTTTAAAACTTGGAGGAAGTTTTAGTTTAACAACGTTATCATTAATGATAGTAATTACTTGAAAGGGACCAAGAAAAAGAGAGCTCAATTTCTTTGAAGGACGGCTTGTGGTAATATTCCTTGAAGAGAGCCAGACAAGATCCCCTACCTTGTAAGGAGGGGGAATTCTTCTATTATTGTCAAAAAACTTTTTCTGGTTATTTTGGGCGAGTTGAAGATTCTCCCGTAATTTGAGAAATAGAGAAGACATAAATTCGTTTTTTGATGTAACAGTAGGATTGGATGAAGTAATGGTTTGGATGGGGAATGAAGACGGATGAAAACCATAGTTGGAGAAGAAAGGAGTCATTTTCGTACTAGAATGAATGGTATTATTGTAAGAAAATTCGGCCATAGGTAACCATGTGGTCCAGTCATCTTGGAGGTATGAACAATAACATCGAAGATATTGTTCCAAACATTGATTAACCCTTTCTGTTTGCCCATTAGTTTGGGGATGATAAGCGGAAGAGAGTTTGCGTTGAATTTGAAGGGAGAGACACATCTCTTTCCAGAATTTGGAGGTAAATTGTGTCCCCCTATCAGAAATAATTTCTTCAGGAAGACCATGAAGTTTCACAATATTTTCAATAAAGACCTTAGACAATTCTACAGAGGAGGGTAATTTTTTTAAGGAAATGAAATGGGACATTTTTGTGAAGCGATCCACAACGACAAGAATAGTGGTGAAATGTTGAGAAGGTGGAAGATCAACGATAAAATCCATAGAAATGGATTGCCAAGGTTTTTCTGGAATAGGTAAGTTAAGTAGTAATCCAAAAGGTTGATTATGTTCTGGTTTAGACCTTTGACAGATAGGACATGTTTTGACATATAATTCAATGGTTCTATCCTGGCGAGGCCACCAATAATATCGTGAAGTTAGTTCAAGTGTTTTCTTTATTCCAGGATGTCCAGCTAGGGGTGAATCATGAACCATCTTAAGTAATTTATTCCTAAGAATGGGAGGAATATAAATTCTATTTTTAAAATAAAATATACCATCCTTTTTTGTTAGTATAGGTGTTTTGGGAAGTTCAAGATCCTTCTGATTCAAATTCTTTATGTCATCATGAAGAGAAGAGAGGATCCCTATTATTTTGTTAGGAGGATAATCATCAGTAGTAGTTTTAGAAGGAATTCGAGAAAGAGCGTCAGCCTTTTTATTTCTAGTTCCAGGTCTGTATATTAATTGGAAGTTAAATCGGTTAAAAAATAGGTTCCATCTAACTTGTCTAGCTGTAAGGGTTTTGTTAGTATAGAGATATTCAAGATTTTTATGGTCAGTATAAACTATTATAGGTTGTTTTGTATCTTCCAGAAGATGACGCCAATTTTCGAAGGCAGCTTTAACACTTAATAATTCTTTTTCACCAATAGGATAATTTTTTTCAGCAGAGCTCAAGGATCTTGAAAAAAAGGCAACTGGATGAAGTGGATCTTGTGGAGTCTTTTGTTGAGAAAGAACTGCTCCGATGGCTGCATCTGATGCATCAACTTCAAGAACATATAAGAATGTTGGATTAGGTAGTTGTAGAATAGGTGCAGTTGTAAATCTTTTTTTTAATTCGTCGAAGGCTGTTTGTGCATCTTTATTCCAATTGAAAGGACGTTTACTACTGTTGAGGAGGTTAAGAGGATGTGATACATCCGAATAGTTTCTAATAAATTTTCTATAGAAGTTTGCAAATCCAAGAAAACGTTGTAATTCTTTTGTAGTAGTAGGAGCGGGCCAGTTAATAATACATTTGATTTTGGAATTATCCATCTTCAAAGAATGAGGTGAAATAATGTATCCTAGAAATGAGAATTCAGTAACCTCAAAGAGGCATTTTTCTGGTTTAGCGTATAATTTATGAGTTCTCAGTCTAGATAGAACCCATCTAACATGCTTCCTATGTTCATCCAAATTGTTAGAATATATTAAGATATCATCTAAGTAGATAATAACACATATATCCAGAAGATCTCTAAAGATATCATTTATAAAATGTTGAAATGTTGCAGGGGCATTACAGAGCCCAAAAGGCATCACTAGATATTCGTAGAGACCATATCTTGTCCGGAAGGCGGTTTTCCATTCATCATCCTGTTTTATTCTAATGAGGTTATATGCGCCTCGAAGGTCGAGTTTAGTGAATATAGTTGCAGTTCTTAACCTTTCAATTAATTCATTTATTAGTGGAAGAGGATAACGATTTTTAATAGTTATTTTATTTAAGGCTCTGTAATCTATAATAGGACGGATGGTTTGGTCTTTATTCTTCACAAAGAAAATACTAGAAGCAGCTGGGGAGGTCGAGGGTCTGATGAACCCTTTGCGTAAATTTTCATTAAGATATTCTTTTAAAATTTCTAACTCCTTTTCAGAGAGTGGATAAATATGACCAAAAGGAATAGGAGCTCCGGGTATGAGATCTATTGGGCAATCATATACCCGATGAGGAGGAAGTGTTTCCGCTTCTTTTTTACAAAAGACATCTGCAAAATCGGAGTAGAATGGAGGTATAACTGGTTCTTTAGTAGTTTGGAGAATAAGAATGTTTTGTAAGCACGTTTTTTTACAGAAATCAGAAGCAAAGGAGATGGAGAAGGGAGACCACTTAATTAAAGGATCATGGGTTTTTAACCAATTAATTCCTAGAATGACGGGATAAAGTGGAGATTTAATAATATCAAATGTAATGAATTCGAAATGTACATTGTTGGTAATCATTCTTAGAGGGATTGTCTCATCTTTGATGGGTCCTGAGGATATAAATGAACCGTCAATAACTCTGATTGGAATAAAGTTAGTTTTTTGAACACAAGGAATTTTATTTTTTGAAACAAAAGAAAAATCAAGAAAAGTTCCATTAGCACCAGAATCAATGATGGCCTCAGTCACGATTCTTTTTGTATCCCACTGTAATATGAGAGATATAGAAAAATAAGTAGATGCTTTTCTTTTTTGAAAAACGTTCAATATAGAGGTAGATGAATGAAGCTTACCACCTTTTGAATGTTTCAGTAGAGGACATTCGGAAATTAGATGTTCGTTCGAAGCACAATACATACAAAAGTTTAGTTGTCTCCTTCTTATTCTTTCTTCAGAAGTAAGAGGACTTTTTATTATACCTACTTCCATAGGTTCAGTTTGTGGAGGAATTTTTTCAGGTAGTTTTAGAGTAGTGAAAGGTTTTCTCCAGGTAGAATTAGTAAGAACCCTTTCAGCTTTTCTTTCTCTTAGACGTCTATCAATACTGATGGACAGTTGAATCAATGCATTTAAGGTAGGAGGAAGTTCTGTACGAGAGAGTTCATCTTTCACAGCTTCAGATAATCCGAGACGGAATTGATTGCGTAAAGTAATGTCATTCCATTGGGTTTCTGTAGCCCATCTTTTGAATTCTGCAATATAATCTTCAACAGGTCTATTCTTTTGGTGTAATGTTCTGATGGTTAAATCAGCAGTAGTTTGTTTAAAAGGATCTTCATATAATAAAGACATAGCTTCAAAGAACTCATCCAATGAATCTAATATGGGATCATCATTTTCCAAAAAGGAATGGGCCCAGGCCATAGGTTCACCTCTTAAAAAAGAGATCACTGAACAGACTTTGGATCTTTCGGTGGGATAAGATCTAGGTTTTAAAGCTATTAGTAGTTTGCAAGAATTCAAAAACTCTCTGTACTTTGTTCTATCTCCATAAAATTTTTCTGGATTACAGACAGCAGGATCACCAGCCGATTGAAGAGCGGCATGAGGAAGATGACCTTGAATGTCTCTAACATAGGTTAATATTCTCTCATTTGTAATTTGCAGTTCCTGTAACCCTTGAGCAATCGTATCCACTCTATTGGTTAGGGCAGAAACTTGAAAGTTGATATCTGCTGGTTCCATTGAATAAGGCTGGATTATTCTGTAATATTTATTTTGTAATACTTCTTTAATTGGAACTCAACTGCAGAATTTCCTGATTGCAGCAACAATAAGTTTCACCTCCTTTTATATTGATATGAAACAATGGTCACTGTACCTTTAAATACACATGAAGGAAAAATTAGGCTTTGTAGCAATCCCTTATGAATAAGAGGAATAATTAGACAAAGTGACACTTTAGTGAGCTTTAGATACTGTGTAACATAAATAATAGGAATTGGCTTGTTTGGTAAAAGTATTACTTAACTAAAAGGCAGTTCTGGCACTGGAAGGGTTAATTCACCCAATGAAGGAGAAATTAGAAGTCCGTTTCAACAAGCTGAGAACTAGGAGTGGAGAGTGGGGAAGTCCGTTTTAACAAGCCGAGGTCTGGGAGTGGAGAAGGTAGAATTCAGTGTTACAAGCCGAGGTCTAGGAGTGGAGAAGGTAGAAATCCGTTTACAAGCCGAGGTCGAGAAGTGGAGAAGGTAGAAATCCGTTTACTAGCCGAGGTCTAGAAGTGGAGCAGGTAGGATCAAAAGTAGAGCAGCTGATCTTTCTGCAGCACCTGTGCGAATAATCCAGCCCTTTGAATCTGGCGCGGTCTTCCTAAGTATCGTGGAGGGACCGCGTCAGAAAAAAGGGGCGGGGCTGAGCGCCGTGAACCCGGAAGTGGGTTCCGGCGACGAAATACATGCCATGCTATACCTGACACATACAGACAAGCAGGCACACATACATACAGACAGACACACACAGACACATTCACACATACATACAGAGACACACACACAGACAAATACACACGCAAATTCAGAGACACACACATACATACAGACACGGACACACACACTCAGACAGACACATATATATACAGAGACACATACATACACACAGACACATACACACACACACACAAATGACACATATACATACAAAGATAAATACATACATACATACAAACAGACACACACACATACCATAGGCGTGCGCACGGGGTGTGCCGGGTGTGCCTAGGCTATGTGCCTCCCTCCATGTGCCTCCCTCACCAACCCACAGGCAGGGAGGTAGGCAGGAGAGGACCCAGGGAGCTCTTGCCAGCAGCTCCGCTGGGTTCCTCTTGCGCGGTCGGAGCGTTGCCGCGGTTCACTCTCCACTGGACCACCAGGGAAGGCAGGAGCACGGTCCCCCCTCCCTACATAAGGTTAGAAGGGAGGGGGGATATTAACTAAACGGCCCCCACACAAACATATAGCACACATACATCACCCTTGCACACACAGCACACACACACACACACTAACAGCACCCTCACACTAACAACACCCTCACACACACAGCACCCTCACACATACACACACACAGCACACACTAACAGCACCCTTACACACACAGCACCCTTACACATACACACACTAACAGCACCCTCACACACAGCACCCTCACACACACAGCACCCTTACACACACACAGCACACACTAACAACACCCTTACACTAACACCCTCACACATGCACACTAACAGCACCCCTACACACAGCACCCCACACACACAGCACCCATACACACACAGCACAGCACCTACACACACAGCACACATACACACACTAACATCACCCTCACACACACAGCACCCACACACACAAAGCACACACTAACAGCACCCTTAAACATACACACACAGCACACACTAACAGCACCCTTACACACACAGCACCTTCACACACACACAGCGCCTTCACACACACAGCATGCCCACACACACAGCGCACACACAGCGTCTTCGCACACAGCACCTACACACACAGCACCTACACACAGCACCCTCACACACACAGCAGTACAAACATACATACAGACAAATACAGACACATACACACATACATACAGACACAGACAGACACACACAGACAGACACATACACACACACATATAAGCAGAGACACACATACACAGACACACATACACAGACAGACACATATATACAGACACACAGACAGACAGACACACAAAAACATACATACAAACAAAAACACACATATACAAAATGTTTATGTCATCCTCCTGTTTCCTACCTTTTAGGTGCTGGACTCAGAGGGTGACTTTCCCTGGGATCCAGTGGTGGCTCAGGCTAGTGGGAGTCAGAGTTCCCAATCTGACTCCCTCTCCTTCCTCCCGCGCGGGCAGTCACCTTCTCCCAGCTGTGATGTCATCACAGGGGGTGTGGTCGCACTGTTAAAGTGCCACAGCTCTGACCGGAGCCATCTGGAAATTCATCTCATGCTGCCCATGCTGTTAAGGCCACCCAATGGGCCCCTTGAACGTGCGACCCTGACGGTTTGCCGCGCCGGCAGGGGCCGCAACACATGGCGGCAGGCACCCAGTCGCAAGGTTCCACAGGGCGTCCGGGCCCCCTGGAATGACGGGCCTGATCGCAGCTGCAACCCCTGCTACTGCAGTCTGTATGCCACTGCATGCCTGCTTACTAAAAAAAAACATTACACACACTCCTGCATTCAGACACTAACACTACACTCAAACACACGACTGCAGTCAACACACGACTACACTCAAACACATGACTGCATTCAAACACTGACACTACACTCAAACACATGACTACAATCAAATGCCAACTCTGTACACTGAAATAGTATTGTATGCGAACACCATCACTTACCCATACAAACCCCTGCATTGCAATACTAACAAAACTAACACTACAAAAATCACACCTCTGCATTCAAACACTAACACCACACTAAACACACAACTGGAGTCAAACACACGACTACACTCAAACACATGACTGCATTCAAACACTCACACTACACTCAAACACATGACTACAATCAAACGCCAAATCTGTACACTGAAAAAGTATTGCATGCGAACACCCTCACTTACACATACAAACCCCTGCATTGCATTACTAACAAAACTAACACTACAAAAATCATACCTCTGCATTCAAACATCAACTACACACAAATACACTCCTGCATGCTAATATCAGCTATATACACAACTACACAAACATTTACAACATACACTATACAAAAACATTACATTCACACACAGGCACTGTATTCACATACAACCCTGCAAGGATGGACACATGGTAGATCTACACTTGAGAAGCATCATGAGAGTTGTAAGGCAGTTGAGGATCTACATTGTGGTCACCTCTCCTTTTTTGGGGGGGGAAGGGGTGACATTTTGTCTGCTCCTGGGCTCTCTCTACATTAGTTCCATCACTGCTTTCCTCATTTCCGTCGTGGTGCAGTATGGTAGTAGTTAATGAATGCAAAACAAGGACTCGGTAAGACCAAGTAAACAAGGGATGGCCAGTAGGGCAAGAGTCTGCCCAGTTGCCCCACTCCATTATAAATAAATACTTTGACCCAATAAATGATCAGAGGATGGTGAGTCTTCTGATCCTCCCTAGTTTTCCATCTCCCTCATTTGTCCCATAGTTAGGGACTCAAACTCACCAACTCCCAAAATACACGTACCCTCCTTTACTTCTCAACTTCCCCAAAAATACAATATTCCCTACTGATAGGAGGATTAAGGAGGTAGCAATGTAACATAAAAAATTTCAATAATAACATAAAAAATGAATAAGAAATAATTTATTTTCGTCGGAATCTACTTCCCAGTTTTCTTCTGTTTATTCAGAAGTTAAATGGTATTCTTCCTTCATCCTTCCCCCCAGGTCATTATTGTTGAATCTGTTCCTTTAACATCTAATACAAACATGTTTTCTCTGTTGCTGCCGTAGCTATTGTACCTCGTGTTTCTATGTCAATCCGTTAATGGGGCACCATTTCTGCCTATTGTTTGTTACTGTGAATCTATTCTTTTTGCTACCTGTAACAAGGTATTGCACAGCTTACAAAACAAAATAAAAACAAAATAAATAATAAGTTATTGCTTAACTGTCAACACTTGCTAATTGCAAATTAATTCAATCAGCAATGTTTTACTGGTTTTTTTTTTTACTGTTTTATGAGCTACATTCATTTATACCTGCACTAGAAAGTCACACCCAGTATATTAAACTCTTCCACGGGTACCACAAAAGTTACTCTTAAAATACTTTTTCAATTTTGTCATGACTCTGCTGTGATGTCTTAAACATCAATAGAACCCGTCACAAAGTTTTTGTTCCAAATTTTATTGCAACATCAAACAATAAATTCTGCAAAGTGATGTGCAACATAATATCAGATTATAGAAGACAATGACTCAAATGCAAGGGTTTTAAATGTAAATACTCGAGATTTTACATTATTCATCCGTTAATGTCTAAAATGGTTTATTGTGTTTGATAAATTTGTAATCATTTTCTTTTCCCAGATACTTTCTTATTTTTTCTGAATTCACATTGTGGGATTGCACGTGCAATAATGAATTCAGTGCTGGTAGATGGTGCTTGTGAGAAAGCCATTCAGCCATCTTGAACTCGCACTGCCTCTGATAGCGCGTCATGCTCTGACAATCACTTCTGCGTCTCCCCAGTATTTTTTCAGACTGATGTTTACGGAGTTAAAAGATGAATTACTTCACATGTCAATTTCCCATTTAAAACCCAAACTAGGTTTGACAGAGTAAACTGAATAAAGATTTGCATCAGATAATCCAGTAAGGCTAATTACTAAATCAAAATGAGACACTAGGACACAAAACACCCTCTTGTTGATTTGATGAGTTAATGGCCCCCAGTATCACTTTGTGAAAAATCTCAGGCTATTAACGGCCTTTAACAATTTATGATGTTCAATAAACTGATTAGGAGGCACTGGTACATAATTTAGAAGCCTTTACTATGTCCCGTGGCCATTACAGTCAAGGCAATGTGTTTGAACAAACCCTGCTAATTATCCGGCTTTGATGTGTTTTCATTAGGAATTGTAATTAGCTAAAGTCGAAGTAAAATCTTTCTTTACTCTAATGTATATCCTGAGCATTTTTGGTTGGGTTACCATCTTAAAGGGGATAAACCAGCAATGTTTTAAGAATCCGTGCAGCCACTGCTACAACAAAGCAAAAACTGATTATTTAGAGATTAAAAACAATTAATTAGGACAAAAAGGAGATTAAGGGATAGGCACCCAAATCAGATTCAGTTTGGTGATATCTAAAAGGATTTAGAAGAAAACTCCTTTTGTTCCATCACAGAAGATTTAGAAAGACTTTGTATCTAAGCCCCCCTTAAACAGAGAGAAGCGTCAAGAAGCTCTATATTGTAATTGCATATAAAGGATATTTTTTTTTTATTATTTTTATATCAATATAATATTAACTCTTTCCCAATGTGCATACATTCAAAACTGATATGTAGCATTTATTTCCAGCTCAATTATTATAGGAAGACTGACACATCCTAGGGTGTTTAATATTGTGTTTAGATATCCCTATATTTAATAAATATGTATTTAGGATGTGTTAAATATACAATTATATGGAGAAATTTACACCTCTTTAACCAATAACTGGGCGCCTCCATCTTAGCTCCCTATCAGCCATTGTTATAAACTCTGTCCTGTTACTGGGTGCCTCCATCTTAGCGCCCTGTCAGCCATTGTCATACGCTCTGTCCTGTAACTGGGCGCCTCCATCTTAGCTCCCTGTCAACCATTGTTATATGCTCTGTCCTGTAACTGGGCGTCTCCATCTTAGCTCCCTGTCAGCCATTGTTTTACGCTCTGTCCTGTAACTGGGCACCTCCATCTTAGCTCCCTGTCAGTCATTGTTACACGCTCTATCCTGTAACTGGGTGCCTCCATCTTAGCTCCCTGTCAGCCATTGTTACACGCTCTGTCCTGTAACTGGGCGTCTCCATCTTAGCTCCCTGTCAGCCATTGTTACACGCTCTATCCTGTAACTGGGCGTCTCCATCTTAGCTCCATGTCAGCCATTGTTATATGCTCTGTCCTGTAACTGGGCGCCTATGTTCGGGGAAATTTTCCTGAACGTAGACTATTGTTATACGCTCTGTCCTGTAACTAGGCGCCTATGTTCGGGGAAATTTACCCAAACATAAAGATACACACCAGAACAGGGAATCTCTCTGACCTATGTTCGGGGAAATTTTCCTGAACATAGACCAGGCAGGGAATCCCTCTAATCTATGTTCGGGGAAAATTCCCCGAACATAGACCAGCTCTATAAGGTGAGGAATCCCTTGAATTCACATGCTAGAGAGCTGGTCGTAAGTGCGAGCCATTGTAAAACAGGTAGGTCGTAAAGCGAGAACCACTTGTATTACATATGTTAACAGGGCCGCCATCAGGGGGTGACAACCGTGACAGTTGTCACGGGCCCGGCGGCCCTGGGGGGCCCGGACTGCTCTGGCAGTCCTGGGCCCCCTTTCCCTTTCTGCACACATAGATAGCGAATATCGCGATCTATGTGTGCAGCCGCGGCCCCCCCGGCTCCCTGTTACCGCAGAGGGGGCCCAGGCAGCACAGGAGCAGCTTCTCCTCCTCTCTGCTCTCTTCTCATAACTCTCGCGAGACCCGGTTACCATGGAAACGCTCCGCGGGTCTCGCGAGAGTTATGAGAAGAGAGAGGAGAGGAGGAGAAGCTGCTCCTGTGCTGCCTGGGCCCCCTCTGCGGTAACAGGGAGCCGGGGGCCCCCACCGGACCACCACGGATGGAGTCTCCCCCCTCCCTGGATACAGGTAAGCAGGGAGGGGGGAGAAACATTTAATTACATCAATAGAAAATTAATGTTAAAATGCCCCTTCCTCCCCCTCCCCCCCCAGATCACACATTTACACAACACACACTACATACACTAACACAACACACACTGCATACACTAACACAACACACACTGCATACACTAACACAACACACACACACTGCATACACTAACACAACACACCCACTGCATACACTAACAAAACACACACACTGCATACACTAACACAACACACACACCGCATACACTAATACAACACACACACCGCATACACTAACACACCACACACACCGCATACACTAACACAACACACAC
>OW240919.1:13785775-13848808 GCA_933207985.1 Pelobates cultripes | reverse complement strand
TCCATCTTAGCTCCCTATCAGCCATTGTTATACGCTCTATCCTGTAACTGGGTGCCTCCATCTTAGCTCCCTGTCAGCCATTGTTATACGCTCTGTCCTGTAACTGGGCGTCTCCATCTTAGCTCCCTGTCAGCCATTGTTACACGCTCTATCCTGTAACTGGGCGTCTCCATCTTAGCTCCATGTCAGCCATTGCTATATGCTCTGTCCTGTAACTGGGCGCCTATGTTCGGGGAAATTTTCCTGAACATAGACTATTGTTATACGCTCTGTCCTGTAACTAGGCGCCTATGTTCGGGGAAATTTACCCAAACATAAAGATACACACCAGAACAGGGAATCTCTCTGACCTATGTTCGGGGAAATTTTCCTGAACATAGACCAGGCAGGGAATCCCTCTAATCTATGTTCGGGGAAAATTCCCCGAACATAGACCAGCTCTATAAGGTGAGGAATCCCTTGAATTCACATGCTAGAGAGCTGGTCGTAAGTGCGAGCCATTGTAAAACAGGTAGGTCGTAAAGCGAGAACCACTTGTATTACATATGTTAATACAATAAACATGCTTTTATGACTGCGATCCCTGAGGAATTCTGGAGCTGCAGGACGAAATGTGAAGGACCTATTTTTGTTTTAATTACTGGTTTTAAAATAAATTTTCTAACTTGTTGCTGAGCATTGCTGCGGAGATTCCAATGAAAGGAGGTGTACTAGGAGCCCCCTGGGAATTCCAAGGAAGGCTTTGAGTCACTATATCTCCTGACATTTTGTGAGTATTTTTCTAATGATTTGCTGTGTTGCAATATTACACTAGTGTTTGTATTTATATTATTTTTTTAAGAAAAAAAGAAATCCTATTTGTTGATTTTTGTATGCTGGTTGTGTAAGGAGGCTTTTAGGAGGAGCCTTAAAAGGATAGCTTGTCACTACTAAAAGCTACTTATAGCAAGTTAAGTTTTTTTTAAATATAGTTTCTATATTATTTGTGACTTAATTTTACTATGTGATATTAAAGCAGTTTATTGCGTATGTAAAACAATACAAATGATATTTGCTGCTGTGAATATGGTGTAACATTTTATTAATAATAAGATGATATACAAAGAGGTAAACGCAATAATACATTTGAACATGTTGAGCGTCTGTCTGTTCCTGTGCGTTTACATTGTTTTTGTAGCATTAAATATCCAAAGAAAATATCTCGCCAAAGGACTTGCGTAATCCCACTGGAAACGCCACTTTCTACACTGTTCTTAGCCTTTCATTTTGTTATCTCAATCTGGGATTTACAAGGATTGAAAGCTGATTAGTTGAAAGAGCGTATGTAGAGATTAGGGCCATATTAATAATAGGTTTATTTTTCACGTTTAAAGGGCATGTCTCTCCCAGGTCACAAGTGGACTAGTCGCAATGATTTTAAGTATTTGCATGATTGGGACCTGACATTTCATTATTACTAATATTATTATTTTACTGTTACACATTTGTTTAATTCTTTTAGATGCATTTTTACTAATACGTGTTTGTAGTAATATATTGTTGCTATCATACATAGTATATTCCATAACTCAATAGAGTAACTTGGCTGACCGACAATTATGTTTAACTATTACGTTTTACTAAAATAATCCTCATTTCCATGCAATAAAAATGCTATGTAACAGTTAAAGCCCAGTTCTCAGATATTGTTTTTGCCTTAGGAACATTTATTTTTGCAGATTTACAAATGTGTGGACACCAGAAAAGCAGGGCACAGTTCTAAGAATGGAGCAATCGCCATAGAAACCAGTTTGAAGTTGTCACTGTGTCTACTAGTTGCCATGGGAGATTGCTCCACATTTTAGAACCATCACCCACATTTCTGTTTGTATCTTTTCTTTTAATCTCCCCTTTAAAGTCTAAATCATGAAGTGAAACAGGACTTCCTAGAGATACAATCACAAAGCATTATTTTTTTTTTGACACACAAACATTAGCTTTATCATTATCGGGTTTTATCAATCCTACCTTCTCAACAATGACCTTGCTTCTATGTCTGTCATTAAAATGCAGCTGTTAAAGATTACTCAGAGTATCATAACCACTAATCAGACACAATGCCCTGGTAAGGGGGCAAACCATTTTGCCGCAGTTTTCCTCCATTAACGGAGGCTGAACTGTATCAGGCGTCGGCAGAACTGCACACGACATGACGGATGTCAAACCCCTCAGACATTCATCAGCCAATGAATGTACGTCAATAAACACAGAATTGGTATTAGCCATTCTGGGACTCTCAATCTGGCATGGCTAATGATTCTGCGGGAGGTGGAATTAAAACCTCCAGCATCTAGCCTAAATATCTCAGTATATGCAGCGTTTTGAAAAACTGAAGTCACCATGGTCCTTGGAGTAAGACTGTAAGTGTTGTTAATTAAACTTGGAGATTTTTTTTCTTTACAAAAAAAAAAACAGCTCGCTCAATAGTTGAATATGTTTATTTCTGATTTGTGATTTGCAGTTCCACCTGTGGTGTCAAAAAAAGAGGTGATTAATAGGAAAAAAGATGATCGATGGCTAGTGGACAGTCACTAAATGTTGATTTTATTCACAGATCACGTTAGAAGTAATTAATAGACGGGAAAAATCGATATTCCTAAATTTATATATTCTATATTTAGTAAATATATCTACATTATTATTATTATTTAAAAAAAAAAATTATTACTACTCCTATTCTCCTTTCCTCTGCTAGTTACTTTTTCTCACTTGATCCCTGAACCAAATGGTGAGAAAATACAAAATATCCACATAATATTTATTTATTATGTATATTTTGTGCAGTACACTTATTGGCCAATTTTTGCAACCCTGTGGTTCATTTCAATCGGTTTCCCAAATCTTTTTTGTCGGATGAAATTTTGATGGGTCAAAAAAGCCAAATTCCAAAACAAGTGGTTCTTCATCAGAAATGTTTTTTCCACCGTACACAAGTAAGTCTATTGCTAATACCAATAATCAGTAGTAGATGCTTGCAGTAGATGCTTGAAGTTCCAACTTTGCAGTTAGCACCTGCACACTACTCATGGCCACCTCCATAGATACTGACTATCAGTTAGCACTTGCCATTTTGCAAATTGGACGAACATCAAGGAATAGGTGTATATCATTGCCAAAGCAACTTCCACAAGACACGTTTAGAGGTTCCCTCAGCATGTGTGCATTTTACACATTGTCTGGGCAAGTTGCTCCTTCACTTATTCACTAATCAGTGAATAGAATTTAATTTAAAAAAAACAGATTGCAACATGTAGTGATGATTTGGGAAAACTCTTCAACTCAGCTATAGACACATAATGTGGAGTGCTTAAGCAAACATATATACTTTCAGGGTAAATAATACACAACAAAAATTTGAAAAGTTGATGCAATACTGTAGATCACATGATAATATTGCAAAGAGTCACAAGGAGACTCACATCTAAGAGAGCCAATATGAATACTTGGCTCAAGTGGAAAGCATAGTTGGACTCTTTTTGGGTGTCCACCTCCCCTCCCATCTTTTCTCAGGTCAACTAGATTTTAGCTCTCATCTCTGTAGTAGAATTAAATCTCAGAGCATATTTCCAACAAGCAAATAAGCTGAAAGATAATACTTAGATCATCTCAGGTGCTAAAGAGCCTGATGTAGCTCGCTCAACACTGTAAATGGCTTTATGTTTAAAGGCAGATCCTCAGGATTTTCTTCAGTATGGCACTATTTATTAGTAAAATATAGTAAAAGTATATATGTTAAAAATAGAAATACTTAAAACAAATAAATATAATACCATATATTGTGCACATGAGCCAAGATCCAGTACTCATTTCACCTCTTGGGCTTCCTCAGCTGGAGTGCAAAGCGCGTTGGTCAGTAGTCCGGTATAAATATCTCTTCTAATCTTCCTTAATTGGCTTCAGACAAACTTCAGTTTGCACCATCTCAAACATTCTATGTGATCTATCGTGACACAGGCTTCCTCTGATACCCTTTACAAGGGCGGGATGTCACGTCTGTTTTTTTGTTTTTGTTTTTTAGGTGCACATTACAAAATATCACAATGCAATACATCCATTAAGTAAAACAATGAGGGTGAGTGAGCTTCAACCCTTTTGCTCAGGTGGGGGGGGAGTAGGTATTGCGAGGAGAAGCAGTATACCCCCATGTAGTGCAGGCAAATATATACATGTGTCATTTTGTACATCTGTTCATTTTATACACATTTTCTTTTCTTGTGTCATCATTACAATTTAACTTGTTCTAGAGTTTTGAAGGGAGGTGTAATAGACAGGCAGTCACATGCGGCAATACGTACAACCGAGCATGGGAACAAAGTGTTAATTAGCATTTCAATATATAATTAGGGTCCATAAAACTTACATATTTTCTTGGAAAAGATTGGAAAGTGTTTTGTAAGTATTCTGTGCTAACACTTTTGGGGTGATGGAATGTAATCATTGCCAAATCGCACAATGTATGCATGTTTGGCTCTGAAATATCTCCATGAAGGAATGAATGCACATTTTTTTATATACTAGTCTCCACTATATAACAGTATTTCTAACATTATTTTTATTTTATTAGGCAGTTATTCAATCAAGACATCCAGGAGTGTGAATGAGCTATGTGGTTCTCTGATGACTTGCTGTATGGTAGGCACGTGCAATTTGTTTTGTTCCAAATGAAATTTCATCAGAATTGTGAAGCATATGTATTTCAGAACTGGAGGAAAGCGATGATGAAATGAAAACGAGTGGATACGTAACAAATCAAAATGAATATTTTTGTCCCCGTGTACATCTCTATACTCTGGCACTGTGACTTATCAATTCAACAAAGCTGAGTGCGGACTCAAAGAAGAGATTCCCTGGTCTTCTCCTTCCTTATATTAGGCCTTGAGAAATGTGTCAATTGTAAACCAAATCTAATATACACTATACAACACATAGTATAAAAATATATGTATAGGAAAGAAATCCTTGGAATGAATAGGTTTGGACACACCGCCAGATTGGGACATCCCTAAATTCTTAGTTACGCTAAACAGAGCCTGCTAATGCACGAAGTAAAACACTCAATCTTCTAAATGGAATACATGTTTTATAAGAGAGAGAGGGATTATAGGTGTTAAAATGGGTGTTAAAGTTCTACAAGAAAATGTTTTACTTTAGACAACATGTAACAATGTACAGTGGAGCTACGAAACTACTATGAACCTTTTTTCTTCTTGCAAACCATGTGCTGGTATTCTTTGTTGCCATGCTTTGATCATTACTTCTACTTAGTATTCATCATGTCCATTGAAAGCACTGACTGAAAAATAAGGCTGCATTTTCCCGCAGAGCTGTAATTGATAAATTAGCCATCTGTCTAAGCTTAGAGGCATCAATCTATTTTGCAATCCCAATAAATACAAACATAATCTGATCTACGTTGGATCAGCCAAATAAGTCCACAGCAAACTGCGTGATTACTTTTGCAAAGAATATTCATTCTAATCAGTCTCTAAATCTGGCCACATCGCAGCATTCAGAGAGTTAGGAATGGGTGAAAATGTGTTTTTTTAAATATTGTAGATATTAAATTGCGCATGCCAACTGCTAATCACTGGATGATTTCGAAGAGGGAATGGAAGGGATGGAAGACTTGACCAAATGTGATGATTCAAAGTTGACAGAATGGAGTTAATGTGCAAAAAGATTGCTTTACAGCAGATGTATTGACTGGTGCAGCCTGACCATGGAATCGGGAGAAGAAATGGAGATCTAACAAGCATCAGGGCAAAGGGACTGACTGTGAGTAAAGGCAGAGCATGGTATACTTTGCCCATGTGTCTGTAAAAGAGAGAGGAAAATATGTGCAGGTATCCCTCAACATTCTGTAACAGGAATGAAGCAAAGAAAGGAGTTAGTTTGGGAACCAGATAACTATCAGGCACCTGGAGCAAAGCTGGTACATGCATCGCTGGGTCTGTGTCAACATATTGTAGCTATGAGTTGAGAGTCATCACAAACTCAGCACTTTTCATGTGTTTTATACTTGGTTTTGGTTTTATACATAGATACACAGTTATTCAGAGAGACATTTCTGTTTTTTGGAAATCAAATTTTCTCCATTTTACGCCTGATACAGTAACACCCAATTAGGGATCAGAATCTCCTGTAATATGCCATCCACCCACCGAAGTCAGAGATTATTGAGCTGGGAAATTCCTTGCTGAGTGCAATGATTTAGTGTTATACGGAAACAATAGAGTTACAAACATACAATACAAACATGTATTCCTAACACATAAGTGCGGGAGTAAATATTTAGGTCACTGGCCCTCCTCTCTGTGGAGTAAAAAGGTGCTTAAATTAACCTTTTCTCCAGCACCACAACGATGTCACTGCTGCTGGCCTCACCTCCATGGCTGATATGAGCAATCTAAGTGATTGCCACTATAGGTGCTACTAGAAAATGATGTAAACTCAACAATTTCTCTGAAAAGGCAGCATGTGCATTGGAAAGCTTGCAGGGATAGGCTATATGCACCAGAATCCTCACATTAAGCTGTAGTGGTTCTGGTGACTAAACTGTCCCCTTAAATAAGTGGAAACAAATAGTTTGATCTGACACCAGAGTTCTGAATCCATACAAGTCTTTAAACTAAAGCTAAAAGAGGTTGGCCTGGCAGTGATCTTGGTGTTGGGAATATATTTGATGTTTTAAAAAGGGTTGTCTCTCTCCAAAGTTAGAAACAGGACACTAGATGTAAATGATATTAGTCTACCTCTCGAGCACAGGTATGTGGCTTGAGAGATCCCATGTCTGGTAAGCTGTGAGGTGTTGAGATCTGCGTGCACCTTCTATCCTACAGAAATGTTAAATATAATATAAAAAGGTACAAATATAAGAATTGCAATTGATAAAAACTGAGTCTAACTTCACACTCCTGTACATGCTCCAGAGAACATTACGCACTTATAGCAGAATTATCATGAAAATATTAGGTGTGTTTCGGCATACATTATGTAAAATGATACTTCCTAAAAAAAAAAAATTTCAATCTTTGCCCCTCTAATTTAAGACTATGTCCTCTTGTTGTGTTGTCTTTAAAAGAAGAAAAACTACCATAACAAGAGGACATAGTCTTAAATTAGAGGGACAAATGTTTAAAAATAATATCAGGAAGTATTACTTTACTGAGAGGGTAGTGTATGCATGGAATAGCCTTCCAGCTGAAGTGGTAGAGGTTAAAACAGTAAAGGAGTTTTATCATGTGTGGATAGGCATAAGGCTATCCTAGCTCTAAGATAAGGCTAGGGACTAATGAAAGTATTTAAAAAATTGGGCAGACTAGCTGGGCCTAATGGTTCTTATCTGCCGTCACATTTTGTATGTTCTATATATGTTCTATATGATTTTAAGTTTGTCTGCAGACCCTCTCTATTTATTTATTATGTGTGCACTTCATAACTGTGTCCCTGCTTACATTTCTTCCCTCATTATCAGATATCCTCCAGTCCGGCCTCTTCGTCAGCAGCCTATTACTATCCCGTTCTCATACCCGTACCCATACAATCTTCCTCGGCCGTCTCCCATTTACTATACCTAAACACCCCTTCATTCCTTCAGGTACAAACAGTTCACTTGGTTTCCTTATTCATCCCTTCAGATTGTAAACCAGTTTGGGCAGGGAACCAAAAAAAAACAAGACTGTGTTAATGCAAAAGTGCTTTAGGAGTGTGTTAATGCAAGGGAGTGTGTTAATGCAAAAGTGCTTTAGTGTAAGTATAATAAAAAAAACACAGCTCTATACACATGTGTGGAATACCCTCTTCTCCACACACCTCAATAAACACAACAAACTTTAAGAGGACATAGTCTTAAATTAGAGGGACAAAGGTTTAAAAATAATATCAGGAAGTATTACTTTACTGAGAGGGTAGTGGATGCATGGAATAGCCTTCCAGCTGAAGTGGTAGAGGTTAAAACAGTAAAGGAGTTTAAGCATGCGTGGGATAGGCATAAGGCTATCCTAACTATAAGATAAGGCTAGAGACTAATGAAAGTATTTAGAAAATTGGGCAGACTAGATGGCCCAAATGTTTTTTATCTGCCATCACATTCAATGTTTCTATGTAATGTACGCTACTTTTCTAAGTGTGTATGGCCTTAGCCCATTAATTTAAAAGATATGTTAGGTTTTTAAAATCTCCCCCTCTTCAGTCTCTCTATAGTCAGTGAGCGAGGGTTAGTGCCTCCTTTGAGCAATTCATATTAGGCTGCTGTCACTAACCTTACCCATTATACAGAACAACTGAGGTCTGTAAAATACTCAGGGAACATGGCAGCTCACACTGAGGGGGTAACAGCAGCTCACACTGGGGAGAACACAGCAGCTAGCACTGTGAGGAACTCAACAGTTCACACTGGAGGGAGCACATCAGATCACACTGGGGAGAACACAGCAGCTCACACAGGGGGGATCACAGCAGCTCATACCGGGGACACAGCAGCTCACACTGGGGGGACACAGCAGCTCACACTGGGGGGAAGGACACAGCAGCTCACACTGGAGGGGGGACACAGCAGCTCACACTGAGGGGGAACACAGCAGCTCACACTGGGGAGAACACAGCAGCTCACACTGGGGAAAACAGCAGCTCGCACTGGGGGAACAAAGCAGCTCACACTGCAGGGACCATAGCAGCTCACACTGGGGGAACACAGCAGCTCACACTGGGGGAACATAACAGCTCACACTGGGGGAAACACAGCAGACCACACTGGGGGGGGACAGCAGCTCACACTGAGAGGAACACAGAAGCTCACACTGGCGAAACACAGCCGCTCACACTGAGGGGAACACAGCAGCTCACACTGGGGAGAACAAAGCAGCTCGCACCGTGGGGAACACAGCAGCTCACACTGAGGGGGAACACAGCAGCTCACACCGGGGGGAACACAGCAGCTCACACTGGGGGGAACACAGCAGCTCACACCTGAGGAACACAGCAGCTCACACTGGGGGGAACACAGCAGCTCACACTGGAGGGAACACAGCAGCTCACACTGAGGGGAACACAGCAGCTCACACTGCAGGGACCATAGCAGCTCACACTGAGGGGAACACAGCAGCTCACACTGTGGGAACACAGCGACTCACACTGGGGAGGAAAGACAGGATCTCACACTGGAGGGAACACAGCAGCTCCCACTGGAGGGAACACAGCAGCTGACACTGGAGCAAGGACAATTAACCAAAACCTGGCCTGGCTATTGCAACTTTGCAAAGCAGCATATATTAACATTTGCTGGAACATATCACAATTCAGTTTCTGTTATAGTTCCCCTTTAATACCAACCTAGACTTACCTGCCCACATAAAACCTCACTAGATTCTGCTAGTGCTCAACTGATTGTATATTTTCACTCCATATTGCCATTGGCAGAAAGGTGATTTGTATACACTAGCTCACAAAAGTTTCTATCCACCATAGGATTTATACTATTTTATACTAAAAGAAAGATTAAGAAAAACAAAGAGCTATTTTAAGCCTAGGAAGTTAAAGATCAAATAAGATTTGCAAGGATTTCCAGGAGCTAAGCACATCTATAATCTGTCTTTTAGTTTGACATTTTATTCCGCGATGATCAAAACAATGCTTTGACACTCTTAAAGAAAGATCAGGTTCTGGAAATGTTTTTGTTGGTTAGTATTAGTAAAAGTAGTTCTTATAGCTCCCATGCAAATGTTGTTTTCCTGCATCTGTTTACCCTGCGTTATGATGCCACGACTCAGATTTAATAAAAGTTTGCCTTCACGTCTGCATTTCTTTTGCAAGAAAATCCTTCCTGAAATGTTCCTTTCTTGGAGCAATGCATAAAGAATGTGCTTATTTGGCTGTGATAAAAATGATAATTCGCAAGAAAATGATTGTGGATTAAAGTACGAAGCGGCGATTAACGGGAGCCTGGTAAATTTTCCAATGTGTGCATAGCCCTGCTGGTTTAGGGGATCCTAATCCATCTTAGGCTGCAAAAGGACCCTCCGACTGCTCAAGCAAGCAGGGCTTAGGCACTGCAAGCCTTCTAGAAAGTCCTAAATCTTCACTTTAGCCGCCTGCATTTCCTTCATCTTAAACTATAAGCCGTTTTTCTAAAGGATCCTTCCATAGACAAGCCGTTTTAGAAGCTGCCAGGATTTTGAAACCCAGATTTCTGAAAATGTTAAAATCCAGGGCCCAAGTATATGCATGGAGAGATTATTAGTACTTTAAAGGGTTCACCTTTAACCCCGTTGCAGCCACTATATATAGTACTAGGCATTTGGTCACTTTTAGTTATTTGGTTATTCTACTCTGGGATCTGAAGAGTTAAATCACTCAATAAAGAAAAAAAGAAAGTTTGAATCCAAGGCTGCCAAGTGCTTTGAGAAGTAATAAATATCTGGTATAATGTTTTATGGTTAAGGAGTTCCAAATGTTCTCTATACGTTTGAAGTCTCTTTTGTCCCCAAATGTTTTCTTGAAAATATTAAGAATGTAAAGCATGTGAAGCTAAAACAAAACTCTTTTTTTTTTTTTTTTTTAAAGTAAAACTAAATTTTTAAAGCATTAAGGATTAAGTAAGGAGGACATTGTTAATCTGTATGGCTAGTGCATTTCTAAAATGATCTATAAATAATTTACCCTAACCTTTCCTTAGCAATCACAGTCTCTTGCTCTCATTTGTTTATTTATTTTATTTTATTATATTCATTTATTTTTTTATTATTATTATTTTATTTTTTTATAGGCATTGTATAGGAAGTACTGTAACAACCTACGTGTCCTGTGATATGGTGCAAGGAAGTCTTTGATCCATTGTGTTCCGCTGCTTATAACTACGCTGACATGAGAGGGTTTGGGGTTAATTCAATTGTTTGCAAAAAGTTTTGGCACCCCTGACTAAATAAAATATTTTGTTAATTTTTTAAATGACAAAAAAGTTGACACTCTCTTTAGCAAAGAAAACCTGAAACGCTATATTGTTTTTATATTACGCACAGATTCTATCTATGTGATAAACTTAACCGATTGCTAAAATATAAAACAGTAAATGAAACATGTTTAGTAATACCATTTAAATCACACCCTTAAAAGCCTTCTTGTAGCCTTTTAACAATTTTATTATTCTTTCTTTAGAAAAATGTTCACAACTATGGAATACTTCTAGCTCAGAAATATTCTCAGGTTGTCCTCCTGAACTGCATGATTACAATCAACCCAATGACTTTCATTAATATTTAGGTCTGAGGATTGTGAAGGAAAGTACAAAAACGTGAAGAAATTCTCCACTGCCCAAATAAAAAAATAAAATGAATACATGTATAAATATATATAAATTTGAGTGTCATTTCTTCAGTGTTGTCACATGAAAAGATATAATAAATTATTTACAAAAATATGAGGGGTGTACTCACTTTTGTGAGATAGTGTGTGTGTGTGTGTATATATACAGTCAGGTCCATAAATATTGGGACATCAACACAATTCTAATATTTTTGGCTCTATACACCAACACAATGGGTTTGAAATAAAACAAACAAGTTGTGCTTTAACTGCAGACTTTCAGCTTTAATTTGAGGGTATTTACATCCAAATCAGGTGAACGGTGTAGGAATTACAACAGTTTGTATATGTGCCTCCCACTTTTCAAGGGACCAAAAGTAATGGGACAATTGGCTGCTCAGCTGTTCCATGGCCAGGTGTGTGTTATTCCCTCATTATCCCATTTACAAGGAGCAGATAAAAGGTCCAGAGTTCATTTCAAGTGTGCTATTTGCATTTGGAATCTGTTGCTGTCAACTCTCAATATGAGATCCAAAGAGCTGTCACTATCAGTGAAGCAAGCCATCATTAGGCTGAAAAAACAAAACAAACTCATCAGAGAGATAGCAAAAACATTAGGTGTGGCCAAATCAACTGTTTGGAACATCCTTAAAAAGAAAGAACGCACCGGTGAGCTCAGCAACACCAAAAGACCCGGAAGACCACGGAAAACAACTGTGGTGGATGACCAACTGTGGTGGATGAACAAAGAATTCTTTCCCTGGTGAAGAAAACACCCTTCACAACAGTTGGCCAGATCAAGAACACTCTCCAGGAGGTAGGTGTATGTGTGTCAAAGTCAACAATCAATAGAAGACTTCACCAGAGTGAATACAGAGGGTTCACCACAAGATGTAAACCATTGGTGAGCCTCAAAAACAATTATGCATTTTTCATTGGGGGTATGTCTAAAGCCAGCTTGAAAAAACTGCAGATTTCTTGTCTGCAGCCTTTGCAAGCCCTCCCCTTCTAACACCATCCAGAATTTCTGTGGCTGTCCAATCACAGACTTCCCAATGCAGCTCAATGTGAAGTCTTTGCAAGGTAGGTGCTGTGAGCAATTGTTACCTCTTGAGTTTAACTCCACTGAGCTAATCGAACCAGGAAGTAACAGGGCTGTTTGCTTGATTGACAGCCAAGGGTGTCAATTTCTACTGAAATCTGCACTTTGTGTAAAATGAAAAAAAAAAGAGGACACACTCTTCATACATAATGTGTAACAACAAGATACAGTGCCTCAGGGGTCTAAATCTCTTGTTTAAGATAGTTTACAGATAATTTTTACATGCTTTTTGGATTATTGTCTTGTTAAAGTATATAACTCCTTTTCATTGTCAGTTTTTTCACTGACTGTGGAGGATTAACTTCCAGTATTTGTTATTTGTTTATTGCATCACTGGCAGCCACATGTAAAAGGGGATGACAAATGTATTCTTAACAGGTACACGTACATGTTTTACTGAAAATACTTTTTTTTCCTCCAAGTATACCTCATCAGAGCACAGCACTTGGTGTTGTAATGTCTCTGGCTTATCTATGTTTGAGTTTGTGTGCTTCAGACATTGAACAAACCTCACATCAGTCCAGAGGTCAGCAGGACAGTCCATAATTTGGGGTCCTGTCCACCACAACAAGTTTGTTCTCTGGCATTAATTCTGTGTAATTCAGGCTGACACATTCCATTTTCAAGCTGAACTTTCTACTTTTTAGGGCAGGCTTTGGGTTTCACCAAAATAGCAAAATAAAGGTAGAGCGCGGGAGGTTCTAGTGCAGGTAGACCGAAAGCAGCAAACTCTAAAACTGGGGACCCCTATAAGCCCCAACAAAGAGTGAATAAATAGTACAAACAACAGGTAGTGCCAATATTAAAAAAAGACTAATAAAAAAATAACTAAAATAAAAAAGGGATCAAAAAGTGCATACAATAGAATATATAAAATGAAATTAAATAATATAGAAAATAAGCAATAAAACAGTCAAGAAATTATTCTAATGACACCCTCTCATGATTCCCATGTCAACCCCCAGCCCCTTGACAGCAAATTTTCTAATGGCCCAAGTTCTTTTGCAGCCTGTTCTATCCTCATTGAGCGTATATGCAGATAGCAGAGAGAGAAGGAGGAATACTAATAGTATAATACTTAGGAATACTACACTATAAGTATCCTCTTTCTCTCTCTTCTATCCACATATACACTCAATGAGGACAGAATAAACTGCAAAAGAAACATTTGCTTCAGGGGGCTGTTGGTTGCCATGGGAATCATGGGTGAGTGTTCGTTTCAGAGTTGCCCCATAGGTCTGGTGGGAGCGCGCATGTTTCTCTGGCGTCTTGTGTTGCTTGGGAAACGTAACTTGAATCATATCGGAGATCGCAGCCTGCCCCTTGTATTTACGCATGCTCGCATTTGGGTGGCCACAACTTGTAAGTGCCAACGGAACAGAAAGGGAGACAAGATGAGTCATGACAATTTGTTTTGTTCCCAGATGTGTTTGATGGTCCTGTGGTTAGAGCTGTCTCCTGGCCGAGCATGTTTGTCCATAAAATTTATGTAAACCTTTTTCTCTATCATTCTTCATAACCCCAACAATGAAAAACAAGCAAAATTTTGGTGAAAAAGAGTATAACGTATCACATTTTGTAGATCATTTCTTCCCCTCACTACAGTCTTGTTAACAAATTGTGTGTTGTTTTTTTTTAAGCCAATGTATATTTATTTTCATTGTCAGACAATCTATCACGAGTTTCTCCAGTTTTCTGATAGTGATAGACAGACAGACGTACAGATGGACAAAGTGACTGGTGGACAAACGAGATTTGCTTGGTATCATGGAACAAATTGGAACCTTCAGGGCCTCAGTACAACATTATTTTGCTCTTTTTATTTTACTATTTACAATTAATTATTTCAAATATAAGTTCCAAGTCTGCTTTCAGAGAACAAGCTAAATTTCAAAAGACCACTGCTGCATTTGACCCAGTTCCCAAAAATGAATACATCTTTTGCTAAATATTTCATTTTGAGAAATCCAAGAATAAATGTTTCATAAGAGGCCACTTAAGTGTGCAATTAGCTAATCACTTTCTTACAATAAACCTCTAAAGCACGCTATGATATTATTCCCAGACCATATTTGTCTGTTTAGCTTGAAATATCAACTCCTGCCATTTGTAATCACCCTTTTTAATCCCAAATTAATTCAGTGCAAATGAGCTGTCAGGAGAAGATTGATTTATTTTACTCCTTTGCCTTAATATTGGGTTGTGGTGTGACAGAAGGCAGGGGCTGAAATGTCCTGAAATTGTGAGTGAGCCTAAGGCTCTATATAGGTGGACTGAGCCTACTTATCTCAAGTCTCATCTGTCAAGCCTACTGCTGAGTAAGGTAGTTACTCAATTTATATGGATGTTTTTTGTAGGAATGGTGTCCAGAGTAGCAGGTCTGTCAAGATACAAAGACATCACCATTTCAAACAATTAGCGAACAATTCATGTGAATGCTAATGGTTTTGTTCCATTGTTCCCCAATGAATAGAAGATTGGCATATTGGTGTGATTATCAGCATAAATTAACAAGAAGTTAATTGTATGCAGACAAGTCATTTTGAAAATGTTCATTATTTCATTATATCAAATAAGAAAAACATGCCTAGGGAAAAGTTCAGGGAGTATGTATGGACTTTGTGGTTTATTCTATCTCCAGAACCCGTCTAAGGCCACCAAGAAAGGGAGTTTAGATCTGTGGACAAGCATATAAAAAGAGAGGGTTTAGTTTATATACATCCAAGACCTCTCTACAGCTGCTCTGTTTCATTGGAACTCCCTTCCCCGCTCCATTTAACTCTCAACCAGTCTCCATTCCTTCAAATTATTGAAAACTCACTTCTTCAAGAAGGCATATCAATTAAACGGTCAACAGCCCTCCCTCAACATACCTGACTAACCCACCTTCTCTCTGACAACGGAGGCATCTAAAAAAACAAAAACCTTCATTATAAGCTCTTCTATCAAACTGCCTTTCTTTTACATGAAATGCATCTGAGCTGGTTTAAACAGGGCACTCAGCACCATCTTATTTATTAATCCACCAGCCAACCATACAGTGCTAATTATTTCTTGGCATTTTATTAATAATTATAAAAATAGTATAAACATTTATTTTTACTATTTTTTACAGTTATGCATATAATATGTATGTTTATTATAGTAGGCCAGGGGAAAGGGGGGGAGGAGTAGGGGATTGCAGAGTAAGAGCCCTTATCCAGCCACTGAACCCCTTGGAAACCACCCTCCCGCATCTAAAAGGTAGGAAACAGGAGTGTGTCTAAAAAAATGTTTACTTTTTGCATTTTTATCTATTTGTGTGTCTGTGTTATCTGCATGTGTGTCTGTATGTGTATCTGTGTGTGTGTGCATGTGTATCTGTGTGTGAATCTGTGTGTCTGTATTTGTGTCTGTGTGTCTATATGTATGTGTGTCTGCATATCTGCATGTGTGTCTGTATATGAATCCATGTGCCTGTATGTAAATCTGTGTGTCTGTATGTGTATCTGTGTCTCTATGTGTACCTGCATGTGTGGCATTGTGTATCCTTGTGTGTCTGGATGAGTGTCATTCTGTGTATCTGAATGTGTCTTTTTTTGTTTTTGTTTTGGGAGGGGGGGGGTTTGTGGAGGGTAATTGCAGGCGAGGGTGCGGTGGAGGAGGCAGGGTCAAGGGGGCCAAGCAATATACTTGCCCAAAGTCCAATCAATATTAATGACGGCCCTGGCTTCTTGCCACAGTAATAGGCTCAAGGTAGTGTATTTATATAGGTGTATGGCAGACCTAAAATCAACACTGAGGAAACCCTGGAAGAAGAGGGCCCACCTATATAAGAGTGAAAGAGAAAGAGTGCAGTAATGAAGTATTACTAATGAAATAGCCTGTTGCCATAGACTGCAAAAGGAATGTTTAGTGTCCTTCCCCCTAATAATCTCATTAAAAATATAACTGGGATAATATTCAGTCTGCCCTTCACCACTCCCTGTGCGCTAAGATTAACATTTTGTATAAAAACTCTGCAGGCACTAAAAATGTTTTGACCATTGAGTATTGCACTGTCATGTTAAATTTCGTTAAGTTTTTCTGAGCCTCTGTTATTTGGATCTTCCACACTTTACATATTTTGGGGGGAAAAAGTACAGATATATGAGTAATAGTGTGTTAAAATCAGTCTGTCTTCACAAGTGCTTTAAGAGGTCTATGTATATTTTAAGACAGTGTATGGTTGTCAAAACTTCTCCTGTTTCCCGATGTTGAGGAGCCAATGTTTAGAGATCTCTGCAATGTTTAAGTTTAGCAAGTTGAGAGACAGAAATTATAAATATAGTCTTATAAGGTTGTCAGAGATGAGAAATTTTTATTTCTTTAGAGAAAAAACATGGTTGTTTTACATACTTTAGGATGCATTGAAGTTCCTTGTACAGGAGCTAATTATGCTAATCACATGGAAGTTATAACTGAAGATGATCTTTCTTGATCTTGTACAAATCATGGGGCAATATACCCTATACCTTGGTAGAGATATACACACAGTGATCATTTATTTAGGAACACAAGGCAAGGTGTTTCCTGATCAGTTTTAGAAAATGATTTACAAGTCACAGCATAGAAAGAGATTTTATTTTCGTCAGATAGTGTTAACACAACATAAACATCATTTGATACAGCGTTGAGTAGTGTTGCTTCTAAAAGACAGTGCTATAATATGTTTCATATGTCTTTTATTTACAATCCTCCTACGTCTTTATTTCACTAATATCAGTGGTAAGTACCATGCAATGGTACTGGATCATGGCCCCCCTAAAAATGAGTGTCTCAAAAACATAAAATACAAGGTTAACAAAACTCCCCATTCTTTTCCTAATTGTCTAATAGGAAAGGTCAGTTTTCTGTTAAACCTCTTGACTGTCCCCCTCTCAATTTATTGAAGTCAAGCTCAAAAAAGGACCTTTTGTTGCTAATAATTACTCCATTAATCTGCAGGTCTATGCTTGGGCAAAACACAAACATCTCGGTGTATGTTTGAACCCATGATGCCCCAACCATACCATCACCATATATAGAATGGTCTGAATAGCTCACTATTAGGGTTATTCACTTAGAATTAATTTTAAATTCTCATTTTAGTAAATAACCCAATATATATATATAGTCAATACTATGTTGAACAAAAATCTGCACACCAGTCAAGCCATAAGACTTGCTTTTCCCACAGAAATCACAAATTTGCAGTGATGTTACTACCGCAAAGGATTCTGGGTGGGCATATGCAAAGTAGCTCAACAAAGAATCACATTTTTGCCTCATTCTATTTTAAACATGGATTCCTTTCAGTCTGTGTTTGCTGTATACAACAGCTTTGAAACCAGTCAGTGAGCCACTCAAGGACAGCTGTTTCACTGTTAATGCAAATCATCCGCATGAAGTTGGTTACTGGTTTGCTATTGAGGCTTGGCAGTACTGCGAAGCAAAAACCAAAAAAGTTATGGTGGGGAGGCATTGTGATTGATACATATATATATATACACCTCTGTGATCCAGTAGAAGAGGTTGAAAATCAAGCAGACAACAGGAGTCTGGAAACAAAACACATATTCTTGATAACCCCAGTGGACATTAGTGGTACTGCATTTGATAAACATTTCATGTCAACGTTCTCCAAACTAAATAAGTTTTTAGCTTCATTCTTCCCCTTTAGTATTACTACTTTTTTTTAAATCTTAGCAGCATATTTGGCCGGGGCAACTTTACTAGAGTTACGGAATAACTTTTTATGAACTTTAATAAATAGTTGCGGGGCACTCAGACTACAAAAAATATAACACAAAGAGGGCTACTAAAATGCCTATCTAAGAATAAATATGGGGATTTGGTTCCACCATATGGCCATATGTTGTTAAGCCCACCACTACTTTCAAAGTACCCCAATATTGGTGGATCCTACAATAAAATGTGGGGGACAAATTAAATAGTACTAGTGTTAGGGTGTGCCCCCTATCCTTTCTCTGTACTCTTTGAAACCAAGGCACGGGTGATATGAGCCATGACTGCATTACATGCCTTTCTATGACAGTTTTACAAAGCAGTAACGGATTGGTTATTGTTATGTTTTGAAAATGTGTGCATTTATTAACCACAAAATAAAAACATTTAAAGGTGCACTATAGTCACCAGAACTACTACAGCTTAATGTAATTGTTCTGGTGAGAATAATAGCTCCCTTCAGTCATTTTCATGTAAACACTGCCTTTTCGGAGAAAAGACAGTGTTTACATTGCCCCTAGAGACACCTCCAAGTGGCCACTCCTCTGATGGCCACTGGAGGTGCTTCTTGGGGCACTGCTGCAGAGTAGGCAGCACTGCCGTTCAGCATTTCCATGATCTGCATTGATTGAATTGCTGATTGCTAATTGCTGATTGAAGAAGGAGGTGCTGATTGGCCAAAATGGCGTTTGGCCCAGCCCACTTGCTGATTTTAGCCAATCCAATGCTTTCCCCTATTGGATTGGCTATGAATCGGTAATTCAGATGATGTCACCAAGGGGGTGGGGAAATAAGGTGAGTTTTAATTCCTTTTAAGGAGGTAAAGAGGGGCAAGCCACCTAAATGGTGGGTTTTAGCACTATAGGGTCAGGAATACATGTTTGGGTTCCTGACCCTATAGTGTTCTTTTAAATTATTCTGGCCTGTATAGGCAATATCGAAGCCAACACAATAAGGACAATACACGAGACACACACAATTATAGCACAATGAAATAGAGTGAAGGAAATAAACAAATGCACGAGTCAGTAGATCTGTGATAACAAGTGGTGATGCACTAGACAGTCGCCTAACCAACCAACGGTTAAAACATGGCAAAATTTGATTCATAAAAAGTCGTAAAAAGGAACGAATAAATAAATAATTACTTAGGGCAGTATACTGTAGCTTCATAGCCACGTATTTGAGTTTTATACGTCTGGATATTTTGTCTCTACCACTACCCATCTTGTCTGGTTCTGCAATTCTCTGATTTCAGGCACCATTGTCACAAAGCACATTAATCGGACCCAGCGTTTTCCACCGATAGGCGTCTGTCTGATACACGCCACCTGTAATCACAGGTCTATTGACGTGTCCCTTTGTTTTTTTTGTTTTTCTTTCATTCTATTTTATTGTGCTGTAATTGTATAGGTTACTACGGTTTTATCCTTAAAGTTTTTGTATTAGTCTGGATACTGCTTATTGTGCCAATGCACAGACAGCGGCCCATATTGTTTAATATCCTTTTATTATTTTTTACTTTTTCTGCAATTCAATCCTTTAAAATGTATGTTATCCTAGAGTCAGTCACTCCAGTACTTGGTTGAGCTGTTATCATCTGCTTAATTACCTATATTTTTGTACATGCTTTTGTACATTTGCTTGTGTTTAAAGGGACACTCCAGAATTGTAAATAAACAGGAAAGGCAAGGAGCCTGCAATGCCCTCTTTGCGCTAAAAAAAGAGAGTTGACTTACCTGTAATTCAGTGAGGTGGCCATAACTCGTTGAGGCTCCACTCTGTCCACTGGGAGAGATCACAACCAGTTCTGATGCTTCAGGTTGAAAATCATTCAAACGCAGGGCACATGCGCAGGAATTGACACACTGCACCTGCACTGATTGACAGCTGGGAAGGTGTAACCTGGTCACTTGAAATTGGCACTTTTATAAAATGACAAAAAGTTGAAGTGTTTTAGGGGTTTAGTGTGTTTTTTTTTTTTTTTAAAACATGGGTACTTTTTTCAAACCGGCCCAACAAGAAAACAGAAATTACATTATGAATGTGAAAGAAGTGCTTTAAAGATAAACAAACTTGTAAAACTATTTTGATGACAGATTAAATTCAAGAAAAAATACGACCTTAGTTATTTTGTTTTGTTTTTTTTATCTGCAAGCCAGAATAAATATTAATGTTATCAATGTCTTGTGAAAAATCCCAGGTGGAGGATTAGACCAGGGTAACCTGGGGAAAGTTAGCCTGTGGAAAACAGAAGTCCTTTTAAGACATGACATTATTGAAGACACTAGTTTCTCTCATCGTCCCGTCAAACTCTAACAAACAAAGCTTTCATTTTTACAAGTTCTAAAAGTCACAGCCAAACCCTTCTGTAAGGACGATTCCTGGAGCTCCCTCAAAGACCGAGCATAGTGAATAGGTCTTTTGAAATATGAGATTGTGTCGGCTTAACGCCTCAATTTTATCAGCTTCTACCTTCCAGAGACTTTCCTCCAACTACCACCGTGTTCACAAAGTTCTTACAAAGAACTATGTAGAACCTAACTGTAAGAATCTTACATAACCTTGATAATGGAATTAACACGTCCAGGACACGTCTAAAATCTAAAATGTGTACATGAGGAATTTTTCTAGAGAAAAGTTAGCTGGCTGTTCAGTAGTAGATGCTATCTTGCAAGGTTCCGCAATTGTTTGATCCCGTAACATAAAACAAAAAGTATAAATCATCAAAACTAGCTTATACAATCATTATTCATATGTGAAAAATAACAAGATCTATATAACTGGAGAATCGCTTTACAGGTTCAGAAAAATGTTATTTGGAAGCATGAGTAATGTCTTCGTTCAAGAAAATCCTTTTCGTTCAAAACTCACAATTTGTGTTAATAATCTGTATCAAATTATAAAAAAAAAAAAAAAGAGAATGGTACCGTGATGCTGTGGCCTATAAATCTACTTATCTTCTAACGGATTAACTACAACTCTCAGAAACTGCAGGCATGACACTACGTAAAGCAAACAAGCAAACACTGCAGGATGCAAAGGAGGAACAGAGAAAATGGGTTTATGGTGTAATGCTAACTAATTGCAAGTATTTAACCAATAGTAAAGAAAATATACCCAGCAGAATTTACTGTAACCATTTCCTGAACCTTCAATAACAGTTGTGTTAATTCCTGGATTGTCCCTTCAAATATTTCTCAAAAAAAGAATTTACATTTAATTTAGCATTTCTATGTCTATACTGTGCTATCATCATGAGATGAGTTGGGTGTTTCTGTATGATATTGTATCAATAGCAGGGCCGGACTGGCCCACCGGGATACCGGGATATTTCCCGGTGGGCTGCGGCACCTGGGGCTGGGCTGACAGCCCTATTCATCACTGGCCAGGCTCCTGTAATCCCGGCTGGCCTGAGCTGTGCGGCCGCACAGGGCCCCATGGGAGCAGCTCGCACATGGCCGGTCGGGATTAAAAAATATATATATTGTGGTGGGGGGGAGCTTACCGGGCAGTGGGGGCGGAGCTAAATGGCCGGCGGGGGCGGAGCTTACTGTACGGCGGGGGCCCTGGTAATTGCAGCATGGGAAGCAGGAAGGAGTCCCTGCTTTCCCAACAACCAGCCTCCAGGAGCTCCAAGTAGGAGGTAAGCAGCAGGTCAGTGTGTATGTGTTTAACTGCCTGTGAGTGTGTGACTGTCTGCCTGTGTGTGTGTGTGTGTGTGTGTGTGTGCGTGACTGTCTGCCTGCCTGTGTGTGTGTGACTGTGTGCCTGCCTGCCTGTGTGTGTGTTGTGACTGTCTGCCTGCCTCTGTGTGTGTGTGTGACTGTCTGCCTGTGAGTGTTTGACTGTCTGCCTGCCTGTGTGTGTGTGTGTGTGTGTGTGTGTGTGTGACTGTCTGCCTGAGTGTGTGTGACTGCCACCTGTGTGTGTGTGTGTGTGTGACTGTCTGCCTGTAAACTGTGACTGTCTGCCTGTGTGGCTCATGTGTGTGTGTGTGTGTGGATTTCTGTGTGTGTGTGTGTGTGTGTGTTTGTGTGTGTGGCTGTGTGTGTGTGGCTGTGTATGTGTGGCTGTGTTTGTGTGTGTGGCTGTTTGTGTGTGGATGCCTGTCTCTGTGTGTGTGGATGCCTGCCTTTGTGTGTGTGGATGTCTGCCTCTGTGTGTGTGGATGTCTTTGTGTGTGTGCGCGCACATCTGCTAGTGAGTGAGCTTCTGTGTGTGTGTGCATCTGCTAGTGAGGGAGCTTCTGTGTGTGTGCGCCTGCTAGTGAGTTTGTGTTTGTGTGTGTGCCTGCTAGTGAGTGATCTTGTATGTGTGTCAGTGAGCTTGTCTGTAGGGATCATGTGTGTGTGTGTTAGTGAGCTTGTATGTAGGGAGCATGGGTGTATCTGAGCCTGTCTGTGCAGAGCATGTGTGTGTGTGTCAGTGAGCTTGTCTGTAGTAAGCATGTGTGTGATCGTGAGCTTGTCTGTAGTGACCATATGTGTGTCAGTGAGCTTGTCTGTAGTCAGCATGTGTGTGTCAGTGAGCTTGTCTGTAGTGAATCTGTGTGTTAGTGAGCTCTTCTGTAGGGAGCATGTGTGTGTCAATGGACTTGTCTGTAGGGAGAGTGTGTGCGCATCAGTGAGCTTGTCTGTAGTAAGCTTGTGTGTATATCAGAGTTTGTCTGTACTAAATTTGTGTGTGTACCAGTAACCTTATCTGTGTGTCATTGAGATAAGATTAGAAAAAAAATATATACCAATAATATATATAGACAGTGAGAGAGAGAGATATGTGTGTGTGTGTGTGTTTATATATATATATATATAAATAACACACACCACATAGCACAATGACGTATGGGGCTGGCATAGATTTTTTTTCCAGGGCTGCTTCGTATCCCCAGTCCGGCCCTGATCAATAGCTTGCTGCAGTGGTTATGGTGCCTGGCAACCCCCAACCCCACCAATTGTACAAGTGAAACTGATATTAAACAGCTCTGCCGGCACCTCTCCCCACCCACACTACCATCTCCTGAGAACCAACCGACGCTCTCAGCCAATGAGCCAAGCTTGGCATTGCAATGGCTAGCTGAGGAGAACTAACAGAAGTTCCAGTTTGAACCATACCAAGGCGCAGGGCATTCCTATCACCATAACCACAAACTTGTTGGCATCATGCCCATTACTGGTTCCTGGTCACTACTCCTGTTGGGAAAAAAGTCATGATTAAAATAGCGTCCATTGCTAAGGGATCAAGTAAAAAAACATGTCTGTCTGTGCTCATCTACATGTCAAGCTTGGAACGTTGGGATAGTTGTAAGAACATAATTTCTAAAGTTTATGTGCAAAGTCAATACTCATAGTCTCCATCTTTGTGCGTAATTGCTTGTACTGCAATTCAAGCAAAATATGTTAAAATTTTATTAATATTTCATCATAACAGCAATTTTGTGAAGAGTTAGCTACAACCAACAATTTTCCATTTTCACTGAGGAAAACATATAGTGTGTTTTAAATCATCTGTCTTACCTCTTCTGCAAAATAGAGATAAATTTGTGATTACTTTATTACCAAACCCTGGAAATAAAAGAATTCTCCAGTTTATAACATTCAGTGTTTAAAGATCAGTGAAATTCAGTGGAATTCACAATTCTGAATAATTTATATTTCCTTAAAGTGACACTATAGTCACCAAAACAACCTTAGCTTAATGGAGCAGTTTTTGTGTGTAGGTCGTGTTTCTGAAGTTTCACTGCTCAATTCTCTGCCATTTAGGAGTTAAATCCCTTTTGTTTCTGTTTATGCAGCTCTAGTCACACCTCCCCTGGATGTGACTGATACAACCTGCATGAAAATAAAATGGTTTCATTTTCAATCAGATGTCAATCAACTATCTTTAAAAGTTTGTATCTCCTGTAAATGTAACTTTTACATACAGGAGGCTCCTGCGAGGTCTAGCAAGCTATTTACAGAGCAGTAGAAATGTAATTCTAAATTAAACAGAATTGCAATAAAGGTAGTGTAAACATTAGATGACATTTTACAGGAAGTGTTTAGGAAGGCTGTGTAAGTCACATGCATGGGGTGTGACTAAGACTGCATAAACAAAGTGGTTTAACTAATAAATGGTAGATAATTGTTCAGTGAGACTGCAGGGACATGATCTATACACCAAAATGGCTTCATTCAGCTAAATTATTTCTGGTGACTATAGTGTCACTTTAACCCCTTAAGGACACATGACATGTGTGACATGTCATGATCCCCTTTTATTCCAGAAGTTTGGTCCTTAAGGGGTTAAAGGAACACTATAGCACTAGGAATACAAAACTGTATTCCTAATGCTATAACATCCCTTTTTGATGTGATTATAAATAATTCAAGCTGGCTGTGTAAACCAGGTCACTGTGTTAGTATAAAAGCCAAAATGATTTTTAAAGGGAAATGAACATACAGTAAAAAAAAAATGGTTTCAAATGAAAATTAAAAGAGAGTATTTGCAGATTCTCTGAAGACCCCAGAAATTAATCCATTCTTTTATAATGAACATATGGATTTGAAACTGAACATCCTTCTGAATAAATTTAATTATAACTGCACGTAGCTCTTTCATGCAGCCTTAAGAATCAGTATTTTTCATGACTTTGTGGACTAATCAAGAATTAATTAGGCATTTAGTGGGGATTTAATTCCTGCAATTGGATTTTATTAGTTAACCATCAGCCTTGATATTGAAGAGTCCAGTCACAGCGTATAAAATGCATTAGAGCTGAAAAACTATCTGGTAAAGGGGCTCATTTGGGAATCTCATGCCAACCCCCACCCCTCAGAACTCTTCGGAGTCGATTAGATACATTGCAACCAGCGATGAGATCCCTGTGAGTCAATGATTGTCAAATAATGATACAATAAGTGCAGAATCCTCAACTCAGTCACAAATAATTTAGTGCATATTTACGTGGATTTGTTAAATACTTATAATGGCCAGAACACACAGGAACTCATGTACTGCTTCCAACGACCAGGATTTCTGGAAATTCACTAATCAGTTCTTCAAAAGGCTTTTAAATACTTTAAGTTCTAGACTACTGCACAGTGAAATAATTCAGTTTGTACGAAAAAAAATTTGTTCCTGTATTCCATGTGTCTGTTTGACCCACCTGAATGAAGTCCATGCAAAATATTCAGGGAAAAGATTTTACAAAATATATATTTAAATATTATATATTATTATATCTAGTTATTTCTACTCATTTGATCTGTGAACAAAATGTCGCCAAATTGTGTTAAATATAAACACAATATTAATATTTTGTAACTGCTCCTCCTTTTTCCCCCTCTATTTGTGCCTTCTCACTTGATCTGTGAATAAAATCACATTTAGTGGCTGTCACCAGACATCAATCATCTTTTTGCCCCATCGATCGTCTCTTTGTTCTACGGACAGAACTTCGAATCACGAAACAAACGAACATGCTCGCCCACTGACCAGTTCGTTTGTTTATGATACGTCACAATGGTGCTTGAGAGTTACGGGATTCAGCTGATTGCCCAAAACCTGGCCGAATCCTAGTTCATTTGAATCCGTATGCACAAGTATATTAAGCACCATAACCACTAAGCTGCAATATGGTGGTTGAAGTATTTTCGTTTTTTGTCAAATGGTATTTGCAAACCAGAAGTCCAATTTCCCAGTAATGACAGTGTGAGAGTGATTAGATAAGTAATTATTGGTGTCAATATTTGTATGAATTTGTATCTATAACATGGTTGTAAAACTTTATCGGTTGCTGGGTCTAGGGTTCAACCTGCCGATCATGGTCAATGAATACTATTTAAAGTTGGTATGAATAGGGATGATATGAGGAAGAATGGACGTACACTTTATCAGACCAGCTCAGACTGGAAGTATCACTGATACCTGACAAGTAAGGCAATTGTCAAACCATTGTAAGTGGTTTGAAAAATTACATTTTCGATCAGCACTGTGTGCTTACTTTAGATGCTATAATGTCCTACTAGTAAACTGACCTTTAATCACATGCAGAACACTCATACAGGCTCTAGCAGGCTATTTAGAGGAACTTTAAAAAAAAGATATTTCTTTAATGGAGGTGTGGAGGGAGGCTGTGTAAATTACAGGCAGTGGAGGTGTGACTACGGCAGCATAAACAAAGTGATTTAACTCCTAAATGGCGGAGAACTGAGAAGCGAGATTCCAGGGGCATGATCTATACACAAACTTTAATTGTTGACTTATGTTAGAATAATAAACCCTTTAACTCTAGTACCTCCCCTTTCTGTATTATATCACTCAATCAATAAAGGTCACATGATCTGTGTGGCGCTTCATTCGACTGATACATTTCACTGGCAGTTGAAACAGTTGTGTCAATATCGTATGTGCGTGTCCTTTTATTGGACGCTGTCAGAGCTATGGTAAAAATGACAATTTCCTTCTGTTGCCAAGGAAAATCTTCCAGGGCGATTAGCAAATCTACACTTGGCATTGCTTTTGACATGCAGAATTTACTCTTGCTCAGATAAGCACTGCACCTGACTGTCTTAGAGAGCAATATCTTTGAAGTCACAATCTAGCAAATAGACTCAATCAATTATGAATGAAATAATCTTCTTAAAATATTAGAGATTTGGGTGCTAAGCAATATGGAGAGATTATGGAGAGAAAATCAGTCTTACAGCTTCCTAAAGTGACAGAAAGAAAATAATCGGAAGAAATGGTGAGAATTTTAAAACGATTATGTAGATTTGTGTCACTGAAAGTGTCTAAAAAAATCCTTTCGCTCATCTCTTGTTTGCTCGAAACAGATTAGACGCGAGTTACTTTTAACCCTTCGTGTCACTCCGTTGAGAAGGATTTTGCTTTTGGCTCTGGGACGAGGTGGTGGGGCTGGCTGTGCAACACCAGGCCACCAAATCAGCTCACTTTCTCAGTTGTACAATTTGCAATTCACTTTGAATCTCTTTGAATTCCTGACAATCTGCACTGTAACGCTCTAAGTTCCTGTATTTTACTTTTCATAGTCTTGGAAAGTGCAATATAAATAAATTATATTAATCACATTATCAGAATTATTCATTTAATGGTAAATAGATCCAAAGTGATGTCAACAGAATTTTAAATATTAGGCCAAACTAGTCAAACTGGAACCATTTGTGGTTTAGACAAAGTTTCCAGTTTGATTATTGTGGTCTTAATTGTAAAATAATCACAGTTTGTGAATAGCCTAATATAGCCCTGTGTGTGTTAACTCTCCCTGTAAGACAGTGATACTATGTTAATGTCAGTTTGCCAAGTGACAATTATCTCCTTCTTTACTTGTTATTAATAGCGGTGTCCGTAACAATGTTACCCAGTTTTTCTGTGCAGCTCTACCAGCACTGGGCTGAGTAATAAAGAACTTTATTATAAACTTGCGATACATTTTTCAGACACAAAACAACCTGTTCTTTTAAAAATATAGCAGTACTTTAAAATCAACACAGCCATATCTTCGTGTTTTATGTCTGAGCAATTCTGTGCGAGATGTCATTATTCAGTTTTATCTAACTGCATCCTTCCTTGCCTCCAGCACTCTCTCTGCTTGGCAATAAATATAGTCTGTAAAAGTGCACTGTTACAGTATAGTCACAGTTCCTTAAAGCTGCAGGGTCCTCGCTGCCCTTCATCTGTCTTCAGCGTTTTTTGAGTCAATTGTTTATGCAACGATCATATTTTAAATGAATAGCTTGTTACACTTGCATTTCTCAGAGATAAAACATCACGGAGAGAGCTACTTATGCAGATCATAGGAGAGCCAAGCGCCAACTCTGACTGTGATTCTTTATGCATTGTAACCAGGACAGAGGGATCAATATTTTACAAAGCCTTCTCTAATGTCTAATGATTTAAAAAAAATAAGATTTTTACGTTTAACTCGAACTACACCTGTATCCAATGGTTCCCTATTTCTTATTAATTAGTAAATATTTTAGTTAGCTATAAAATTATTACAAACAAGACTTACAATAATTGTAAAGTCAAAGAATCTAAATAGATGCTATTTTTTGTTTTACCTTTAAATACATGCTAATTTAATTAACATGTTGTGCCATGTTTTCTTTTTAAGAACATTTAACATTCTGAGCAACGTAAAATGGTAACCTGTTAAACAAGATTCTCCTGGTAAACCAAGTGGACCCGATATACTCCACACACCTGATGCACTTTAGCTTGGCTGGCCAGTCACACCATTAAAACCACTGACAAGTAATGTGAATAACATTGATTATATCGTTACAATGGCACCTAAAAAGGGGTGGGGCATATTAGTCAGCAAGTAAACAGTCAGTTCTTTAATATCATGTGTTGGAAGTAGGAAAAGTGGGCATGCAAAAAGATCTGAGTGACTTTGACAGGGAATAAATAGTGATGACTAAACGATTGGGTCACAGCATCTCCAAAACGTGAGAAAAAGTCCAAAACTGGTGCAAGGAAGGACAACTGGTGAACTGGGCGTCCAAGGCTTATTGATGTATGTGGCGAAGACTAGTTCTTCTGGTCTGATCACAGACCACAGACCGGTCAGAGTATCCATGATGATCCCTGTCCACCGCCAACTGAGCCTGCAGTGGAGATGTGAGCATCAGAACTGGACCATGGAGCAATGGATTGAGGTTGCCTGGTTTGATGAATCACATTTTCTTTTAGATCTAGTGGAAGGGCTGATGTATGTGCATCGTTTACCTAGTAAAGAGATGCCAACAGGATGCACTATGCAGTGCTATGCTCTGGGCAATGTTCTGCTGTGAAACCTTGAGTCCTGGCATTCATGTGGATATTACTTTGACATGTATCACATATCTAGAGATTGTTATAGACCATATGCACCAGGGGTAGTCAACCTGGTCCCTACCACCCACTAGTGGACGGTTTGGTATTTCAGGTGGGTTGGGTGGTTGTGGGTTCTGCAGAAAATGCCCAGTGGTCCTCAATGGCCGTTGATCAAGGCTGGCAGGGGAGATCCTTTCATCTCCCCTGCCGGCCAATGCAGAGCCAGTCTTGCTGTTAGCCCTCTCAGGCTGGTATGGAAATCAAAGATCTCCCTCACTGGCCCGCTGGCACTTAGAGAGAAGTGTCTGTGAGGCTCTATGTTCCTCTCACGATTAAAATCAATTAATATCCATAACGCGTTTCGTCTCATCAGACTTTTTCAAATGGAATGTAACATACTACTCTGCTAATAGGCTTTATATAGGAGTAAAATCAATTAAAATTGGTGCCAATATGTGTGCACCAATCAGAAACATGCATCTATACATAATAATAAAATCATTAAATCAATATATTTTATTGCACTATAATATTTGGCAAGTAATTTGTGTTTAAAATACTAAAACAGGAGATTGGTCAGAAGGAGGGAATGGATGAGTTTTTATCGGCAAAGTATCTTTTTTAAAGTGGCTTTTCGAACCAACTTATTTCCATCTAAGAAGGCCTCACATGGTTTAAAATGATTAGGTGGATCAAATTTGAGGCCTTTATTTAAAACTAATATCTGTGCGGCGGTTAAAACGGCGGTGTGATAGGTTAAAAATTCCGCATTCTCTTTCTAACTTTTCTTTTTTGCGTTTTAATGCCACTTCGTCTTTCTCTAAGCTTAGGTTTCATTGTTTTACTCTTAAGGGATGCGGGGTTTGTGCAAGTGAATTGGAATGTGTTTAAATCTCTAAAAAATGTTCCTCATTCTCGAGTTCTGAATCTACTGACAATAGTTGATATCTATTAGGATGGTGATATGTGACAGGTGATCCTACATGATTGGAATAGTTGTTGTTTCTATATGAAAACCATGATCTTTAAGGTTTTGGTGAGTTATATCTTTCAAATGGACTTGGTGCATTGTAGTAGTTGGATGAATGAGCGTATTGTTGTGGTGCTCGATATGACAATTTCCGATACCTCTGTGGTGGTGGGTGATACGAATTGATAGAATTGACATGTCGTGATTGACTTTTGATATTTTGAAACCTTGATCTGGGTGGGGAATATTGTGCAGGTATGCGTGCAGTGGTTGCATGATTATTATTGATATGATGAACATCGCATTTTAAAATATGAGTGTAGGGCTATTGTCTATGACTTGATGGTTCAGGTTGTCCACCCCTTAATGGGGACATATTGGAAGCATATTTTTTGTCCTAAACTGGTTGTTAGAGTAGTCCTATTTATCTCTGATGTATTTCTTTACCTTTAAGTGTTTGATATCTGTCTCCACTTTATCAATTTTGCTCTGAATGAGTAAGGAGTTTTGTTTATACACTTTTGTTTCAGTGAAAGGTAAAAGTTTGTTTTTAAGGTTCAGTACGTAAAAGGGACAGTTTTTTTACTTTTTTACACTATGAGAGTCTCCATCAGTCCAAAAGTGCATAGTTCTAACTTACTGTTCTATTCATTCATAAATTTTATATCATCTTGGTCTCAGGTGGGTGATTTTAACAGTCTCAGACCCGGAGGGGGTTTATGCGCTAATCACCTTTCTTTTAACACTGTTGATCATCAACAGCTTCTTCTCATCCTCCGCAATATCAGTCTACAAGATATTGCTCTCTCCTGGTGCACCTCCTACCTCTCCCAGCACTCTTTCAGTGTTTCTTTCTCTGGCTCTGCTTCTTCTCCCCAACCCCTCTCTGTTGGTGTCCCCCAAGGTTCAGTCCTTGGTCCCCTACTGTTCTCTATCTATACTGCCTCCCTTGGTAAACTCATTAGCTCCTTTGGCTTCCAATATCATGTCTATGTGGGTGACACGCACATCTACCTGTTCTCTCCTGATCTCTCCCCGTCCCTCTTGACTAGTTTCTCTGACTGCCTCTCTGCTATTTCTAACTGGATGGCTGCCCACTTCCTTACACCCTGTTCCAAATTATTATGCAAATTATTTTTTTCTCATTTACCTAAATAATTGATGTAAATAACAGTCAGCATAATTCTCATGTTATCAACTATTAAGAGTACAATTCAAATTTTATTGAACAAACCTCCTGATGATAACAGTATTTTTTTTAAACATAAAAAACTTACAATGCAATGTTCCAAATTATTACGCACAGTAAGTTTCAAAACACTTTATAGGTTGTAAAGAACTGAAAATTGTCATTTAGTGTGTTTGCAGCATATTTACTGAAGTCAAAAGCTATTTCAATCAAACTTATAACTTTTTAAACATTTTAACATTTTAACATAGGACCCCTTATTGCAAGTCTTGCATCCATTGAACTTGTGAGTTTTTGGACAGTTTCTGCTTGAATTTGTTTGCAAGATGTCAGAATAGCCTCCCAGAGCTGCTGTTTGGATGTAAACTGTCTCCCACCCTCATAGATCTTTTGCTTGAGGATGCTCCAAAGGTTCTCAATGGGATTGAGATCAGGGGAGGATGGAGGCCCCACCATGACTTTCTCTCCTTTTATCCCCATAGCAGCCATTGATGCAGAGGTATTCTTTGCAGCATGAGATGGTGCATTGTCATGCATGAAAGTGTCTGTCTCCCTCCAAGTCAATGGTGCTAGGTGTTCTCTTTGACTCCGACCTCTCCTTCACGCCTCATGTTCAGTTTATCACCAAATCCTGCCGCTTCCATTTCAAAAACATTGCGTGCATTAGACCCTACTTAACGCCAGATGCGACTAAGGTGCTGGTCCAGTCCACTGTCCTTTCTCACCTTGACTACTGTAATCCACTTCTCAGTGGTCTTACGTGCTCCCAACTTGCGCCGTTACAGTCCACAATGAATGCGGCGACGAGGCTCATCTTCCTGTCTGCCCGCACGGCACGACCCTTCTGTCAGTCCCTACACTGGCTTCCTGTAAGATATAGGGCTCAATTTAAAATTGAGGTTCTTGCTTTCAAATCTCTACATAATGCTACTCCCACCTATCTATCCTCCCTAATACACAAGTATGTCCCGTCTAGGCCCTTACGCTCTGCTGAAGACTTACGTCTATCTTCTGTCCGTACTCCTACCTCGCCTTCAAGACTTAATGAGGGCTGCACCGTTCCTGTGGAACTCACTTCCTCCTCCGTTAGATGCTCACCCAGTCTCCACTCCTTCAAAAAATCATTAAAAACTCACTTCTTCATAAAAGCGTATCAATTAAACTGTTTATAGCTCCCAACTGATTTCTCTCTTGCAACTGTCATAGTCTTATACTATCCTTACCTTTTGTATCACTTTACCCCACTCCCTCTAGCATGTAAGCTCACTACATCTCACCCACACACAACACAGAGCCTGTGTACCCTTCACACATAAACTACACCCCTCACACACACACTGCCCCCTTACACACACACACTCAAAACTGTGACTGCCCCCTCATACACACACACACACACACAGACTGCCCCTCTCACAGAGACTGCCCCACTCACTCACACACACAGACTGCACCCCCCCACTCCAACACACACACACTCTGGGGAATTTGGAGGAAAAGGCAACACCTTAAATTCATTGTTCAAGTAGGATACTGTATCAAGCCACACAGCAAAATTGTTCAGTAATGATTTTAGAAACATGACAATGAGTTCAAGGTGTTGCCTTTTCCTCAAAATTCCCCAGAGCTCAATCTGATTGGGCATCTGTGAGCTGTGCTGGAACAATACATCCGATCTATAGAGGCCCCACCCTACCACAGAGGCCCCACCTGCAGGACCTAACTATATTCTGCTAATGTCTTAGTGCCAGATACCACAGGGCATATTCAGAGGTCGAGCCCTTGCCTTGACGCATTAGAGATGTTTTGGCAGCATGAAGGAGACCTACACAATATTAGGCAGATGGTTTTAATGTTGTGACTGTTCCCTGTATGTGTGAAAGAGTTTGTCCTCTTTTTTTTTTTTTTTTATAATTTTACAGAATTCAATAGAAAATGGCACTTGTTTGAATTAACCTCACTACATCCCCCTGGTTTTCAATCAGACAACTGGTCCTGTTACTTCCTGGTTTGGCTAGGTCAGTGGAGCTACACTCATGAGGCAGCAATTGCTCAGAGCTCCTGCCATGCAAAGTCTTCTCATCGAGCTGCATTAGGAAGTCTATGAGTTGACAGCCACAGAAAGTCAAAGCTGGGGAAGAAGTTGGTGGCCTGCAAAGACTGCAAACAAGATTTTCAGCCTTTGCAAGCTGTTTTTTTGTTTTTGTTTTGTTTTGTTTTTTATTTTGGCAGTGGAGTGTACCTTTAAAGCAGAATAGTAATTAACTGACAGTTAGTCTCTATGGTCTTCCTTGCTTCACTCCTTGCACAGAAACAGGGAAAACCATAGAGACTAACTGTTGGTTTTCCAATACTGTCTGACCTAAGGTGCATGTATATGGCTGAAAGATTGTGTCATATTCTAAAGGTAAGGATGGGTTCCTCATTTTTTTTTTAAATAATCATTTAAAATATAGATATTTCTTGTCAATACTTGATGAAAGGATTGTAATATTGAACAATAGGTTTGAGGTGACTGTTGTTCTTTAAGCCAGCTGCTCACTATATAAGTGAGAGTTTGAACTAAACATGTTTAAAGAAGTTAGACCTTTAAAACTGACTAAGACAAGAAAGTATATATTTTTCTGATCCCGGTAAAGATCTAAAATGGGTTCAGAATGTACATTTTTATTATTAAATTATAGTTATAAGTTCTTGTCTTCTTCGGATCTTTAATATGTGTTTAATGAATATAGACAAATGTGTTTTTTTGTTTACAACAAACCGTGCTTCTAATTGAGTATCCAAATACATCAAGGACCCAAATGGACTTCCTTGCACGAGATACGTCAGTAATTACCACCAATGATTACTTCAGCCTTCATTAGGATTCGTCAATGAGGTATAGCTGATGTAAATGATAGTAATGATTCTAATGACACCCCTATAGGCGCAGTGAGCAAGTTGACCAATTCTGGATGGCCAAGCCAAAATATCAGTTTTATCTTTCATAAGGTAGTAGACACACTGTTTTAATACATGAGTTATTGCAAAACTTGTTGTTATGGCTGGTTGAGTTTCAACGTAAATGTAGTTGCTAAACATGTGAGTTGTCATGTTTAGCCATTACAGCCACTACGTCAATGGATGTGTCCCATGGCTGCAGAAAAGACTAAACCAGCCCGAAGCTGTCTCTACTGCTTACACTGTAACTTCATTAATTTCACTGATAAAACTATCCCCTTCACTCCAATTACGTATTAACCCCTTCAGTGCCAAGCACGTTTTGTTTTGAAAAAACATTAGCATATCACTTATTTGAAACAAGGTATGCGTAGCTAGCACACACACATATAATACAATAGCAATGTTGTGCTTCTTCGATAAACCTTTAAATATCAAATTATGTAAATTTGCCTAATTGATTAAAGTCCCACTTCAGTTGCTGAGCTAATTAACCCACAATCCATCAGTAAAAATAATCCCACAGAAGGAAAACTGCAGACACCATGGATGTGATGGTAGTCACCATCACTGGGAGCATAATATGGACCTTTCAAGTAGGTCCCTGGATGACTCCTATGTTTACGTCACCCTGTGCCCATTATAGGTGAAGGGTGTTTATAATGTAGTTAAATGTTTTGTGTCCCCTCCTGTCCTGCTAATGCTCTCCACCAACTACATGGATTTGGCTGTGATTGCTGTACAGCGCTATCTGTTGGTTGTGAGGATCTTGAAATGGCTATATCCGCTACCTGAATAACAAGGCTTGTTAATTTGCAAATTCAGCTAGATTTACATATTATGATTTCTACAGGCAGGAGAGATATATATTGTTAATTATTGTCTCCCGCACCCCCTTTTTAAATATCTTATTGTGTTATTATGAGTTCCTTTATGGTTTCCCATATAATTTGGTTATTTGTATTCAGTTTGTCACCGTAAGTTTAACCCCTTAAGGACTGAGCCAAATGTACACGTTGTGATCAAAACAATACATAAACAAAAAATGAATTTGCGCTATATGTCTGTTCAGGCTTAATTCACCTCTTTTTAATTTTATGTGCACCCACACTTATTCTATATCATTTTATTCATGGGGAAAAGGGCTTTCATTTAACATCAAATATTTAGGTATAAAACATAATTTAATATGAATAAAATATAAAAAAATGGGAGAAAATAAGAATTTTAAAAAAATGTTTAGTTCTACGTGACATTCTAACTGTGAATGTCATAATACTGTTTCATTTTACTGCAGTAAAATACACATATTTGTATTCTGCGATGTCTCATGTGTAAAACAGTACCCCTATGTATAGGCTTTATGATGTTTTAGGAAGTTACAGGGTCAAATATAGCATGTTACATTTTTCTGTTTTTTCACATTGAAATTCGCCAGATTGGTTACGTTGCCTTTGAGAGCGTATGGTAGCCCAGGAATGAGAATTACCCCCATGATGGCATAACATTTGCAAAAGTCGACAACCCAAGGTATTGCAAATGGGGTATGCCCAGTCTTTTTTAGTAGCCACTTGGTCACAAACACTGGCCAAAATTAGTGTTAATATTTGAAAATGCAAAAAACTAATTTGAACGTCAATTTTGGGCAGTGTTTGTGACCAAGTGGCTACTAAAAAAGACTGGACATACCCCATTTGCAATACCATGAGTTGTCTACTTTTGCCCCGGGGGGCCGAAGAGGACAGAGGGGTCTAGCCTGGGCTCCCAGGTGAGTCCCCATACCAGGATCGCAGGCGTTGGATCGCCGGAGACCGGGTAAGTACAAAGGACGGTTTGGGTGTTCTATGCCGCCCTGCGGCGTTTAGAGCTGCTTCCTTAAGGACGGCATAGAACGCCCGCCGTCCTTAAGGGGTTAATTTAATGTGCATAGGGGCTAGTCCTGAGTAAAAAAAAAAAGCAGAGTGTGTTTGTTTCTTTAGGAACGGTGTGTCCTGGTTAATTTATTCAGGAATCCCAGTAGCAGAGTCTTTGGACCTGTTGGCTGGCTGCTTGGTCTCATGATCCTGGGACAAGTTACAAAGAGCTAGGCCTGAGAGCCAGAAGTGCCTTTGTAAAGGAAGTAGCTGATCACAGTTGAGGCAGAGGTGTGGATACCTGCCTAGGAGAGGCGTTGAAGAGGCAACGGCAGGGACAATGCCTGCAAGGAGGGAGCTGCAGCCTGGTCCAGGGTGGAAGAACTTCGTCAGGCTTCGGAGACTGAGGTTGAAACGTTCCAGGGTTCCTAAAAGCAGCTGGGAAGCGGTCTAGGTAGAGATAATCAAAACGGAGAACCAATTGGAGGCGCCCAAGTTTTGAGATCTGGCATAAGGTAGAAAAGATCATTTAAATAATGTAAATTGATTCCGATACAAGCATCATTAGGAAAAAAAACTTGAAAGAAGAAGAAGCCATTGTGTTTCACTAAAATGTATTATTTCCCAAAATAATTTATAGCTTCTTTGACAAGCTAGACCTTGCATAGTACTGGCTTTGAGCAATGTCACTGTGTGCTGTTTCACATTGTACTGGTTTTCCGAATTCTGTTGCACATTACAGATGATATACTTTGTAGCTATTGCAAGGATTCAATTTTTGTCTGGGAATATAATCTTGTTATTTAATTTATCAGGTGTGTCTAGCTACAATGAAAATAAACAAATTCAACGATATTAATCCACAGATAAAAAGAACATTTAAAGGATCAGAATACAAAAATTAATGTAACGGGTTCTAGATAAAACCTACAAACGAGCGACTTTAAGTAAATCCCGTCAGTGAAAGGGTTAATGACTCTGCTTGATCACGTCAACCAAACTGACAGCCCCTTACTCTGCGTCTTTTTAGAACTGCTAAGTAAGACAGCCCGCTGCATTCTGGAAAGATTGCGATTTCTCAAAGTCTATTATTGCTTAACTTTCAAGCCAGACCTTCAGTTTTCGTTTTTCCTGAGCTAAATCATTTCTCATCGATCCATTCCTTTCTTAAGGCCTTGTCTCCCCAACAAGCAATGCATTTGTATACCATTTTGCTTTCAGTCCAATTGTAAGCAGGCCACAGAAAATCAATACATAAGAAACACATGGGTCGGAGGTCAATAAGCTCTTTAGCAAATATGTCATTTGTCCTTGACTTTAGCAGACTTTGGCCTATACTAGGCCCCCTCTGATCCATCAAGGGTCTGTCCAGCTTGTCATACAGGAAATTTGAATCCATTGATCCAACCTGAACGAGTCCCTGCATATCAGAGAAGGCAAATACCCCCAGAGAAGACCGTTTATTAGCTCATGTGCAACACATGTAAGAGCAAATAGAGAAAGAGAGGCAGGAAACACAGAGGACAAGACTTTCCCTCCAGAGCAAATGTCAAAGAAAAAGAGAGAAGACAGATAATGGTGGTGGATATAAAAGGGGTAGAGAGAGACAGAGAGGGATAGAGAGATAGAAAGAGGGAAAGAATAAGAGTGATCTGAGAGAGACAGTGAAAAATGGCAGGAGAAAAAAGAGCAAGAGAGATCATAAGAGAGAGGACTAGAACAGATGAGAAATGATGTGGAAAGTATCACGAGAAAGAGGGAGAGAGACAGGAAAGGGAGGGAGAAAGACAGTGAAAGAGAGTGGGAGAGATAGTGACAGAGAGGGAGAAAGACAGTCAAAAAGAGGGAGAGAGACAGTGAAAGAGAGAGAGAGTGAGACAGTGAAAGAGAGGGAGAGAGATAGTGAAAGAGAGGGGGAGAGACAATGATAGAGAGGAAGAGAGAGAGGTATAGAGAGAGACAGTGAAAGAGAGAGAGCGAGACAGTGAAAGAGAGGGGGAGAGACAGTGTTAGAGAGAGACAGTGAAAGAGAGAGAGAGACAGTGAAAGAGAGGGAAAGAGACCATAACAGACAGGAGGAGAGACAGTGAAAAAGAGAGAGTAAGACAGTGAAAGGGAGAGACCATAACAGTTGTTACTTTGGAGCTCTGTTATATACTCATGCATACTCATAATACTGTGGTCTTCTTGTGGTGGAGCTCTGTGATATACTCATAAACATTCCCATTACTGAGAGTTGTATTTCTGTGGAGCTCTGTGATTTAATTGTTCATATTGCACATTACTGTGAGTTGTATCTCTGTGGAGCTCTGTGACACATTACTGTGAGTTGTATTTCTGTGGAGCTCTGTGTTCGATTCATTCACACTGCCCATTACTGTGAGTTGTATTTCTGTGGAGCTCTGTCTTCGATTCATTCACACTGCACATTACTGTGAGTTGTATTTCTGTGGAGCTCTGTGATTGAATCGTTCATATTGCACATTACTGTGAGTTGTATCTCTGTGGAGCTCTGTGACACATTACTGTGAGTTGTACTGTGAGTTCGATTCATTCACACTATCTCTGTGGAGCTCTGTGACACATTACTGTGAGTTGTATTTCTGTGGAGCTCTGTGTTCGATTCATTCACACTGCACATTACTGTGAGTTGTATTGCTGTAGCGCTCTGTGATCCATTCATTCACATTGAGCATTATTTCAAATGTTATTACTGTGCATCCTTTATTTTTCAGTTTAAAAATCCTTAATCTTTATCATTTGGGATTAAAGCAATAACGAGGGTTCACTGCATCCTAAATCTATCACTACCTCACTAATATTTATAACTGGTGTCTTATAATTTCAGTCCCCTTGCTGGCACCTCTTAGATGATAATATATTTAATGGTGCTTTTAATAATTAAGAATGATTCATCATTCTCTTTGAAATCCAAGGGTTAACTGTAAGGGGTTCATAAGTCCATTGTTTGCTGAACTCGACCCAAGTAAAGGGGGGAATCATTATCAGGTTTAGTGAGTAGCTGGAGTCAGAGCCCACATTGAACATGGTGCCAGTCGGTGGATTTGCCTCTCAGCTGAATCCCTTGCTGTGCTCCGCACAATGTGCTGGTAATTAGGATCCGTTAACAATCAAAGACTCTATTCATCATAGCATGTTATTAGTCTTTTACATGGCTGTGTTCCCATTATTTATCGCAATCACAGTGTGAGATATCATTGGCACCTCAATTGGCTGTACTTATGAGAATCCTCTAGATCCGTAATTAGAGGAGCATTGCACAGATGGACCAAATGACTTTCAAGTTGGTTATTACGTAACGTGAGCGTTGGTGCAGCTATTAAACAATCCGAACTAGAAGCTTTCCTTACTTCGTCACTTGAATTACAGAGATTCGTGGACATGGTTACTTCTATTCTCCCTCTTTTATACATTCCGGTTTCTTCTCTGGAACCTTGTAATGTTTAGTGTGCATGAAAGAATCACAGAGCTCCACAACAATGAAAAATGGAAATACATAAAGGGAATTAACACAGTAAAGGAGGAGACTATATTTAAAAGAAGAAAAACTACCACAGCAAGAGGACATAGTCTTAAATTAGAGGGACAAAGGTTTAAAAATAATATCAGAAAGTATTACTTTACTGAGAGGGTAGTAGATGCATGGAATAGCCTTCCAGCTGAAGTGGTAGAGGTTAACACAGTAAAGGAGTTTAAGCATGCGTGGGATAGGCATAAGGCTATCCTAACTATAAGATAAGGCCAGGGACTTTCCACAGCAATAGAACTCACAGTAATTGTGCATTGTGTAAGAGTCTATCCTAGAGCTCCACAGCAATAGAACTCACAGTAATTGTGCATTGTGTAAGATTGTATCCTAGAGCTCCACGGCAATTAAACTCACAGTAATTGTATATTGTGTAAGATTGTATTCTAGAGATCCACAGCAATAAAACTCACGGTAATGAGTAGTGCATGAGTGTAGCTCAGAGCTCCACAGCAATAAAACTCATGGTTATACACAGTTTATATGAGTGTTTACACACCTTCACAGGAGTAAAGTTCACATTAAAGTGGAAAGTGGAACATTTTATCACGTAGCTCAATAACAATAAAATGTGCATTAATATGTTTTAAGAGTGTATCACAGAGTTTCACAATAGTAACACCACAGTAAATTCATGGGTAAAATCACGGCTGACTTGGTGAATATTTGCAGCTCCGCTATTGTGGACTTCATTTTGATATACACTTTGAATTCCGACAATTCTCGCTTTACTGAATAACCCTGTTTATGAGTGAATTACACTCTAACAAAACTTTCTGTTGAGTGCCTGGAGTTTTATATATTGTCTGTTACATATTATCATAGACTTATTTCAAGCTGTACTACCATACGTTGCAGGTCCATGATAAGCCACAAAGATACTACCACAACAAATGCACAGGTGGAAATATAAAACGAATTTCAAAGTTAAGGCAAAACTGACTAGCTGACTCAGGGAATTTTGTTGGTTTGGGGATTTTGACCTTAAAGTTGAAATTCACTTGAATTCACTTTAAAATCTCACTTTGGTGATTAACGCTGTTTTAGTTATATTTATTGTTTATTATTATTTTTTAACACAGTCGGACTGGTGCGTGTTTGTAGGTTTACATGATATAGGTAGAATTTTGTGATCTTATTCTTTTCAGTTAAGAACATCAGAGTAGAAATCCCTCAAAATATCTTGGGCACGATCTTGGGTTCTATCATTTTTGTGTTTGTTTGTATGAGATTTGTGTGTTTTTGTTTTTGTTTCATAGCATAAAAAAATAAACATTTCGTAGATTTTAAAGGAAAAGAATAGGCTATAGATTTCTCACCATTTGAACATTAACTAAGGAGTTTTCTTTTCACACAAAAATTACAAGCTCGGCAAATGTGTCGGACAAAGTTTCAGAAATTATCAAACAAATATGACGCTACGTATTTTTACAGGTTTTACAAACCTTCTGTGAAGAAAACCAACTCCCTTAAAATATGTTTTTGTTTTTCCTATATTTTCATTTTACTGAAGCACTAAAACATCTAGATTATCAAGACTGGAGGGTGAGGGGTAATGGGAGGTAAGAGGGGACAACCTGACCCCTCTCAACTCCACCTGCAAAATGATATTTTTACAGCCTTGTTTCTGAGTACCTTTGTTCCAAACCTCACATCCAAAAATGCATGTCTATGATGTGATAGGTACATTGTGCTGTGAGAATTACTCCTTTATCAAAACATCTTCAGCCAAGCTTCAGCTATTCTTTGTTTTAGCATAATCCTTTCGTTTTATTTATTTATTTATTTGCTATGTCAACTGTTTTGTTTTGTTTTGTTCCTTGTTGATGAATCTGTACAAAAGCGCAGGTTAGATTCATTCATCTTCTTCTTCAGTCCATTTATCACAAGAGCTCCGTTAGAACGGATCCAGAGCTACTCGTTCTCCAGCCTGGGTGAAATGCAGCGTTTCAATGAGCTGAGTGCTTATCATCTAGACACTACATAGAGGATGAAAGGTCATTTTGTTTGTCATAGATCTGATGTAGATGAATTATGGCGAGGCAAGCTGAATACAACCGAAAGGCTGGCTTTTTATTAGCTTATTCTTGTATCATTGTACGGGTCTTTGTCATGAAGTGCCCTTGGTGTTTCTTCTGTTTCTTCTACAACACATACCTAAACTTATCTCTGTTTATAATAGAAAGACAGAGAGACAGAGAGACAGATAAATTATAAAATAGACGAGGGGGTCTGATGGACAGACAGACAGACAGATAAATTATAAAATGGACAAGGGGGTCTGACAGACCGACAGACAGATAAATTATAAAAAGGACGAGGGGGTCTGATGGATAGACAGACAGACAGATAAATTATAAAATGGATGAGGGGGTCTGACGGACAGACCGACAGACAGATAAATTTGAGCCAAATTTTGTGGTAAACAGACTGCTTACATGTGAATGCGTCAACACATGTGAATTGTTAGATAGATAGATAGATAGATAGATAGAATAAACTAGGGGGTCTGACGGACAGATGGGCATATAGATATTGCATTATTTGCTTAATTGGTGAATCATATATTGCAGCTCAATATATAAAGTATGTAGACATGTTCATGAGGTTTAGTTGTTCTGTAAAAAACCATTAGTCTTGGTAGCACCCTGGATTTAGGTACATTTGAGCCAGGAATAATTGCTGGTGCCATCTATGGTGCTTCCAATTTCTCCAAAACAGCTGAGATCATTGGGTTGTCTGGTTGAACAGTATGGTGTGAGAATTTTCAAAGAATGATGTGATAAAAATAATTTATCGAGTGAGCAGCAATTCATGGGAAAGACACACCTTGTTAATAAGAGAGGTCTGATGAGAATCCATAAAAGGTACTAATGCTCCAATAATCTCTTCATACACACCGTTTTGGCAGAAGGACACACCTGAAAACAAAAATGACAAAACATAAAGTAGAGAGTCTACAGATCATGCCCATAGTTAGTGAAACGAGATAATAGTGGGCACATTATCACCAAATCTGGGCAAGAGAATGAATATTGGAAACATTTTGCCTATTTTGGTAAATTCTGATATCTGCTGCAGGATACAGATGGTAGAGATAAGAAGTTGGTTTAAACTCCATACATGTTTGGATTCATCTTATCTCATGTTGGTGGATGTAATGGTTCTTACTAGATAATGATTTCCCCTTTTAATATAAATAATGCATTGTTTAAAGACACTTAACATTGCTACTCACAATGACCTTCTCTTTATAGCCTTGATCGACCCAATTTTAGATGGCGACTTCCACCAGGACAATGTGCCATGTCTCAAAGCATACATCATCTCCGGGTCAACTAATATCACATGGACTTAAGTTTACTCCAATTGCCAGCTCAATCCCCAAACCACCAACTATGTACGATCATACATTATTTTGCACACGTACAATTAGATGGCACAAGCCCGGTGGCTGCAAGGGTTCTCTATTTTAGCCAAAGTCACTGCCCTCTGCTGACTCACTTCAATGAGGGAGTATCAGGCGCAAACAACTTTAAGAGCTCCCTTACTGTCCCCTGGAGATCTGAGTCATTAATGGAACGTGTTTTACTTCACAATTCTTTATTTTTAAACTGGTAAGCAAACACTTAACAACACTTAAACAAATATACAAACCAAAAATAAAGCAAGAAAATCTTTGAAAAGCCTGTAGTTAATGCTTATAAACTTTCTATAAACTTGGTCCCTCTTACTTATCCATCTTAATTTCACACTAGTTTAGTAATGACAGACACAGGGCGTCATTGTGATGCAGGAGAGGGAAACCAACACCGGGGCACTCTCTGCATAATCACACTGGTCATACTCACTTGTCGTAGGGGATGTTGCAAGGAAAAGAGATCTGCCAACTGCACATGTGTAACTCAGTCAGGCATGGTCAATGCACGTTTCATACATTCCTAGGGATAGGAAGCTGATTGGTGAGAAAGAAGTAGCAGGTAAATATGAAAAAAAGAAAACCATATCTATCTGCTTTTTCCAGCTGCAGAGTGATGTATGTCCTTTTAACTGAGCACCAGAACCACAAGGGAGCTCTTAAACTGGTCTGCACCCAATATGGGTGCAGACCACAATGCTTCCCCAATAGACAAACTTTCAACCGGATCACAGGAAAAAGTAAACACGAGAGAGGCAAAATACACATACTCAGACACTGCACACACAACAGTCAGCTATACTCAGACTTCCCTACACACAACACAACACACTCAGCCAAAAGATATGTAACAAAGTCATCACGTAATTTGTGTGTATCATGTGTCAGTGTATCGGTGTTGATATACACAACAGAGGTTACAAAATGCCAGAGCTTTGTATCAAATGTGATATTCACAGATTATTTCTTATCAGGGTTATTCACTAACAGTAGAATTGTTGATAATTTAAATTAAATTAACATCTAAGGCAAAAATGGATGAACTTGAAAAATTCTCCAAGTTGATTTTGATTCCACTTCAGTTACTTTGATCTTAAATGTGCAATCCTGAATTCCTGACCATGATCAATTTAGTTAATAGCCCTATGTATGTTTACTTTAATATCCCCAGACAAAGTAAGTGAATGTAAGGTACATTAATAGCAGCGCTTCCTGTGGCTGAATAGGTTAAATGTCTCATTCACATTGTGACCAATTTTAGATGTTACTACTGATGCCCTATAGCAGTCACACCTGCCAAAACAGGCATGATAAAATGATCCTATTTATTTATCTGGCCTGCCAAGGTGGCGTGAGGAAGATTTAATAGGTATTCTCTTATTGAGGTTGTGGGCAACATGGGATAATGGGAGAGCTCCCCATTTTTGGCCCTCCTACCAGGTTTACGAGATTGGGTGCATCGTTGCGGATAATAGTTGTGTATCATTCTGCAATTTAGTTCAAATGTCTACCGGCCCTTTACCTGGTGAGTAAATATACATTTGTTTTCTTCAAAATTCAATATGTTTTATTTAAAATCCCTATATATAACACTAAATAAATATATTTATAAATGTCAATAAAACACACAATTTTTATTATGTGAATTTCATGTTAGAAACAAAACAAAAAATTTAACCCGATATCCACTTATTTTGAGATTACTTTTATTGCACCAAATACTCAAATTATTGCTCACTAAACAGTGGAATGCAGAGGATTAACCCCTTAAGGACACATTACGTGTGACATGTCAAGATTCCCTTTTATTCCAGAAGTTTGGTCCTTAAGGGGTTAAAAGGTTGCTGCAAGTATGCCCGTTTTCGGCTGTTTTTGCTGTTAACGCTCTGCAGATTCTAGTTTAGTAAATAAGCATTAAACCATTTGTGTCAGAGTTAACCTTTGTTGCCCCCAAATGCCCTTATTTTGAGATAATTGTTGCACCAAATAAACAAACTATTGCCCTTTGTACAGTTGCAAAAAAATAAATTTTCTTAATTTTCTTTTGCTGCTAAAGTTACTTATAATTTTATGGTAAGCACCTTAGTGCTTTCAATATGAGAAAGGAATGGTCATAAACTATTGTGTATTTAGTAAATTAAAGCTCAGAAAGTACTGCCTGCTAAGTAATTCAGTGAATGCTGGCCTAGAATAGTGATGTCGCGAACCGTTCGCGAACTTCCCGCGAACGGCTCGCCACGAACCGTTCGCGGCGAGCTCCGCTCAGCTGACACATCCCGGCCAATCTCCAGCAGACCCTCCCTCCCAGACCCTCCCACCTCCTGGACAGCATCCATGTTGAAGGCAGCATGGATGATGTCCAGGAGGTGGGAGGGTCTGGGAGGGAGGGTCTGCTGGAGATGTGCCGGGATGTGTCAGCTGACCGGAGCTCGCCGCGAACGGTACGTGGCGAACCATGGTTCGCGACATCACTAGTCTAGAATTGCTGTTCTGAAATAACATGCCTATAATTCTGATAAATATGTTATTTATTTACTAGGCACGTAACATAGCCATAAATACGTGGATCATTTGGGATATTTCACTATTACTTTATTAAAAAAGATAAAAGAAACTGACTCTGAGCTAAACTAAATTGAATCAAATTATTGGGTCCAAATAAGTAAAATATGTTCAGAAATTCATTTGCAAATAAAGTCACTAAACGTGACTCTGTACTTGACTTGAAGCTGGTATGTTTGGTTTCCGATAGGCTGGTATCTCTGTCACCTTTTACATGGTTGGAGTAGCTTCCAAGTGGCCCAGATCTGGTGGGTAAGTCCTGGTTGGCGATTCTTGACTTGCTTCATTCCAGATTATTTCTATGTTTTCTGCTAAAAGCACAATGTGAGCACAGCATTGGAAAGCGTCTGCAGTGCGTGATACATTCACGGGCACCTAGCGAATTGTTTTGGTAAACGGACAACTTATATGTGCATGCGTCTACACATGTGAATTGTTCCTGTGCTGTGAGATAGGTAAATCATATAGATTATAAGATTGCTCAAGCAGGGCGTGTTCTTTAACTTATTGTTCCTGTCAACAATTGTAATATTTTGTCTCATTTGATGTAAAATCTAATTTTTTTTTAATTGTAAAGCTCTGCTGAATAAGTTGGCACTATATAAATGCCTATAATAATAAAAACAGTAGTGCTACGGGCATGGATCTGTTGAAGGTTATATCACCATGCCCCCCCATCTTACCAAATGCCTCCCCAACATTAGGAATGAAAGCACTGCATACCACACCGCTCCTGTCTCATCCCTTGGCTGCAATATGGGTCATAGCTGCTTTAAAATTTAAATGCCCCATGCCACATTCAGGGCATGGGGCAGGAGTAAGAAGGCATACAAAATTCACGTTCCTAATTTTGGAAATAAAACTGGTTTAGTAGCATGTTTCAGTTTAGAAATTTCAATTTTATTTAAGTCTAATACGTATTTGTATACATTTCCACATTTACATATACATTTTAAAAAGCGTCACACAAAATTATTTTATTGTTTAATTTTTTTATTTCATTCAGTAACATGAATTAATTTTTAGGGATGTACCTTTTTTACCAGTTTTAGTACTATCCGTTGAGGCGCCTGTTTGTATCTGTATTTACATAGATATATATATATATATTTATATATATGCACTTTGCCATCACTATGAGATTTAATGACACATGGCGAACAATCAATCTTGTTACACGGTGTCAGGACTTTAAGACGGAGCTGTTTCTGATTAATGTTTTCATGTTCAAAATCCAAACGCAGTGACAGATTTGACTCCATATAAAATCTAACTTAGTCCCAACCCAAAAACTGATCATGTGAATGTATTTCATGTGAAAGTCAAGGTACTGACTTTAACATGTCCTCCTCTTGAGAAGGTTTTTTGGAATTAATGATTGTGGGTTTATTCTCTGACTGGGGAAATGTGGAAATCTGAAAATGGAAATGTAAATGTGACTATATTTATTTAAAATTTCCAATTTGTCAATTTTCAACAATTTAAAATTTAGATAAACCCCTAGGCATTGGCATGAAAATGCCAGCCTCGGAAACTCACAATCTTTAATTTAGTTATTTGTTGTATGTTTTAGATATGTGTGTTTTAGGTCTGAAAAATAAAATTAAGTGTAGAAATCCACACAACTGTATTTAATTTGTTATCTTGGAACTGAGCGACTCCATCTTTGCTCCTTGTCAATCATCGTTTTAAACTCTGTCCTTTTCAAAGTAAGAAGAGGAGAAACATAGAAACACAGAATATGACGGCAGATAAGAACCATTCGGCCCATCTAGTCTGCCCAATTTTCTAAATACTTTCATTAGGCCCTAGCCTTATCTCATAGTTAGGATAGCCTTATGCCTATCCCACGCATGCTTAAACTCCCTCACTGTGTTAACCTCTACCACTTCAGCTGGAAGGCTATTCCATGCCTCCACTACCCTCTCAGTAAAGTAATACTTCCTGATATTATTTTTAAACATTTGCCCCTCTAATTTAAGACTATGTCCTCTTGTAGTAATTTTTCTTCAAGAGTAATGCAATGTGTGCCTTGACTGTGCCAGGACTGAACTAGATTGTGACACCAATTAAAAGAAAACAAAACATCACATGAAAAAAAGGTTAACATAAGTTATGGATGAGTTTCAATGTTTCAGTTAGCGTTGTAATTTCCAAAGAATGGAGGATTCGCCTTTAAAGGGACACTATAGTCACTAAAACGACTTTAAAAGTTTTCATCCCCTGCTCTGTAAATTGAACTTTAAGCACACACGGGAGGGTCCTGCAGGCTCTAGCAAGCTATTAACAGAGCAGGAGATGAGAAATTCTAAACACATAAAGGATAATAATAAAGGAAGTGTAAACATTTGAGGACTGTTTACAGGAAGTGTTTAGGAAGGCTGTGTAAGTCACATGTATGGAGGTGTGTCTAGGGCTGTATAAGCAAAGTGCTTTAACTCCTAAATGGCAGAGAATTGAGCAATGAGACTGCAGGAGCAGGATCTATACACCAAAACTATATTTATTATAAAGTTGTTTTGGTGACTATCCCTTTAAAGGTAATGTTGGACCTGAAGACAGGAGTAAAAGGTAGAATCTGGACTATAAATGGGTTACAGACAAAACTGGATACAGTAACTTAAAAATGGATCAAAGCTGAATGATGGAGGATGGATACAGGTCTAAGCAGGATACTGCAGAGATGGATGTTCTGAACCTTTGCCAGATTAAACAGGTTATAGTACTGAGCATTCCAATGTAATACTCGGATACCTAGTTGCACTTGGCAAGACGGGTCAAGGACAGAAATGGAAAGTTCCAGATCTACAACAGTGGTGCTGAGGATCAGAAAATCCGCTACACTTTCAGAGGTCTCTTCATAATAAGCAAGACACCAATGAAAAAAGCCAGGATACTAAATCCAGGTGATCCAGCTTCATCTGATTTTGTTCTAGAGAAAAAAATAAAAAGGATAGCAATCAGAGAATCAGCAGTCCGAGAACATGTAAAAAATAGGTGGTCTGCAACAATCTCTAGGTAGGTGGTGCGGGTCACAGTAACATCCACATGAATGCCAGGATCTAAGGCTTCCCAGCAGAACATTCCCCAGAGCATAACACTGCCTCTGCCGGCCTGCCTTCTTCTCATAGTGCATCCTGCTGTAATTTCTTCCCCGGCCATCCACCTAAATGGAAGAAAACATGATTCATCAGACCAGGCATCCTCCTTCCATTGCTCCATTGTCCAGTTCTGACACTCATGCTCGTTCGGTGCTGGACAGGAGTCGTTATGGGCACTCTGACTGGTCTGTGGTTACACAGCCCCAGCTAACTGCAATGCACTATGTGTTCTAAATCCTTTCCACCATGGCTTTCTTGCACCAGTATTTGGTAGTTACTAACCACTGCATATCTGGAACACCACACACGACTTGATGTTTTGGAGATGTTCTGAACCAGTTGTCTAGCCATCACTATTTGGCCCTTGTCAAAGTCACTCAGATCTCATCGCTTGCCTATTTTTCTGACTTTCAAAAAGAAATTCAGTTAGTAACTGTTCATTTGTTGCCAAATATAGCAAACTCCTTGACAGGTGTTATTTTAATGATATAATCAATGTTATTCACTTCACCTGGCAGTGGTTTTAATATTGTGGCTAATCAGTGTACCTACTAAGGATTTTCTAAAAATATTTCTGAGCAAGACAAGAGTTCAGTGCCTCCAACAGAAACACTATTATCCTTGTTATTTATATAGCATTAAATATATTCCACAGCACTCTACAATTGTAGAAAGTGGATATGAAGAAGGCCCTGCTCAAACAAGCTTACAATCTAAGGTAGGAATATGTATATAAAATAATATTAGGTTTCTTGTTACCACTGCTCTTGGCAGCCATTCTATAAAATGACAAATGTTATAGAAAGGAAGAGAATGCGCTATATTATTACTGTGAAGTTATGTGTGTGTTACAGTTGCAGTATGTACCAGTGTTAGCGCAGCTCACAGTGTGATGTAAAGAATTAGCGGTAACAAGGTGATACCAATGTTCCGATTAATCTAGAAGGGTCTTTTAACATATTTAACAAGCAGCGAGTATTTCCCTGTATAATTTACGCAGCCTAGTGTGGGCATTGAGGACGAGAGCTTTGCTTGGCGTGTTGAGAATAGTCACTGATGTATATGACTTGTGAGTCACTGCTGCAGTTTTTTTTTTTTTTTCTTAAACATTTTTTCCCAAATCCCTGCATGCCCACTTGGTCCCAGCGAGAGACCATTAATTTACGTAGGGGAGAATGAAAAGAAAACCCCATCTGGGGCTTAGAAATTGCAAATCTGCCGGAGTCTGTCAACAGGCAGGAGTCACAGCTGTGCCAGAGTCTGCCACCTCTATTCTTATTAACTCCTGCATTGCCACCTCTTTTCTCATTAACTCCTGCATTGCCACTTCTATTCTCATTGAAACCTGCATTGCCAATTGTATTCTCGTTAACTCCTGCACTGCCACCTCCATTTTCATTTGCTCCTGCAATGCCACCTCTCTTCTCATTAACTCCTGCATTGCCACTTCTATTCTCATTGAAACCTGCATTGCCAATTGTATTCTCATCAACTCCTGCATTGCCACTTCTATTCTCATTAACTCCTGCATTGCCACCTCAATTCTCAATAACTCCTGCATTGCCACTTCTATTCTTATTAAATGCTGCATTGCCACTTCTATTCTCATTAACTCCTGCATTGCCACTTCTATTCGTATTAACTCCTGCATTGCCACTTCTATTCTCATTAACTCCTGCATTGCCACCTCTCTTCTCAATAACTCCTGCATTGCCACCTCTCTTCTCATTAACTCCTGCATTGCCACCTCTATTTTCAATAACTCCTGCATTGCCACATCTCTTCTCATTAACTCCTGCATTGCCACCTCTATTTTCAATAACTCCTGCATTGCCACCTCTATTCTCATTAACTCCTGCATTGCCACCCCTCTTCTTATTAACTCCTACATTGCCAGTTGGAAAGTAATAGAGGAGCTTGGTCACCTAGTATAAAAAAAAAAAAACTTTAAATAAATCAAAATTGCATGAACACAGCCCTGTTAACATTTTCAGAATTTTTATATTTTTAGAGTATTTGAATAGCCCATTTGCACCATCACAAGAGGTTTAATAACTAAATTGTGAATGTAGTGAATTTTAGATTTTATTAGGAATAAAATCCTCAAATCAGCTTGTTTTTCATTTAAACTATGTTTGATCTAAAATGTGAAATGTATTTTTATTAATTTTAAACTCCTGACAATTTACACCTGTAATTAACCCTGTGAGAGTTTCCTGACAGAGCCAACTATTTATCTGGATAGACCAGGCCCTCTCTTCTCTGTAGAAGGCTATTAAATTGCGTGCACAACCCCGAACATGTACATCTTCATTTTAGTTTGAGCGGTATTGTAACTGTGGCCTAATCCACATGTGATTAACAGGATTATTCACTGAAACGAGAAATCAAAGTGAATTTAAAGTGAATTTCAAATTTAAGATCTGAGTAGCTGATTACAGTTTGGTTATTTTCATCTTAAGTTTTAAGTTGCAAGTGTTGGAAGAGCTGGAATCAAGAAAGGTGTAGCAAGCAGACAGGGGTCCTGCCAATAAAACAGTTTGCATCACTGGTGACAACTAAAAGAGAGATCCCACCTTAACAGGGGGACAGACCCGTCTGTAAAGGACCATGACAGCCTAGTATGAAAACGTTTTGCCCATTGCCCACTACTGAGGGCTGTATATATGCGCAGGGCAATGTATAACCAATGATGTGCGCGTGGTTTATGTGGTTTATGGAGACTTGACCTAGACTGTCACCGGAAGCAGGACACCAGAAAGCAAACCCAAATGGCAGGTCAGGATCTGGTGTAATAAATAAACCCAAAACAAGTTTTATTAATATTGTCTGTGAACAAAAATATATGAAATTGTGGAAAATTCAAAAACGCATCCTCTGAATGCTCTGCAGGACAGAGATATTTACCGTTTTAACTTGTGTTTCTTAGATACAATGTTGCTGTTTGAGTGACGTAGAAGAAGAACGATACACACCGTGAATACCTAGATTCCTACACAGACTCCTTGTCATGTGCTCTCTACTAACAGCACTCACTTCATCCATATGGTTTGGTCACAGCTTATCTCCACTCTGCCAACTGCTTTTATTGGCTGCTCCCCCAAATATCCAGTTATAGTCGAGGCAGATTGGCAGATTTTAGGGACCAACTCAGAATTCCCCTCTACAGATAAAAAAAAAAATTCAAAGTGAATTTTACATTTTAGACCTAAATAGACGAACTAAAAGCATAGCTGACTTGGAGAAGTTTTCCAACTAAGTTATATTTGGCCTCAATTTGAAATTTACATTGAATTTACTTTTAGACAATTCTCACGTTAGTAAATAACTCTGAGTAAGTATCCACTCACAGTGTGTCCATTCCTTTAACTCATGGGCAACCTCCCTCTCTCTCAAATGTGTTTCCTTCAGTCTTGTCTTTGGATACAGAAACCCTGGATGCCTGTTTAAAAAATGTCTGCACCCAGTAGTGAGAATGTGTGATTGGCTGAAAGGTTTTTGATTGATTATAATGCACTTAGATTAATTATTATTATTGTTCTAGGGTAAAGCTTTGAACATCACAGAACAATTACAGAGCGAATCAGAAAACATGAATATTCTTCAATTAGATTGTATTTTATTTTTTATTTTTTTTGCATTTTTTTCAAGAATGTCAAAACAAGACAGCAGAGAATTGGAATTCAATAAATTGAAATGAAACATTTTAACCTTTTAAAAATGTTTTTATATTTTTTTTGTATTAAGGGTCAGATGAATTCCATATTGAGATGTAACATTGGCATGAGCAAAAGTAAAAAGAATATTAGATTATTTACTTACAGATGATAAGTAAACAAAATCAAAGTAATAATTAAATCATTTATCTATTTGGTGAAGTAGTTATTTTATATGAGGTTTATAGTTTTCACACTGACTTGTACTGAACTGAGAAATCAGATTACAAAATGTAGTCTAAATTAGCCTGGCTGTGACTCGAGGTAAGGTGGAGAATTTTTCAAAACTATTTTAACCTAAATTCTGTAATTTTAGTTTACTACAAGTCAGTATTTGTTCAATAAACCCAATTGATTGCGTCAGAATTGCATTATGTTTATCGTTATGTTATAAATGCCTGCCATCGAATAAATTGTACTTTATTATTTGTATGTTTTATCACCCAATTACATTATATCCTCAACTTCATGTTACAAAAATTAAATAGCGATAATGCGTTATATTTAAAGTCACAATAGATCCCCTCCACTTAGTCTAGAAAACCTTGTCACTGGTGTGATGCCAATTCTCAGAGGAATACAATGTTTATTTGTATAAAAGAGACCTAATGAATAGTTCATTGAGTCTTTAGCAAAAATGAAGTCTTGTTAACCCATTATGTCTCTAATTAACCCATTCTCAGCCTGCTCAGGGATTACCGGGGGGCAGGCAGACATCATGTTTAGATTTCACACTGAGATTTAGCAATGGTCCCTTTGAGATCCTTTTGTATCAGTAACTGAGATTGATTTGAGGGGATGAGTGACAGTCCCCACGGACAATTCCTTGCCAGATGAACTCTTTAACAGTTTGCCTTTCCGCTGGCTACAATTTACCAAGGACAGAGCATCGGATATAAATATTCATACCTTCGTTTTCCTTCCAAAAAGATCATTGGACTAATTACGCTAATGAAGGGAGCAAGGAAAAATACAATTATTGACCTGCAGACCCTGTATTGTGCAAAACCAGTTGCAGTTATTCACTGCTCACTACAGATCCCCCTCCAGTCTAAGACAACATTAATGTAGGAACGAGGAAGCTCTTAGAGTAATAGGTGTTTAATCATTGTCTTACCGCGTGAGACTTATTGATAGGATGTACAGTTGTACTGAGCTGAAAGAGTGCAAGATTTTTAACACAGAACATAGAATTTAACAATGCTACATTATGATATTATATATCGAACGAATCAAAAGACTGGACACAAATATAACTTTAGGACACTGAAAAATACTTGGGATTTTATTCAATTTATCACAATCCTAAAATTCAGATGGTTTTCAAAAACAATTTTGCTGTTATTGGGTTGGTGAAAATGGTCCTGTACTTTAAGCTGACAATTCAGTGTTCACAATCATTCTAAAGAGAACTTTGCAAGTTTAACATCTTAATGAACTTGACAAGTCTGTGAAACCAATTTTCTAGCAATTATTTAATAACCCCAAAATATTTAGTGTTTCTGCATAAGCAGAATGAACACCACAAAGACCCTGACTTGATGACATGTACAGACGTTGTTAACTTACCATTCCTTGTTAATTACACCAACTAAAGGACAAATAAGCATTGTAACTACAACATAACAAAGAAAAAATGATAACATAACAATTATACATGTGTACAATACCTGGAATGTCTGTTTTGAATTACTTTATAGAAATACTCACCCACGGCAATGTACATATGGAAAATATTTAAATTGGCCAGCTGTCACCTATTAGCAATATCCATAAACTCGGCTATCTGTAACCTTCGCCCTGTAATGTAATGGAAGAGCAAGTATTAGCTCCAAGTGTTTTGTCAATAATCTTGTGATTTTGAATTCCATTTGGGTAAATCTAGCCTGTTTCTTTTTAATTCGATAAGATTAATGGGTAAATCTAGCCTGTTTTTTTTTTTTTTGTCAGTTACATTTTCTGTCTTTGGTAGCATTATGGGAAGTAAAATGTTTAGGTTATGGTGCCAGGAGTATCTTGGCCCCATTTCCTGGTAATGGGGCAAACAGTTTTACCTGATCTACAGTCCCCAGAATATGATCCTGCCTTCATTCGTTAGCTGATAGTGTCAGCTGATCGCTCTCCACCAACAAATGTAATACTCTACATAGGAATATGCACAGAATCGACATTAGCCACCCAGGATTCTTGTTCCAAACTGGCTAATGATGCCCTATTGACACGCCTGGAGGAGGATTTACATCTTCAACAGCGGAGGGGTTAAACTCTGTACGTACAGCATTTCATGACCACCTCAAATCACTGAAATGGTCATGGTGCTTGGAGGACCCTATAAAGTTAGTTCAAAATGGTGGCTTAGGGGTACATTATAGGTATTTTCGATAGTCTATCACAGGGATGTGCAACCTCTGACACTGCAGATATTGGGGACTATGTCTTCCCTGATGCCTTGCCAGTATTATGGCGGTAAGAGCACTATGGGAGACGTAGTCCACAACATCTGGAGTGCTGAAGCTTGCCTAGCTCTGGTCTATTATATGAAAGTGATAATGGGATTAATCTAGGTCTTGACTTTCGACTCAATATGTAAATCAAAGAAAGGGTTAGAGAGGGAGAGCCTTATCAGAAGAATAAATAAAAGTACCTGTAGATATTTTAAAGTTAAAGGCCAAGAGAGGTCTTCATACTATACTACGGGAGTAATTTGAAGAGGTCATGCTTTGCATTTTATTTAAACCAGCAGCAAAAGGCATTTGTTTATTAAGAAGTCAAGTAAACAATTTGAAAACAAAGAAGTTTAAAGTCAAGCACAAACTCCTGACATTACAGGTTCAGAGCATGAGCTCTGTCAGTGATGGAGACCTGGCCTGTTCACAATCAGTGCAGGTTTGTCCATGGTGGAAAGTCATGACCAATCATGTCTGCACATTGGGCTTTGCCTGTCTGTCCTTTTTTTCCTTCGTCTTGCAGCTCCTTGGTACATTTCGGACTGGATAAGGCTCTGCAAACCTTGTGACCAAATTACAAACCTCGGAAAATTCCATTCTTGCTGAGCATTTACACTGCCCTGATTTTACCCTTAGTCAAACTTTAACAGATAAAGACATTAGGATTCCAAATCAATATTGATTTACACAAAAAGTTGTAACATTGTGCCCTCTCGGGGGTCTTTTTAAAATCCTATACTTGCTTGACATTGTTCATGGTGTTGCAACTTGCAAGCAGAGGAACTCAATATTTTCCAACTCCCAATGTCACCAGGAAAACCCTATAAACAGCCCATGTACAGATATCACAGCAAGGGGGTTAGAATGCTCTGCACCCCTGTTACCTCAATGATATTCTGCAGTATTATACCTATATTTCTCTTTAAAATAAAAAAAGCCTAAAAACACTTACTCTAACAACATAAAACGACTGTTAGTACTGCAGAAAAATGAAGTCCTCTCACAGCTTTCTGACTGCAGTAATTCATGTTTTTCTATTTCCATTATATTTCATGGTAAATCGGAGCCTCAATACGTTCTGGACTATTGCGGCCATAGATGGTTCAATCCTAATGGCCCCAAACCTTCCAACCAGAGCACCCTAAATCTAGGAGCCATTGCGAGAGCTGCACTTTCCCTTCTTGCAGTTGATGACGAGCCCCTCCTAGCCTTGTTGTTACAGCAATAATCTTCCTAGACTAACCGCAGATGGCTGGACTTGTTTTTTGTGTCTTTCCTCCGACCAGTTGAGTCATTGGTCTCAGAGGGCTGTCCATTGCAGTGTTTTTTTTCATGTCAGACTCCTAACCCACGGGTTCTTTTGTCTGGTTACTGAGTTCTGTGGCTGAACTCCTGCTGAAAGGTGGAATTCTTTCAAGTCTAGATTTGGAAGTGCAGTTTCCATAGAGAAATGAATGTTGGGGTTCTAACAAAACCTGTAGCCAAAGGACATTGCTAAAAATGGGCATAGAAAGAATTGTCTGTCCTTTTCAGACATTCTTTTAGTTATTATTTTTTCTTTTCGGTGCTTCTGACATTCAGTCATCTGTTTGGTTCAACTGAAATTTTATTAACCAAATGTAGGCTGATCATTCATCTACATGGCTCGCTGGCAGTGCTAGCAACAAGCAGGAAAATAGCTACCTAACCCTTGACGGCACAAGAGTTAACTATGTGGCGGTTGGCACTGCTTGTTAGCAAGCCACAAATTTAAAATATAAAGAACAAGCCTGTGGGGATCATTATGTCCCCCATATTACTGTCACGATTCCGGAACCTAACACGCTAACAGGTCACAGAGAGGAAGGATGCTATACCGGTCCTTAGAGTGGCCGGGCTAAGCACACTAAGAATAGTCAGGAGACAAGCCAAGTAAAGGGAGCCAGAAAACGGGAGAATGAGAAACAAGCCGAGGTCAAAGGAGTGGAGAATACAGGATAATCGGAATAACGAGCCAAATAATCAGTAACCAGAGAGAAATACGAGCAAACTGCAATACAGGTATCACAAGACCACAACAGGGCACTGAAAGACAGGAAAGGTAAGTATAAATATCCTTTGCTTAATTCTGATTGGATAACTTCCAATCAGAATTAACAATCACACGTGGGAGATATCTACGCCTCCCACTGTGATTGTGGCTTTAACGCCGGGTCACGTGAGTTTGCATAAATGTGCGACCTCCCAGCATGCAGCGTTATACATGCTGCCGCTGGGAGGCATGGAGGAGGATGCGAGCGGCGCACAGCGGAGGGCAGATGCCGCTCGCCGACAGGTAGGAGGAGGGGAGACCTCGGGCGGCGATGGACTGAGGGTGAGTGCTGCAAATGGCGTGCAGCCTCCCCTCCGACCCCTGACAATTACTATAAGAGAGGTTGTAGACATCCCTTATGCCCCCACCTGCCATTTGGCCTCATATCTACTAAACATAAAAAACTAGCGATTGGGCAGCCCTTGCAAATATAATTAGAGCCCCCACATGGAGTATATGTTACTAGTGAATAGAAATAGCTCATCAGCCGCTAGTTTTTTATTACAGCAAGCGGTAACTGCTCACTGTTTATCAGACACGACCCTACTCATGGCATGACAAGCAAGGTCATGATGGATGTATAAAAGTTTTATACCTCCTCCATACCTCCTCCATACCTCCTCCATGCATCCTCCATGCCTCCTCCATGCCTCCTCCATACCTCCTCCATGCCTCCTCCATGCCCATGCTGAGCATGGAGACATGTCTGATAAACAGTGATCAGCCAGTAGCTACTCGCAGTAATGACAAAATGACATTTGGTAAATGAGACTTTCGGCCAATCTTTCAATGGCTTTTTTGTATTCTTTTTTTGACTAAGTGACCAAAAATCTTTATTTTTTATTCTTTTGCCATTCTTTATAATACAAATGCAAGTCTACTTCTCATAAGCAAAGTGTAATACACTGTTTGGGTGTCTGGGAGGGCACAAAACAGTATAGGATTATACATTTCTGTTTAGTTACAGTATAGGATCATACATTGCATAAGCCTGCCACAACGTCAATTTTCCCCATTCTTGGCAGCTCCTACTGTAACAGCCTAATACCTGCTGAGATTAATCCACTTACTTGGGAAATTCTTCCTCCTTGGACTCTCTGCAGGTCGAGGCCAATTATGTCCCAGGAATGAGGAACTTATGACATAGAGGGGTGCAAAGCCGGGGAGTTGGTTTGGACTCCCAAATATATAAATAAATACTACCAAGAAGGCTGCACTCACCTGAACATGCTTACTTGTGAGGATGCCACTAGGGCCGATTCATGCAACATACAGGATCCAGCCCACTCGCTCATTCATTAAACATCGATTTCAAGTCCAACAGAATGTAAAAGTTTTATTTAAAAACACAGTGCCTAGGCAAAAAATAATGGGGGTTTAGTTACAGTATATAATCATACATTTGGAGATCCAGGCCAGCTCCCTGGTTTTGCATCAACATTCTCTAAATGCAAGGAAAGAAGGTAACAGGGCACTTGTTTCCACTTGTTTTATTAGGTCACTGCAAGCGGTGTTGGTTAAATGTTCGCAGGAGGCTCATGGAGCACTGGTGAATAAGAGCAGGATTCTCCAAACACTGACCCTCCAGGTATTGCTGAACTACAACTCCCATGATCCTCTGGCTATCTATTCCATTCAAAGAATTGTAGTTCAGCAACATCCGGAGGGACATAGTTTGGAGAACCCTGAATTAGACTATGCCAAAAAAATTAAACAATAACTTTCCCACGCTGTGTAAAATGACACAGATCACTCTGATTGGCTGGATTTCAAGCTAACCAATCAGAGTGCTCATTTTACACAGCATGGGAAAGTTCTTTGGAATTTTCCCATGCTGTAGTAAATGACACTGAGCACTCTGATTGGTGGATTAAGTAACCAATCAGAGTGTTATGAGTCAAATTAGACAGCGTGGGAAAATTCCAAAGAACTTTCCCACACTGTGTTAAATGACACAGAGCACTCTGATTGGTGGATTTCAAGCCAACCAATCAGAGTGCTGTGACAGGTAAATGTAGAGACTTATTTGGCCTTTTTTGGGGCTGAAAAAAGAAGAGTTTAGAAGAAAGAAGACATCAAATTGTAAGTCTATTTTTTTATTTTATTTTACAGGTATTAAGACAAGGGTCCCCGCTTCATTATTTTTAGGATGAGGGGGGTAGGTAGGGGTTATTTTTTGAGGGGAGGGGGATGACTAGGGGTTTGGAGACCACTAGTCACATTTAGGGCCCAAACTCGCCACGCCGGGGGTAGGACAGTAGGACCCCCACCCTTATTGTTATTTAGGGCCCCCACTCGCTGCGCAGGGGTGGGGGCCGGGAGGGAGGACAGTAGGTCCCCCCCTTATTGTTATTTAGGGCCCCCACCCACCACTCAGGGGTGGGGGCAAAGGGGGAGGACAGTAGGTCCGCCCCTCCACATTCTTATTTAGGGCCCCCACCCGTCGCAGAGGGGTGGTGTCAATAGGTTTTTTTTTGTTTGTTTTTTACAGTGAGGCTGTTCACTGTTTACTAGACATGCCCCTACTCGCGGTATAGCGAGTAGGGGCTGAATTTACTAATACTAAGTAATCTTTACTTAGTATTAGTAAATTTGGCTGAAAGACCAAAGTCTTTTAGCCTTTTGGTAGATAGCTCCCTAATACCGTGGGAATTAGGGAGTTATCTACTAAGCGGCTGCTTATTTTATGTATTTTATGTTATTTTAAGTGATTTCCCTATCCACATTTGTTTGCAGGGCACTTGTCCTACTCTTACCCCAATTTTACTTCCTTTTGGAGCCCTCTAGCCCTTTCCAGGACTTTTTTAGAGGCATTTTTTCGGTGAACCCGCCGGACCTGAACATCCAGGTGTCCGCTCAACTCTACTAACAATCTCAAACACCTGCTGAAATGGTCAGCTCATCCCATCAACAACCTTTACATTTTCCCCTCTCTGTTACACTCCCCTCTTCTCTCATCAAATGTCCTGCACTCATTTTTCTGCTCCCTCTCTCCTAACCACAATCGATCTCATTCTAGACCCCATGCATAAAAAACCCATTCACACCTCCTGTCACTATCTCTCCTCCTTCTTCTAGCAGCTGGTGATGTATCTCCCAATCCAGGGCCCTTCACCTTCTCTACACACACTAAGACAACCAGAAACCCCACAAACCTCCTCACAATACCCTGCCCTTTACCCTCACTTACCAACATTCAGTGTGCACTCTGGAACGCCCGCTCTGTGTGCAGCATCTCCCCCTCTGATAGTGCTACTCCTGCCTATTTAATTTTGGTGGATTACAATTCTCTCACACTCCAAGACCCAACTGTAAAGGAGGTGGTGTAGGCATCCTTCTCTCCCCACGATGTACCTTTGAACCAATTTCCCCTGCCCTTGCCCTATCCTTTGCTTCCTTTGAAGTTCACTTTGTCTGCCTATTTAAACCCACACCTTTAAGAATTGCTATCATCTATCCCCCACTCCCATCCTAGGCTATTTATTGAGCACTTTTCTTCCTGGCTACCTCACTTCCCCTCTTCTTGCACTCATTACCCTCATACTTTGGAATTTCAATATCCTGGTCAATAACCCCAACTGCACGGATGCATCTCGTCTCCTCTCTGTAACCTCCTACTTTGGCCTCACACAATGGTCCAATTCAGCAACCCATACAGCAGGAAACACTCTTGATTCCGCCTTCACCAACCTCTGTGCCACCTCTAATCTCTCCAATATTCCCTTTCCTCTATCTGACCACCATCTGCTGACCTTTGACATCAGCACACCCTCGGCAGATCAATATCACAGAAAACTCCAATACCTTTATGCTACGCTCTTACAGCATGGCTCTTTCCTCTGCAAAAGTAAATTACTTCAATACCCTCATAACCACACTCTCCCGCCAACCCAAACGACTACTTCACACTTTTAACTCTCTTCTTCGCCCTGTTGCTCCTCCTCCTCCTACTGACTTAACCACCACAAACCTTGCAACTTACTTCCCTAACAAGATCTCTACAATCAGGGAAGAGATCTCTCTCTTCCCCTTACAATATTTCCCCCGACTTCACTCCCTCTGCTGTTCTATGTTAATTCGCACCCGCTACAGCGGAAGAGGTTTCTGCTCTGCTCCAGTCCACCAGCCCCACCACCTGCTCCCTTGATCCTATTCCCTCAAATCTCATCCGTACTCTTTCTCCTTCTCTTGCTTTGCCTCTCACTAAAATTCACAATCTCTCCCTCTCCTCTGGCATATTTCAATTACCCTTCAAACGGGCAACTGTAACCCTGATTCTAAAAAAGCCCAACCTTGACCCTAACTCCCCGTCCATCTACCGCCCTATCTCGTTACTGCCTTTTGCATCTAAGATCCTTGAAAGACTTGTGTATGTGAGATTGACAGACTTCCTCGAGTCCAATTCTCTGCCGGACCCACTTCAGGTTTCTGCGCTCAGGACTCTGTGGAAATGGCTCTGACCAAAATATCAAACGATCTACTCGCTGCAATATCTCATGGTCACTACTCTATCCTAATTCTCCTTGACCTTTCCGCTGCTTTTGATAATGTTGATCATAAACAGCTTCTTCTCATCCTCCGTAATCTCGGTCTACGAGATATTGCTCTCTCCTGGTGCTTCTCCTACCTCACCCAGCGCTCTTTTAGTGTCTCTTTCTCTGGCTCTGCCTCTTCCTCCCAACCTCTCTCTGTTGGTGTCCCCCAAGATTCAGTCCTTGGTCCCCTACTGTTCTTGATATATACTGCCTCCCTTGGTAAACTCATCAGGTTCTTTTGGCTTCCAATATCATTTCTATGCAGATGACACGCAAATCTATATGTCCTACCCTGATCTCTCCCCACCCCTCTTGACTAGTGTCTCTGACTGACTCTCTGCTATTTCTAACTGGATGGCTGCCCACTTCCTTAAGCTCAACTTGTCCAAAACAGAACTTCTGGTCTTTCCTCCCTCAAGTGTTGCTACCCTCGTTTCTCTCCTCCCCCCCACGTTAATGGTGCTACCATCAGCTCCAACACGCAGGCTCTCTGCCTAGGTGTTCTCTTTGACTCCGACCTCTCCTTCACCCCTCATGTCCAGTCGCTCACCAAATTCTGCTGCTCCCATCTTAAAAATTTTTCGCGCATCCGCCCCTACTTAATACCAGATGCAGCTAAGGTGCTGATCCATGCCACTGTCCTCTCTTGCTTTGACTACTGCAATCCGCTTCTCAGTGGTCTTACATGTTTCCAACTTGCCCCACTGCAGTCTATAATGAATAGAGGCTCATCTTCCTGTCCGCCTGCACCGCCCATGCATTACCCCTCTGTTAGTCCCTGCATTGGCTTCCCGTAAGATATAGGGCTCAATATAAAATTCTGGTTCTTGCTTTCAAATCTCTAAATAATGCTAGTCCCACCTATAAATCCTCCCTAATACACAAATATATCCCGTCTAGGCCCCTACGCTCTGCCAAAGACCTGCGTCTTTCCTCTGTTCGTACTCCCACCTCTAATGTTCGCCTTCAAGACTTCTCTACGGCTGCGCTGTTCCTGTGGAACTCTCTCCCCTTTTCCGTTAGATGCTCACCTAGTCTCCACTCCTTCAAAAAATAATTAGAAACTTACTTTTTCACAAAAGCGTATCAATTAAACTGTTAATGGCTCCAAAACCCCACACTAAGTCTTCATTGAATACTATTCTACCAATCTGCTTCCCTAATACTTCCCTTACCTTTTGTGTCACTATACCCCACTCCCTCTAGCATGTAAGCTCATTGAGCAGGGCCCTCAACCCCTCTGTCCACCCATTGTGAAGGAATGAAATTTGTTGGCGCTATATAAATATAATAGTAATAATAATAATTATTATAATACATATATATATATATATATATGTGTGTATATATATATATATTTATTTATTTTTTAATATATATATATATATGTTTGTGTGTGTATATGCTTGTATGTGTATATTAATTATTAAATTTCTATTGGATAAAGAAATAAAGAAATAAAATATTTAAAAAGTAAATGGTAAAACTGATAGCTCATATCCCTTTCAAACCTGGTCCCGAGTTTTTTTTAATTTATCAAACATGCCATCTAGAATAATGCATAGGAAATATCTCGGCTGCAGTAGGTACCATAACCTTACACAAGGTGAATAACTTGCGTCATGCAGAAAACAGCAAAATATCTTGATATGTCAAAACTGCTGACACAGGCTCTG
>OW240919.1:13747527-13785675 GCA_933207985.1 Pelobates cultripes | reverse complement strand
CAGGATAAGAGGCTGGCCCTGTGGGTACATACCAGGTCGCAGGGCCCCCTGCGACCCGGTATGTACCCACTGAATGTTGCGGTTGTCATGCCCTGATGGCGGCCCTGGGTATACCCCCAATGGTGCCGTCCACACCCTGTGCCAAACTGGATCCTCCCGCTACTCCTTGAAAACCTGTGAAGGTGGAGCATGTTGATGTCACGTCGGAATGTGACGTGACATTGCCTCCGTGCAACTCCAGGTCCTCCACTGTCCAGCCGCGGCCATCGCAACACTGGACAACAACTGACAGACACACACTCACTGACAGACACACACACACTAACAGACACACACACACTGAGAGACACACACACACTCACATTCTCTGACAGACAGACACACACACACACATTCTCTGACAAACCCACACACACTCTCTGACAGACACATACACTCTCTGACAGACACACACACACACACAGACAGACACACATATTTCCACATTCTTGCACACACTAACATCATTTGATTTATTGCTCCCTACCTTTGGGAGCTGGTGTGGGGCCTCTTCTCTCAGGAGCTCAGTTTTCCTGCTCCTCACTGCTCCCTCACGCACGCAGTTTAGTGATGCTGGGTGCCGGAATATGACGGCATAACTACAGAGGGTGCGCACAAGGGAGCAGTGAGGAGCAGGAAGACTGAGCTCTCTCGCTGCTGCCAGGGACTTCTCCTCTGGCCGCTACCGGGAAAATTTGAGCAGAGTAGGCACCTGCAATGTAAGGAGAGCAGGTGCCTACTCTGCCTTAGTAATCATTGCAAACTCGTGGGGCGCGGGCCGCAAATATATTAATTGTGGGCCGTGAGTTTGACATGCTTGCACTACACAGACACTGCATCCACTAGACACACTGCATCCACCACAAAAACACTAGATACACTACACACACTGCATTAACTACACAAACACAGACACTGCATCCAGTATTCACACACACACACACACACAATTTATTCAATACACACACTGCATACAATACACACTACATTCACGATTTGGAAGAAGGGGGAAGAAAAGACATGAAATGGAAGGGAACAGAGACATGGATGGGGGGGGCAAAGAAGACATGGATTCTTCAATCCACGGGGTAGGTGCGTGCTGAACAGACAGTGCGGCTACATCTAAAGTGAGACAGATTACCTACCCCCAAAATCTATTACTCATCTACAACCGCCAACAAACACACATGCTAAATAGTTTCTAAATTTTGAACTGAGTTTAGAAATACCCAATGTTAACATGTTCTTAGCTTCTTTTTTTTTTGCAAGTTATAGGGCTATAAGTACAAGTAGGTCATTGCTGTTTCAAAATATATATTTTTAAAATGTATCAATAGTGACATTGTAACACTGTTATCTGTCATAAATCTCTGAATCACACCTCACATGTACAGATTTTTTTAAAGTAGACAACCATGTCTAGTATTTTTTAGTAGCCACTTAGTCACAACCACTGGCCAAAGTTCTCATTTATATTTGTTTGTGTTTTAAAAATGCAAAAAACTATTATGAACACTAACTTTGGCCAGTGTTTGTGAATAAGTGGCTACTAAAAAAAGACTGAACATACCCTATTTGCAATACCTTGGGTTGACTTCTTTTGCAAATGTTATGTCATCATGGGGGTAATTCTCATTCCTGGCTACCATACTTCTCTAAAGGCAACAAAAGCAACCTGGCAAATTTCAATATGAAAAATAGAAAATCTAAGCCTTATATTTGACACTGTATCTTTCAAAACACTATGAAACCTGTACATGGGGGGTACTATTATACTTGGGAGACTTTGCTGAACATAAATATTAGTTTCAAAACAGTAAAACGCATCACAACAATGATATCATTAGTGAAAGTGACGTTTGTGTGTGAAACATGCAAAAAAAGTAACTTTCACTGATAATATTATCACTCTGATATGTTTTACTATTTTGAAATACTAATATTTGTGCTCAGCGAAGTCTCCTGAGTAAAACAGTACCGCCCATGTACAGGTTTTAGGGTGTCATGGAAAGTTACAGGGTGAAATAAAGTGCTAGCAAATTAAATTGCTGGACTTTTGGCCATATTTATATATTTGAAGTCTACATGTATATTTATGAAATTATTTATGTAATTATGTATATAGATCTATATATATATTTCGTATTATTTTTATTTATTTATAAATACATATATATATATATCATTTAATTCTAAGTGTATTTTGATATAAATATATATAAATATATATATATATATATTAATATTAAAATGCAGTTAAAATAAAATTACACGTATATATATATATATGTATAATTTTTATTTTTGTATTTTTTAAAAATATTTTTTAATTTACTTATTATTTATATTTTATTATATATATATATATATATATAGCTATTATATATATTATATATAGACATGTGTGTAATTTTATTATAAGTGTATTTTTATATTAATATATGTATATATTAATATAAAAATACACTTATTATGACATATATATATATATACATATTATATATTTTTTCATTTTATTTTATTTTTTTATTTTTTTTATTTAACAATTTGTATTTATTAACATGTTATTTGTTTTCAGAAGCAGGGAAACTGCCTTTCAGTTCAGGAAGTCCTCCTGCAGGCAGATGCATGGATGGCTTTTGCAGCCATGTGACTGTTCTTTCAGAGCGATCACATTGCACACGTAGGCCTAATTTGCCAAGGGGGGACTGTCTGGGCTTTCAGGCAGTCCCCCAGACCGGGAGCAACACCGATCGCCGGCTGAGGAACGGCGGCAATCGGGTAAGTAATAAGGAATGCCGCGGACGTACCTTAATGACCGTTTTTTTTTGTCGGACGTACCTAGTACGTCCGCGGTCCTTAAGGAGTTAAGATACACTTTCAATGAAAAAATGCCTAATTAAATACAGTAATTTTTGATTTGAGGTATATCTACTAAAAAGTGTTTTTTATTTATTTTGTATTTGGGCAGTGGAGTGTCCCTTTAAAGAGTTAATATTTCAGAGGGATTAAGCCTGCTCATAGAGAAAGTTTTAAAATAATAACGCAATAGGATACAAAATGAGAGGGGTCAGGAACCCACGTGAGACGGCCTGGCCCAAACAATCTGGGGAGATCTGAGGATAACCCTCCGGTGCTGGCCTCACCGAGGTACCAGTAGGACTTCTTCAGATACTGCTACCAACTGATTGCAGCGGGAGGTGACGGGTAGCACCCAATTCACTCCCGGCAGAACGGTTCCTCTGGAGAGAATAACAACATGTCAGAGCCCTGAACCTTGCCTGCCCAGCCATTACTAGACATCAGGGAAGTCACCTACCTACTGTTAAATGGTAAGGAAGGTGGGTGGCTCCAAATAACAGCATTTTCAGTGTGTGGGTGTAATAGTGTGTTACAGTGAGTTTGTCTTGCAGTTTGCAGCAGTGTGATTGTATGTGTGCATGTCTAGCATTGCGTGTGAGTGTAACAGTGTGTGTGGCTATGTGTAACTATGTCATACCGCCCAACACCGGCGTCTGTAGGTAAAGAGGCCGGTCAGCGATGCAATCATGTTAATACCTTCACCCCCAAATGATTAAGCCAGGCTGTCCATCACTCAGGCTGGCCCACTGAAGGGAAACCATGCAGAGAGCTCTGTTTCAATACTCCCTGCAGGCTGTATTTATAATCCAGGTATAGAATATTGTCTATTTATAACATAGTTATAGAGTTATGTATATTTATAATACAGGTATAGAGTTTTGTGTATTTATAATATAGTTATAGAGTTCTGTGTATTTATAATACAGCTATAGAATATTGTGTATTTATAATATAGTTATAGAGTATTGTGTATTTATAATACAGGTATAGAATATTGTCTATTTATAACATAGTTATAGAGTTATGTATATTTATAATACAGGTATAGAGTTTTGTGTATTTATAATATAGTTATAGAGTTCTGTGTATTTATAATACAGCTATAGAATATTGTGTATTTATAATATAGTTATAGAGTATTGTGTATTTATAATACAGGTATAGAATATTGTCTATTTATAACATAGTTATAGAGTTATGTATATTTATAATACAGGTATAGAGTTTTGTGTATTTATAATATAGTTATAGAGTTCTGTGTATTTATAATACAGCTATAGAATATTGTGTATTTATAATGCAGGTATAGACATACTTGAAAATGAGAGAAATCTCAATGTATCCATCCTGGTAAAAAAAATTATAAATAAATAAATACATTTATAATATAGTTATAGAGTATTGTGTATTTATAATACAGGTATAGAATATTGTGTATTTATAATATAGTTATAGAGTATTGTGTATTTATAATACAGGTATAGAATATTGTGTATTTATAATATAGTTATAGAATATTGTGTATTTATAATATAGTTACAGGGTTCAAGTGCCCTAAACATAGCACACACTTGTCTGATGAAGCAGAACACCAGGGAACTTAGATGGGCAATGGGGCAGAACCCAAAATTCGTGACTATCCAGCAAAATTCGGGACAGTTGAGAAGCTTGCCGTTTGTCCTGACAGTGTGCATTGGAGTGCTACCACAAATACCATAATACCACAAGCTGGTAATGCACATTATTATAACAAAGGCCACAACCATGCAATTTCAGCGTAAAAAAAAGCTGCAGCACCCATACATAACACACGCAGCATATGGCAACATTCACAAGTACATTTTTTAAGAAATAAGACCGGCACACCAAAGGACTTCAACAATCTGTGTTCACACAGTGCTGCTATAAGATTATCTACCCCTGCAATGTGATTTATGTATATTATAGCATGCTAGAACCATGGGCTGGAGGGGTGTATATGGTGTGGACAGACCCACGTTAATGAATGATCGCCCTCCCGCTCCATCCATTAGATCCCTAAATGCATGTTTATGTGAGTTTGAGTTTACTCATTATCTGAGGAAACAAAATAATTATGAAAACTGCCCGACTGCCTCTATACACCAGGATATCACTAGAATAAATATGTGTTATGTTATCATATAATTGATTAAGCATATTTTTATTTCATTGTTATCTTTTGGTGAATTTGATGAATAAGAATAGACGTCCATTGTGACAATTTCTGCACCACGTTCTCCACCTCATCAAAGGGTTAAAGTCCTTGCTCAGGGGACCCACACAGCACTAGCCATTCGGTATATTTAAAGGGACACTATGGTCACCTGAACAACTTTAGCTTAATGAAGCAGTTTTGGTGTATAGAACATGCCCCTGCAGCCTCACTGCTCAATCCTCTGCCATTTAGGAGTTAAATCCCTTTGTTTATGAACCCTAGTCACACCTCCCTGCATGTGACTTGCACAGCCTTCCATAAACACTTCCTGTAAAGAGAGCCCTATTTAGGCTTTCTTTATTGAAAGTTCTGTTTAATTAAGATTTTCTTATCCCCTGCTATGTTAATAGCTTGCTAGACCCTGCAAGAGCCTCCTGTATGTGATTAAAGTTCAATTTAGAGATTGAGATACAATTATTTAAGGTAAATTACATCTGTTTGAAAGTGAAACCAGTTTTTTTTTCATGCAGGCTCTGTCAATCATAGCCAGGGGAGGTGTGGCTAGGGCTGCATAAACAGAAACAAAGTGATTTAACTCCTAAATGACAGTGAATTGAGCAGTGAAATTGCAGGGGAATGATCTATACACTAAAACTGCTTTATTTAGCTAAAGTAATTTAGGTGACTATAGTGTTCCTTTAAAAGTTTCAGCCAATTTCCCAGTTAAACGCTACCCGCCAGCAACAGAGTTTAAATAGACAATTTAATGTCTCCATCCAGTTTACAGCAGTCCTTTTTGAGTTGTAAAACAAGATATATATTTTTTGCTTTTTGGCTCAGAGGGTTTATGCCCAGTGTGTGAGGTTATAAAGGTGTGCAGCTGTTAAACTCGGAGATTGACTCTATAAATTGTATCAGAACAGCAGGCCACACAGTGACATATTCTGTGTACACTTTCTAATGGGCATGCTCCTGTGTGTACAGTAGTAGAGTTAATACACAGCGCAGAGAGCGGGACTGATTTTGTTATTAGGACAAGAAATTAAATGTTCTTCTTAAGTAATATATTTTTATGCTAAACATTCCAGCCAAACAAAAAAAAACTTTTAGGCCGTTATTTTTTTTAACTCTTTCCATACAAGTAGAGTAGGCATTGCATTGTGTTTTATGTGGCTATTCAGCATAAAACAATATGCCCCTCCAAAGTCCTAAAGCATATCAGGCTGCTGAAGTGCTTTAGGGGTTATCTACATGCCCCTCTTGTCCAAATTCATAAAAGTACCAATTTCACCAATTTCAAGAGAAATATGATTTTTAAGACTTGAAGCTGGCCACCAGGACAGCTTCCTACTTCACTGGTCTTGAACGTTCCATATAAGAATCATTCTGTAGGGCAATTGCCACATTTGATTGGTGCATTCACAGAAAACAAGATGGTGTTCAGACACAAGTGTAATATACAGATGAGCAGAGGTAACAATTTTAAATCATAACCTAGATGAAGAATAGGTCAAGTAGTTTGCGTATGTGTATTTGTAAGGACTTTGAAGGAATTGCTAGTGGTACATCTTACTGAAAATGGCAATATTATAATGCTACTCTCTTAAAAAATGCACTGTTAAAGGGACACTGAAGTTACCAAAACAACTTTAGCTTAATTAAGTTATTTTGGTGTATAGATCATACGTCTGCTGTTGTATTGCTCAATTCTCTGCCATTTAGGAGTTAAATCACTTGGTTTATGCAGCCCTAGCCACACCTCGCTGCATGTGACCTACACATTCTCCTTACACATTTCCTGTAATATTTAAACATCCTTTATTACACATTGTGTTTCATTTATGATGCCTTACCTCCCACCCAGTTAATAGCCTTTTAGTGTCTGCAGGAGCCTCACGTGTAAAGTTTAATTAACAGAACAGGAGAAAAGAACTTCTAAAGTTAACAAACTGTGCTGTCAGATCAGCTTGAAAATGATACCAATTATGTGAGTCACAGTCAGTGGAGCAGGGTCGGATTAACATAGGGGCTGATGGAGCTGCAGCTCCAGGCCCAGGCCAATGGAATAGGTCCATTTAAAAAAAAAAGTTTTTTTGTTTTTTTTTACACACTACTCTTAGGTTTGCCACCTGACTGGTATTTTAAGGCACAGTCAGTATTTGAGGCTGTCTGGCTGTGTCGGTTTTGCAGTAATACCGGCAATACAAATGCAAATATTTTTCTCAGTATAAACGGAGATTACTCTGCAATACCAGACTGTGTATGGAGAGAGGCAGGGATAGGAAGTTACAACATCTCCCTCCCTGCCTCTCTCTAATCACTGATCCGCAGGGGAGCAGCTAGCACAGAGAGTCCAGACAGCAGCTCCCAGCCTGCAGAGACAGAATACAGCTCAGGTATGTGAAGGAGGGGGGGAAAGGCAGCAGGGAGACATGGGTTCACTGAGACACTAGGGGACACTGGGAGACGTGGGGACACTGGGAAACATCTGTGTCCCTAGTGTCTCAGTGTCCCCTAGTCTCCCTGTGTCCCCAAATGTCTGTGTCTCCATGTCTCCCATTGTGTTCACATGTCTCCCAGCTAGTGTCTCAGTATCCCCATGTCTCCCAGTGTCCCTATGTCTCCCAGCCAGTGTCCCTAGTGTCTCAGTGTCCCCATGTCTCCCAGTGTCTGTGTCCCCATGTCTCTGTGTCCCTAGTGTCTCCATGTCTCCCAGTGTCCCCAAATGTCTGTGTCCCTAGTGTCCCCGTGTCTCCCAGTATCCCCATGTCTCCCAGTGTCCCCAAATGTCTCAGTGTCCCCATGTCTCCCAGTGTCCCCATGTCTATGTCCACAAGTGCCCCATGTCTCCCAGTGTCCCCAAGTGTCTGTGTCCTCATGCCTCCCAGCCAGTGCCCCTAGTGCCTCAGTGCCCCCATGTCTCCCCTAGTCTCCCAGTGTCTGTGTTCCCATGTCTGTGTCCCTAGTGTCTTAGTTTCCTCAAATGTCTGTGTCCCCATGTCTCCCAGTGTCTGTGTCCCCATGTCTCTGTCTCCCTAGTGTCTGTGACCCCATTTCTCCCAGTGTCCCCAAATGTCTTAGTGTCCCCATGTCTCCCAGTGTTCCCATGTCTGTATCCACAAGTGTCCCCATGTCTCACTATGTCCCCATGTCTCTCAGTGGCCCCTAGTATCGTAGTGACATGGGACACACTGAGACATGGGGGACACTGGGAGAAATGGGGACACAGACACTGGTAGACTAGGGGACTGGGCGACATGGGGACAGTGACACTGTTATACATAGGGACACTGATGCCAGGCTGGCATTCCAATTCTTTTAACAGACATGCCCCCTTTTTGGGCATGTTTGCCCCTTTTGGCAGTTCTGGTCACGTGATTCGCATCAGTGGCCCACTTTTTTACCCTGCCCATTGACTTCCTGCTTCACTGGACACTGCTGTTAGGGGGTATGCAGTGGCGGACTAAGGGGGGGGCGGAGGGGGCGGTCTGCCCCGGTTGCCACCTGGTAGGGGGGTGCCTTGACCCTGGTCTTGGGGCTGGAGGGGGCGGTGTGAGCTGGGCACACGGAGACCAGCAAGCTTAACTGGCTGCACGGGAGGAAGCCATTTAGGGGCGGAGCCTAACCGCGAGCGGGGGGGGGGAGGCTTAACACAGCCCTTACAAGCTGCTGTTAATGCTGCACATAGAGGTGCAGCAAGAAGAAATCCCTGCTCCTCCACCTAACAGGTTCCAGCCAGGGAAGGACTTCAGGCCAGGGAATCCACTCCTCCAGCCCACACTGTCTGTAAGTAAGAGTGTGTGTCTGTGTGTGTGACTGTCTGCCTGACCCTGTAACTGTGTGTGTGTGTGTGTGTGTGTGTGTGTGTGTGTGTGTGTGTGACTGTCTGCCTCTAAATATGTATGTGTGACTGTCTGCCTGTAAATATGTATGTGTGAATGTCTGTCTGTAACTGTGTGTGTGTGACTATCTGTCTGTAACTGTGTAACTGTAACTGTGTGTACGTGTGTGTAACTGTCTGTCTGTAATAGTGTGTGTGTGTGTAATAGTCTGCCTGTAACTGTGTGTGTGTGTGCATAACTGTCTACCTCTAACTGTGTGTGTGTGTGTGTGTGTGTATGTAACGATCTGCCTGTAATTGTGTGGGTGTGCGTAACTGTGTGTGTGTGTGTGGCTGTAACTATGTGTATGACTGTCTGCCTTTGACTGTATATGTGACTGTCTGCCTGTAACAGTGTGCGTGACTGTGTGTAACTGCTTGTAACTGACTGTGTGTGTGTGTATAACTGTCTGCCTGTAAATATGTGTGTGTGTGTGTGTAAATGTCTGCTTGTAACTGTGTGTACATGTGTGTAACTGTCTACCTGTAACTATGTGTGTGTGTATGTAACGGTCTGTCTGTAACTGTGTGTGTGTGCGTAACTGTCTACCTGTAACTCTGTGTGTGTGTGTGTCGCTGTAACTATGTGTATGACTGTCTGCCTGTGACTGTATATGTGACTGCCTGTAAGAGTGTGCGTGACTGTGTGTAACTGCTTGTAACTGACTCTCTACCTCTCTACCTGTAACTGTGTGAATGGCTGCCTGTGACTATATGTGTGACTGTCTGCATGTGACTGTGTGCGTGTGACTGTTTGCTTGTACCTGTGTGTGACTGTCTGCCTGTAACTGTGTGTGAGGGAGTGCAGGGATTTTGTAGAAGTGGGCAGGGGTTTGAAAAAAGAGAGGGGGTGTACCAGCGCTAAATATTCCCCAACCAGTGAACTGTGTTCCAAATAACTAAAGTAGCTGCTATCACACCAAATTCTTATCTTACAAGAATAGGAACCCAAAAAAAACTTTGTGGTGTAGCGCTATATTTAAATAGAAGGGTAGTGATAAAAACTAGGTATATATCGATACTACCTTGAAATTCCTTATGTCTTTATATTCACATAAGAGTATAAATTCTACAAGACATAAAAAACAGACAAACCAAACATAGTGCAAACTGTATAATAAAGTCCGTTATAGAGAATAAGGAAGGGAAAATTTCCCACTCACAATTTTAGGAGCTAATATGAAATAGCTCAATATCTGCGCTCTTGGGGTCCGTAAAGGCGACCCTCTCCCTTCTTGTGTATAGATCTCCTTGGTTTCCTATAGAAGTAGAAACCGTATATGGTGCAGTATCGTAATAATTATCAATGTGAGATAAATATAAAATGTAATACTCACAAAATTAGAGCCATCCAGATCGGCTCTAATCCACACACTTGTGTAGTTGAGGACTACACACCTTCTTTGTGAAAAATGAATAAGAAGTAGCAGGGAAATGCCAATATATAGTATAAAATGTAAATAATTTTATTATAACGGTAATTGTATAAAAATATATATATATATATAAAAAACAATAAAAAACAATATCAAATTGGCATAAAATCCAAAAGTCCAAAGTCTCACAGTCTCTCCAGTACGCGTTTCGCCCTACAGGCTTCCTCAGCTGGATGTGGTGATTCAAACTTCCCATGGATTCTCCCTGCTATATGTACCCCTCTCAGGGGTGAGATAATTAGTGTCCAGGCTTGTATTTTCGCGGGCAATCACCATAGAAACGGTGACGCCCTGCGTTTCAAGCCTTTTTTCTATTCATTTCCGGGTTTTTCTGTTCCGTTGCGTCACTTCCGGTTTCGCCGATACGTCACTTCCTTGCGTTCCACCATGCGGTTCACTGTGCGTTCCACCATGCGGTTCACCATTTATTTCCCCAGGATTTCCGGGTCGGCGGTTTTTGAAGGGAAATATAAGTTCAAATGAATTTAACATATCTGTGGAATTGGCAAGCTTTCTTTGTCTAACATATACAAGCCTTATATTGGTACATCCATACCCTTAATAATTAAATTTCATTCTGTAGTGTTTTTTTTCCTCTATTCCTATTTCTTGTATAAGTGTATTTTACAGGCATATTGTGATCTTATGTCATTATTAAAAAGATGAATTCTTAAGAGATAATGGGTATTAATAAATGAATCAGTGGTTATACAATTAAAACACCTTATAAATGTCTAATTCTAGATATTATAAAAGTTGAAACATAATTCAGTCAATGCTCACATAGTAAAAAAAAAAAAAAAAGTGATAAAGCAATAAAGGGAGGTATGCGTGCAACCATAAAAAAAATTTTGCATTTATTTTAAAAAATGGCACATCTCAAAGTCCGCATTTAGACCATTCGGGATTAAAGTATTTAATTTAAAAATCCACTCCATCTCTATTTTACTCATTTTGCTATCAAAGTTGCCTCCCCTCCAATCCTTTTTGACTTTTATAATTCCTAAAAACGTAGTGTCTTTCATGTCGCATTTATGTGCAATTTTGTAGTGTAAAGAGACGCTATGTTTTTCAAAACCTTTTAAAATATTACGACTATGTTCTTCAATTCTGATATGTAGGGGTCTGGTGGTTTTCCCTATATAACATAGACCACAAGGGCAGGTCATTAAGTAAATGAGGTTTTTTGAGTGGCAACTCAGAAAATCTTTAATTTGATATTCTTTACCATCTTTATCTTTAAAAAGCTTTATATGTCTTTTTTTATTATTTGACCTTTTGCACGCTAAGCATTGGCCACACCCAAAAAATCCCTTATCCGAATTTAAAAAAGTATTCGTACTTTTCTTTTCCTTTAAAAAGCTTGAAGTCAGAGAATGGCGTAAATTGTCAACCCCTCTGTGTATAAATTTAGGTCTTTCTGGAAGGGAGAATCCATGGGAAGTTTGAATCACCACATCCAGCTGAGGAAGCCTGTAGGGCGAAACGCGTACTGGAGAGACTGTGAGACTTTGGACTTTTGGATTTTATGCCAATTTGATATTGTTTTTTATTGTTTTTTATATATATATATATATTTTTATACAATTACCGTTATAATAAAATTATTTACATTTTATACTATATATTGGCATTTCCCTGCTACTTCTTATTCATTTTTCACAAAGAAGGTGTGTAGTCCTCAACTACACAAGTGTGTGGATTAGAGCCGATCTGGATGGCTCTAATTTTGTGAGTATTACATTTTATATTTATCTCACATTGATAATTATTACGATACTGCACCATATACGGTTTCTACTTCTATAGGAAACCAAGGAGATCTATACACAAGAAGGGAGAGGGTCGCCTTTACGGACCCCAAGAGCGCAGATATTGAGCTATTTCATATTAGCTCCTAAAATTGTGAGTGGGAAATTTTCCCTTCCTTATTCTCTATAACGGACTTTATTATACAGTTTGCACTATGTTTGGTTTGTCTGTTTTTTATGTCTTGTAGAATTTATACTCTTATGTGAATATAAAGACATAAGGAATTTCAAGGTAGTATCGATATATACCTAGTTTTTATCACTACCCTTCTATTTAAATATAGCGCTACACCACAAAGTTTTTTTTTAGGGGTTTGAAAAAGTTTACAAATTTGTTCAATAAAAAATGTAAAAAAAAGAACACATTTAAAAAATTTTGTAGGTGTTTTTTTGGGGGGGCAGGGGGGTTTGGAGAGGGGGGTGCCAAACCCAGGACCTGCCCCGGGTGCCACATGCTCTAGGTACGCCCCTGGGGGTTTGGATTTACTTGAAAGATGAAAGCATACATTAGAGAGAGATTAGCATAGAGTATGTGTTTTCTTATAGCTGCATCCTTTGAGTTTCCCTCCAACACCATCTCCATCAAATACATGACGCTTGAGAGGTATGATTGTTTTAGTATTTTTGGTCGATAAGATTCTGTAATTAGGCCCCATCATAATTGTCAGCACCAGGCCCACCGGGCTCTTAATCTGGCCCTGCAGAGGAGGTGTGGTTAGGACTTCATAAACAGAAACAAATTTATTTGAACTCCTAAATGGCATAGAATTGATTTTACGATGAAGTGTTTGGCAAACAGTAGATGGAGCTGAAGCAAGTGTATACAGTTTAGCCATTCATATTAGCTGGATGTGTGTCTATATAGCTAACACTAAAGTTCAAACTGACATTCTCTGACTTTCTTGCACTTTACGGTGTTCACTTCATTTTCTAAGCCCTCTTGTTTGTATTTATCAGTACATGTGTTCATTTAAATTCTGCCAAACTTATTCCAGCAAGCAAAACTAACAAATAGCTGAGCCAAAGAAATATATTTCACAGTAGTATAACAGTAGTATAAGGAACCCTCTAATTTCATATCCACTAATTTTACCAAAAAGAGGCCAGATTTGCCCACTTCACAAGTGCTTCATATTTAGATAAAAGTAAATATCTTTTTGCTGTCTATCTTAGTTGAGCCACCAAACCCTCTAACTGTTGGAATAGTCTACATTAATTACTGTGCTTATCATCTGATTTTCAATTAGTGATAACTTTAGCGGTTAATGAGCCAGGAGAGCAATGAATAGGTTAATAACTGAGTAACATCTGTTTGTTTGTACCGGATGATAGTGTGTTGGCATGTGTCCCATTGCTGTTTGCACTAATACACTTCCATTTAATGTCTTGCTGTGAATACACATCATTTCTTTTTACATTTTTTTTGGTCGCTTAAATAGACTTTAGGTCCAACGCTGAAAGATAGAGATCTTAATACAATATAAGAAAAGTGCAGCCGTGGGATATGTTTCCTTCAGCGTTTACTTAAAAAAAAAAAAACTTGAACTGCGAGTAAAGTTTGCATCTATTTTACCCCATCTATTTTAAAGGCTGTCAGAGTTGGTTAGGCTCTCTCAAAATTAGTCCTTTGGATCATCTTCTTTCTAAAAACAAAATCTAAGCTTTTTTTTTTCCAAGCAATAGCGGATTAGGGCAAGGAGCTTTGTTTAGCTAAAGCGAAGGATTAGGGAAGATTTGCCCTCATAAAGTTGTGGTTTGATGGTGCTTTTATCCGAGGATGTTGCTAAAGCTGTGTTGCTGCGGGATTAGGAGCATACAAAGAGTCTCCTTGTGCTATTTCACAGGCAGGAGAGGTGGAGAAGAATTGGTGCAAGGGCAGGGCTCCTTGGTCACAAATCCAGAGTTTAATTCTACTGACACAAACTTCAGTAGACAACTCCTGAATATGAGATTTCCAAGACAACTAGTGAGAATAGCAAGGATCCTGAAGTTCAAACAGCATGCCTCTATCACCATACACAGCACACATGGTCTGGTCACTATCTTGCCCTCGTTTGCAAACCGTATAATGGAATCCACTCAAGGGGAAAGAAGCAAAACAGATTTTGCAACTAAGAGCTGATCAAAGATCCCCAGAAAGCACCCATCTGATCCCGCTGCACTGTAGCTTACTGGGGTCGAACTGAAAGGCTTCCTAATAAAATGGAAGACAGTAATGTTTGGTGACATGCTTTGCACTAAGCCCTCATGTGTATAGTTAGCACGACTGAAACCAAACAGCGGTGCGATCAGCATGACATCACTTATGACATAAGAAAGAATCTGAGTCGACTAATGATTTCTCAAATAGTCTTCAAAAACCTAGATCTCTCTATGATACCTGTTCTATTCACACATTATATTCTTTGTAAAGGGTAAACATCTTAAAGTTTAATACCATAGTAGCAATCTAAAAAATATTTTGAAAGGTTTATTAAAAAAAACAATTACACATGTTGCATATTGTTAAACAGAGCAGTACTCTACGCTACACGTTTTCTAATTATGTTTATGTTTAATATTGTTTTAGTTCTGCCATGTTTCTTCCCACTCTGTAAGCAAGTATTTTGAAACCATTTGGCCTGCCTATTTGACATATTATTAACTGACCCATTTGACATATTAATGCTTATTTGCAATGTTATTAACTAAAGTCATATAACTGGCTCAGCCTTTTATAAAAGTGAGTAACTCAAACAAAGTAACTTTTAGTAAACGAGGCGAGGACAGAGATGGCCTAAATTTGAGCTGAGAATGGATACCATATCACTTAGCAGGATTTCTTGGGTATATATCCCAATGGCTTTGTATACTACGAACTCCAAGAGGAATTAGACCAAGGTTTCTATTGTTGGTCTATCTTAAAAGAACTAAATCATTTGGAGCTCAATTAGCTTATAGAATGGTCTTTCATTGGGGTAATCTAACTCATGGGGAGCACCAAATAATTTAAAGCAAATTGCTTGGATAAGTACCAAAGTAAAATTTGAATACTATCGTTAATACGCAAATGATTTTGATCGCTTCCATCTTTCTGGGGGTCTCAGTCATGTATCCACCACCTTTTCATTAAATGTCCTTAAGCTCTTTAGACGTTGCCATTCACTGACCATTTCAGCTCCATTAGTCTGACTGAGCCTTCTGAATAGAGTAAAGGGGACAGATTTAAGGTTTAAGGTTTACGGGTCACATGTTGCCTGCAACTCATCATTTAAACTAACACATTTGGACTAAACTTGGAAAAAATTAGCTCCCCTTTCTCCAAATGCTCCCATAGGCCTTCCAACTGTTCTTTCAATAGTTAACGAGTTAGAAGATTAAGAATAGGGTTAAATTCAGTGCCCCAGGTATACACTTTAATCTCTCTAGCTTTAAATGAACATTCTGGTGTGATTTTCCTTTCAAAAACCGCCAGATTTATGTATTAATCCTGGGGAAATCGCAAAACAGTTTTAACTAAATATTTACATTCAAAATAGTTCTTTATACCAGGTCTGTTATGTCATTTTAATATGTATGTAGGTGAACTGAAAAAACAAACAATTAAACTTACAAACACAGGCCGTTAGCAACTCAAAAAGAGTTAGCCATAATGATAAGCCCATTATAAGTTGAGCTGCAATGATATTGTTCTCGAAGTATGTAGCACTATATATATACCTTGGTGTTGTGTTTGCAAATGTTGTTTCACTGTGAGGATTTTAAAGTGAATCTCTTTGATTTTTTAAACAATATTTCATTTTAAACAGCATGTTAGAATTCAAAATGAGGTTCAGATTTAAATGGACACTCCAGATCTAAAAATCACTTTATCTTGCTGAAAAGCTTTATGTGTGAAAAGTGTGTTCTCTTTTTTCATTCTAGGAATAGTGCAGATTTCAATAGAAAGGTACACTTTTATTATTTATACTGGTTACACCCCCCTGGTTTTTCAAGCAGACAACAGCTCATGTTACTTCCTGGCTTGGTTAGCTTATTTGCACTGAACTCAGGAGACAGCAATTGCCCAAAGCACCTGCCTTTCAAATACTTCTCACTGAGCTGCATTGGAAAGTCTGTGATTGGACAGACACAGAAAGTCTGGGCAGGGTTTGAAGGGGAGGGCTTGCAAAGGCAGCTGACAAGAGATCTTCAAGCTTTTGCAAGCTTTACAAGCTATTTTTAGATATAACTCCAATGAACAAAACGCACAATTAAATAGATGTAAGTTTTCATTTGGGGTATGTCTACTAAATAGTGTTTAAAAAAAAAAAATATTTTGTATTTGGGCACTGGACTTTCCCTTTAAAGCCAGAGTAGCAGAGTGGAGAGCATCTCTGAATTTTTCCATTTCGGCTACTTTGACCTTAAATTTAAAATTCACTGTGAATTCACCTTGAATTGTCACTTTAATGAATAATCCTATTAATGCACTTGTTCATTGGCTTTCAATCAGCGTGGCGTTGTACACTGCTTTGCCGTAGGCCACCTCAAAGGTTGACGCAAAGACAATAAATTCACGGCTATTATAGGCTGAATGCAATCTTTAAATTTGTTGGGTTTTTTGTATTTTGTATTTTTTTTTTTTTTATTAAAAGTCTCAGCGTTAGAATTGAGTTTCTAATCTGGCAATTAATTAAAACTAATAAGTTAATTTGCTTGATATGATGCAAATCTCTCTAGTAAGTAAATGTTACATTCATGAGCTACTGATCAAGCTAAAAATGGAAACATTGCTCTGGTTGAAGTGTAGTTTGCTTGGGGACCACTTGTTTAGTTTTAAATCATTACCAGACTTCTATTTGACTCGCAGAAAATTTTCTCTTTTGTAGCAAAACCTCACGTCATGCAACTGTCATTAGTCTAATACTATCCTTATCTTTTGTGCCACATCACTCCCTCTAGCACAGGCTTCCCCAAACTCCGGCCCTCCAGATGTTGCTGAACTACAACTCCCATGATTCTTAGCCTATCTATTTCATTCATAGAATCATGGGAGTTGTAGTTCAGCAACATCTGGAGGGCCAGAGTTTGGGAAAGCCTGCTCTAGCATGTAAGCTCATTGAGCAGGGCCCTCAACCCCTCTGTTCCTGTGTGTCCAACTTGTCTGGTTACAATTACGTTTGTTAGTGCACACACTGTAAAGCGCTATGGAATTTGTTGGCGCTATATAAATAATAACATAATAATAATAATGAGACCCTATGTTTCCAATCACGCTCTAAACAAATGTTTTGAGTTTCAGCATCTGCTCTTTGCTAGTCAATCACTTAGACTAGTATTTGCCATTTAGTGGTCTATATCTCTGACGAACCATTTTTTTTAAATGTGCAGTTCCCACCTGCCGGCTGTTTGTTTAAAATTCAAACAAACATAGAATTCCATATATAACAGAGCTTGAAAATTAGTAGAATTGGAGAAATTCCCCAATGACGCATTTTGGTCTACATGTGTAATTTCTTGGCCAATGTCAAAGAATTAATCCTGACCTATTAAATTGAATTTAAATTGATAAATATCTCTGATCAGGACGATGCAGACCCTAGATCCATCTCTAACGTATAATAAATAAAATGGAAACAAATAATACAAGACTAAAGGTAAAATCTAAAAGACAATTTCATCTTTTATCCTAATGTGGCGCGTAGTTTTTATTCCTGTACCGGACACGATTTTGCAGTATAATTAACTTTCATCAGCGACACCATCCCCAGAATACAAAAAAAAAAAACACGCCGTTCTGTCATTTTGATACAAATATTCATACACGATTAATGGGTTAGCATAGTCCATAACTCTTAATCATAGATTTGCTGGCTTAGCTACAATCCCAGTGTTGAAAACAAAATGAACTGGCTTCTTATCAGAAAACTATTGATTTTGCCCCGGGACTGTAATAACGAGCAAGTCACCTGTAGGTAAAATACTTGTAAAATATATTTTATGCTATAATAGCTGAGGTGGCGAGTTATAAGCAGTGGTGCTATAATGTAAAAATCTCTTACTGAGCAGTAGTTTCAGTTCACTTACTATGATACTATTATTATTATTTTTTATAGATTGCAGATAGACTCCGCGAGTGCCGTACAATATAATAAGAGACAGGCTAATGTTTAACAGATAATATATAATGTTTAATATAATACACATGGGTATATACAGGTAGAGGAGAAAAGAGGATCCTGTTCTTGCAAACATGCAATCTATAGATAGAACCATGAGGACAAAGTGTAGTGGACAGGGAAAATACAAAAAAAAAGCCAAAAGCGGGTAAGTTTGTTTAATGTATTGTAGTAGAGTTTTCTTTAAAGGTATAGCCCAATCAAAAACAGTGTTTTACAGTAATCCGTGCTGTGGTGGTCTGCCCCCGAATGAATTTTTTTTTTTTAATTACCTCTGTTCCAGAATTGAAGCCAAGTTCTCTCCACTGCACGATCCACCTCGGCTGACATCCCCTCCCTTTGCTGGACTGATGGGAGGAAAGGGGCAGCACTGAGGGGAGTCTGTGCCACCATTGGCTGTCTTGCAGCAAAATGCTGTGCGATGGCATCACATGACAAATTTTCACTGGATTCACATTATCACCCTGAACTCTTATTCTGGGCTGGCCAACGACGCCCCAATGATGTGACCGAAGATGGAGTTACACCTCCAGCAGCGGAGAGGTTAGACTCCATATTGCAATGTTTCATAGTGAAACGCTGCACATACAGACTCCAGGCACCATTACCACTTCAAATCAGTGAGGAGGTCATGGTGGTTAGAATAACCCTTTAAACATGTTGCTTAATTGAAAGTTGTAGGGATACGAAGTCATAGATATGGAGCCATGAAGAGAAAATGTATTTATCCTAAATACAGAAAAGGAGGTGACTGGAGCAATGAGACTCCTTTAATGGAGATAGGGGAGTGTAATGCCAGCACCGCATACAGGAGGAAACTCTAGTGGCCGCCTGACTGACTGTTACTAGAGGGGTTATTCGGCAGCAATGTAAACACTGCCTTTTTTCTGAATACATTAAAAAGCCTGCAGGAACATGCTATAGACACCATAACCACTACATTAAGCTGTAGTGGTTCTAGTGACTATAGTGTCCCTTTAGGGAACAGCACACACAAAAGAAATGCAGTTTAAAATCTTAACAGTTCATTTAAAATCTTAGCAAAGAAATATGGGATTCAGTTCCACCATATGGCTATTTTGTGTTAAGCCCACTGCTACGTCATAGTACCCCAATATTGGTGGGTCCTACACCAATCTTAACATGGGAGATTATCATGCTAACTGCAATACTTACTGCTTAAACTGCTTCCAGAGACTCTCTTCTAATTTATGCTTTCCTGTGGTTGCCACCAAAGAAGCACATAGTGGAGGAGTTTTTATCTCAACCCAAAAGGAACCTGGCCTGGATTCCAAATATACAGAGGAAAAAGGGAATTGGGGGCACACACAGAACATGCATTTCTCAGGAGAGTCTCTGCCATAAGAAAACAGAGAAACAGCGCGCACACAAAACATTACAGTATTGTGTTAAGTCCACCACTTCGCCACATTACCCTACCCTGTGTCCTACACTAGCTTTAACAATATGGCAACATGATTTAACTGAATCCCCATAGTTTGAGGTGATTTTAAGTAGCCCTGCAAAATCCCAAACTGTATTTTTATTTTTATTTTTTTGTGTTTGTGCTGTCCTTTAACCTGTATTTTGTATATGTATTGCAAAAAACAGAAAATGAGTCACTGATAGAGGGGTAACAGTAAATCAGGAGTTTATATGGTGAACCGCACAGCACCACTAAGAAAAGATAAACAAACACTTATACAGAGTATAAGGGAAAAAAACAGCTCCACACTATATGAAGATAAATACCACCTGATATATAAATGTCAAAATCATATCCAGGGCCGGACTGGCCCACCGGGATACCAGGAAATTTCCTGGTGGGCCGCGGCACCTGGGGGCTGTGCATATAGGTGGCACACTCAGAGGGGGCCGGCCGCGTTCCAGGCTGGAGCCGCCGGCCCGGGTGGCAGCTTCGCCAGTCCGGCGGCACTCCTGTCACTGACGATGCTGATGGCTGAAGGAGGAGGAGCATGTGTACCATGCTCCCTCACGGTTCCCACAATCCCCAGCACAGGAATCGCGAGGGAGCATGGTAGACATGCTCCTCCTCCTTCAGCCATCAGCATCGTCAGTGACAGGAGTGCCGCCGGACTGGCGAAGCTGCCACCCGGCCTGGCGGCTCCAGCCTGGAACGCAGCCGGCCCCCCTGACTTTTCTAGGTAAAGGGGGGAATAAAACAGAGAGGGGAATAAAGAGATGATGGAGGGAACACAGGGAAAGGTGGAGGAAGAGAGATGTGGAGGAGGGAGAGACACAGGGAAAGGGGGAGAAAGAGGCAGAGCGGGAAGAGAGAGACTGGGAAGGAGAGGGGAGACATTGACACAGAGGAGCAGTGAGGGGGAGAAAGAAACATACAGAGTGACTGGGGGAGACAAAAAGGCACACAGAGGGGCTGGAGATAAAGAGACACACATAGGGGCAGTATATATCACTGGTGTATGGGGGGGCAACGGGGAAATTCCCCCGCCACGAGGCTTTCCGCTGCCGGCCGATCTCCCTCCCCGTTCAGCAGGCACCGTGCAGGCAGCCAGCAGGGGAGGAAGAGAGGACCCGGGGCAACGCTCCGGCTCTCCCGAGGGTGAACTCTAGCCCTGGAGCTACGGGCTAGAGTTCACTCTCACCACTTCCTGGTGGTCGCAGTAGTACGAGTGAACTCTAGCCCCATACACACACTGCCCCCACACACACACACCATACACATTCACACACTGCCCCCACACACACCATACACATTCACACACTGCCCCCCCACACCCACACACTGAACCTTTCACACACATTGCACCCCTCACACATTGCACCACTGCTCCTATACCCTACTACAGCCCCATATCCCAGCAGACTCCAGGTAAGTTGTCAAACTGTTCTTAAACGGTTTGACTAGTTACTCTGGGAGGGGGTCCCGACACTCCTGGCACCATAACCACTACACAGAGGAGTAGTGGTTATTGTGCATGAAATATTTATAAAAATAATCTACAAGTGGCCCTCCCAGGCTCAGGCTCTGGATCCGTCACTGGTATATGACATGTATATTAATGTGTGTATTAGTTATATATATATATTTACATATATATAATTATGCCTATTATATTTACACATATTAATGTACATTTATATATGCATAATACACAGAGGAATGTCATTAATATGTACTATATGTAATGAGCAGATATTGGCCCAGTCTTGTTGCTAGGTGCATACTCCAGCACAATAACATATTTAAAGTGAAGAGCACACCCACAGGACTTCAAAATAAAAATTTTTTACAGTTGTGCCCTACATACATTCACCATTTCAGTCCCATTAACAAGCTTTCCTTAATATGTCAACGTAGTTGGACTGAAACATTGATTACATGCAAAGGCACGTCTGCTTAAAATAAATCTGCACTTTTGTTTATTTTGAAGCCTATGAGTGCACTGTTTACGTTGAAGTACTTTTTAATTTTAAGTTATCTGTTCTAACTCTGTATCTGCACACTATGCTGGCGCGACGCATTATGGGGCTGGTAAATATTTTTTTCCAGGGCTGCTTTTAATTCCCAGTCCGGCCCTGATCAAATCTAGAAAAAACAAAGATTATACATAGTGTTATACAGTAAAATAGGAGAGGGGAAGAGGGTAGGGGGTAAGTGAGAAAACTCACAAGATGATGGTAAATTCAGGCTTGTCTCCCCAGAAAAGGGGTAAAAGTACTGTGCCCCTAGTCACCACCAATTGCCTCAAGGTCCCCTATTTCACTTTTTTTTTACCTTTATATTTCTTGCCCAGATCTAGGTCCTAGGGCACTGCCATCTTAATGTTGGCAGATAAAGGCCCTGTGTGACCCATCATCTGCCCACACTAGCTAGTGCTTTGAAATTTCCGTGCTCACCCAGTTGCAAACTAGGGAATTCAATATTGTCCGAAATTAAGACATGAATTTCAGTTATTCGTTCATTCGTCAGAAACATGGATGAACGAATAGAAATTACAAATACAAATGAAGACGAAGAGAATTTTAATTTGGTCTTTGTTCGTTCACTAATCACAAGGAGGGAGCTACAGGCTCACAACTCCTTCTTTCCTAATCCCCCATGCCCCAGCTTCCTCTATTGCAATTCCATAGAAATATAGAAACATAGAATATGACGGCAGATAAGAACCAAACAGCCCATCTAGTCTGCCCAATTTTCTAAATACTTTCATTAGTCCCTAGCCTTATCTTATAGTTAGGATAGCCTTGTGCCTATCCCATGCATGCTTAAACTCCTTTACTGTGTTAACCTCTACCACTTACTCTGTTAAAATCTCCCTTCTGCCCATCAAAGCCAGCCAATCAGAGCGCTCTGAGTAAACTGTATGCCATAGAAAGGCACTATAAGCCTTTCCCCACCCTGCAAAACTCAGTTTGTGAGGAGCCTTCACCAGATGAAGATTATTCTTTATTTTCTTTATTTATGTTTTTTAACATATATATGTACATGCAGTCCAATTACATGAGGTCAGTCTAATGTATTCGATACAACAAATATAGTAGATAAGCTTGAGACATACTATACAGTTGGAAATGATGAAATACATCATACAAAGTTAATATAAAGGAGTTATGTACAGAGGCGTAACCATGGCCTCTCAAAAATAAACAAGAAACCAAAGAACTGCTTCAAAGTCATGAAGCCATTATGGGGGTTTGAGAGTGCAGGGAATTGGGATGGACATGGAATCAGTTTGGCTTCAAGGGTGCCATGGAACGTGCAGTGTGGGCATTGAATATTAAAGCATTATTTCCTAATCAGATTCACATGAGAACAATGTCATAATTATCATATGATGTGTCTTGAGGGAGAACGAAGATTGAAACAAACAAAAAAAAAAGGTAGAAGAGGGGATGGGATGGGAGATAGAAGGAAGGGGGCCAGTGGGGAGGAGAAACATTGGCACCACCCACACCATTGCTCTCCTTTGCCTTCTAAAGGAGGCCTGAGTTCTCCATTAGGTCACAGATTTTATCAAACTTCTTGGTCGTGTTATGTAATAGAGCGGATAGCCTCTCCATCTCCACCTAGTCTCCAAACTTCCGTACCACCATCGCAGGGAGAATTTGGTATAATTTCCCTATTGTTCCACAGTAGCTCGTCTTGTGGCCAGTGCACTTTTTCCCACTAGATTATTCTGTGCTCTGGTGAGGTCGCTATGGTGCTTAGAGAGCAGCCATATCCAGGGATCCGTGGATATATCAATCTGAAGTACTTTTGAGATGAGTTGGGAGATGTTGAACCAAAGCTGGGAGATTGCTGGCCATTCCTACCAAAAGTGGTAATATGTGCCTTTCAATCCATAACCCTTCCAACACAGATCCGAGTCTGAGTGTCCCATTTGTTTCAGCCTGAGGGGGTTGAGGTACCAGCACAGAAACGCCTTATGCTTGTTCTTTGTGGTTTATGTAGATGGTGAATGGAGCTGTGGATTCCCAAACATCCCCCCGGTCTGAAGGGTCCTCCGGGGAGCCCAGGTTCCTTTCCCAAGTTGAGACATGTAGCGGAGAGCTGGTCTTTCACAGGTTAGCTCCACTAAAGATCCCAGTGAGGCTCAGGAACAAGTAATAAAATACCATAGAGTAATAATCACAGCAAGCAAGGTAATCTACGAATATCCCAATACAGATCCCAAAGACTGGATGACACACAGCATCAGGAGCAGAACATAACTTTTAATCACTTCACCTTCTTTTAAAGCATTCTCACATGCAAGGTAGGGATTTACAATAATTAGTACAGTATTCAATCATATCTGAGTAGCCACCCACACATCTCCTCCCCTTAGAGTGACACATAATCCCATTATGCAGGACACAAATTCCCTGGGTTTCTGGATGTACCCCTAAACACAGGAGTGCCCCTTTAAATACTACATCCCCTGGTAGTGCTGATCTGGGTGAGTGACATATCCAAAAATCACCCAGATCGGACCAGGGGTTCGGGAGATTTGTGGAAGTAGTAAAAAGACCGACCGCGCTGGAGGGAACAGCCGAAATTGGTTCCATGCGTTTTGGCCCTGCGGTCGGTCACAGAAAAAAGGAATAAACTGCACGAATGACTTGGGCTATGGAGACTAGGGAGGAGTCAAATGAATCCCCTTGTTCGGGTGTTTCTTTCTATCGAACGGGTGGCCGTTCGGTAGTTTCTATACGAATTTAAGGGCAGTGTGGAGGTCTCAGCGGTGTTTGCCTAGCCGGGTGTCCGAAACACCGCTGTTCGGGAGTTTAAAATGGCCGCCGCCATGTGTTTGTCTCCCGAATGACGGCCACCCAGAGGATAAAGCACATACTACACGAATTGCCAATTACCCGTTTGCAACATTGTTGCGAACGGTAATTGGAGGCACACTTACCCCTGGGGTGGTCTGATTGTTCGGTAGTTTCACTCGCATCATAACTGGAGTGATTTTACCAAACAATCAGACGAATGCTACATACAGTTCACATACACATGGTACAATTCAACCGAACACATAGGAATTATATATAATTTTGAGGACAGCCCAATGCCATCCTCTACAACACATATGAGAGTGCATCTGTTGGTGAGATAGAGTTCAGGAGGGAGTAAATTGTGGATATTTGTAATTTCTGAATTGGGGAATTTATATATGCTTTTTTGAATTGTATGAGAGTAGAAGTAGCCATGTTTGTCTTAGGTGGTTCGCTCAGAAAGCTAAGACAGGTGAATCTGCAGATAACGGCAGTGGTCGAATGTGTTAAGTGGTACAGTGTGTGACAGATCAGTGATTGACATTATCCGTCAATTTTGAAAGAAATGGAAAATTCTGAGCAGGCCATTGTCTTAAAAAAGTGGGAAGTGCTGTGGTGTCATAATTTGGGTATGAATTATTTACTTCATAGGACTATAGTTAGTGGGGAAGGAATGTTTACCAGTGGGTGTATAACTCTATCCCATAATTGTATTGGTGTGGTTAAGGCTGGCATCGTTGGAGGGATGTCTGGTCTGGGTTTTTTTTGGAGTAGCCAGAGGAGGAGAGATGGGAAACATCTACCCAAAAGACTGTGTTCTAGATCCACCCAAAATTCTATATTTGCCTGTACATGTAGATTTGGTATCTGTCCAAATTGAGCTGCCTTAAAGTAGTGGTAGAAATTGGGGATGCCCAGACCACCTGATCTGCTGAGGTGCCAATTTTCTAAATCTGTTAGTGCTTGATTGTAGATTGGCTGGGAGGTGTACACCAAGGTTTCATTATAATGAAAGGGGTACATCTGTTGAAGGTTGTGCAGAATATTTGGCTGGATGCCTATCGGAAGTGACTCAGTTTTCCCTAAATTTAGTTTGTACCCAGATATCATGGCATATTCATTTAGCAATGCGAGAAGGGGTGGGATTAAGTTCTTGGGACAAGGCATATAGGATTGAGGACAGGGGGCAACCATGGCGCGTGCCGTTATAAATTGGAAACAATGGACCCCCAGTGTTGGGAATAAGGAGTTTGACAGTCGGGTGTGTATACAAGGCTTTCATGGCCTTTATGAGTGGTTCTGGAAAGCGAAATTTCCGGAAAGGTCGCAAAAATAAAATGGCCAGAGCAAGCAGTCAAACACCTTTTCGGCATTTAGGGAGAGGAGTAGCATCTGTATTTTCCTATTGTTTAGGTTTGTATTAAGTCAAACGTGCATCTTGTGTTGTCATACACCTGTCTAGTAGGTATGATCAGGGTGAAAGAGTTTTGGTAGGAAGGGATGGTGTGTGAGCAATTTAGTAAATATTTTCATGTCGACGTTCAGTAAAGATATAGGGAGGAAGTGTCCCGGTTCCAAAGAAGATGGAATATTTTTTATCGTCAGGACTCAAGAGGTTTTTTTTTCTGGTGTTTATTTATTGTTTATCTACTCAGTCTAGGATGCCGTAACCTGAGGAAATCACAGCAGTGCTGAGGAAGACTCGGCGGTAGTGAAAATATGAGTAAATAATTAAATAAAATGTATTTAGTTTTTATTTTTATAGCGTTGGAGAAGGCTAATTGACAATGGGCATCAGGGCTGTAAAGTTAGGAATAGAGATATGTTTTTTTAAACTCGTTTAAGCCCTAAAGTGCTCTAAACTGATAAATGTTATTTTCAAAATTATGTGTAAAAACAAGAAATATACATAGAAACAACTAGGGTAACTTGCTAAGATGACCACTAGTGAAGAACCACTGCACTGATCAGTACTTTTAGATTGTTCTGATGTTTATAGTGTCCTGGTGGAGTTCCTATGGCAATGAATTAGGAAATGCGCCCTTTTCTTGCTATATGTCCAATATGCAAAATGGTAAACGCTAAGTAATAGTCGATATCAGTGGAGACAGACATGAGTATTGTGCCGACGCTAAAGGGGCATTTCCAGCACCATAAACCGCTACATCCTGCAGTAGTGGTTATGGTGCGCAAGATTACAGCACTGACACGGCTCCTGGTAACTGAAGTGCCAGGAGCTGAAGAGGACCTGCAGGGCAAGGCAGTGAGGGACATTTTGAGGTAAGTAAAACTTACCTTCCTCTTCACTCCATAGCCACCGAATCCTTACCTGATCTGTTACTTTCAGGGGTCTTTGCATGATATGACCCCCAAAAGTGACAGATCCACTTTAACGGCTGTTCTATAGCGCTGTACAATGAGTTAACTAAGCACACAAGTAACTGTGACAGAATAAGTCATTACACAGGAACACATTATGATGAGGGATGTTCATACAGTCTGGATAAGCACAGAGACAGTATGTGGTATTGCGGCTCACACAAGAGCAAGTTTCTCTGATTAAGGTCCTCCGATTGAACTCCCACTTCTCTTGGGTGTCAGCAATGACTATAGTATTCATCAGTCCTGTAGAATTATTCAGCTAACGTGGGCTGCACTTGCAGGTCCACCCTTCCTGAATTAGATCACCAGAGAGACTCTCCAGTGATATCTCAGGGCTTAATCCCTATATTGAAAGTAAAGACAAGAGTTCAAAAACGCTCACACACAATCCAGTTTATGAGCGTGAGCATTTAACTGGAGAAATAGTTAACAATGTGGAGTATACACTTGACCTAAAGGTAAAGAGAGCAGGTGTTTGTAATCAAAGCCTTGTTAACTATTTCTCCAGTTAAACGCTCACGCTCATAAACTTGTTTGCGTGTGAACGTTTTTGAACTCTAGTATTTACCAATCCTATAGGATCCACCAAGAATTCAAGAGTTGCCTCAAACCAGCAGGTGAGTGTACACTTTAATGGACATTTTCATGGTTCTAAAACCTCTAACTTTTATTTTAGAATGTCACAAATATTCATTTGACGCATCTGGTCTAAAGGGTGCAGTATGGTTATAATTTGAACAATGAGTATTGTTGTGATTTTATTTTTTCTAAAATACCAACACATTCAGCAGTGCTGTAAAATTAGATATAATACCACATTTTAAATTTGACATTGGAGTCACATTCAAGACCATTATATCATAAACATGTACATATTTTGTGTTCTACGGACATTATATTTTTAGCAGCTGTATCTCTCTGTCCTTCTGTGGAATTCAATAGGGATATTTTCTTGGGATACTTAGGACAGATTGTGAGACAAGGCACGTGGAATTCTCATTCTCACCCTGATTTTAATGTGAATGTTCAAGACTTAAAAAAGGTAAGACAGTTTGTCTTCTGTTTGGTGCCCATTTTCTTTGAAGTGGGAGACAAGAGGATGATGCAATGTGTAAAAAATAAAAATAAATAATTTTTATTCCCTTTTGTACAATAACAACAATTATGATGAATGTTTTTAAATTAATTATTTCAGCAACTCTATTCCTTTGATGAATCACTGAAACCTTTATGGCGGCATTAAATAAACTGTTCCGTCCTCACACTTCATTTTCTCTCTTTTAACTGTGTCATCTAATATTTAAGATCTAATTTTATGTAACATCTCTTAGCAGCCAGCAATTCCTATTTATGAAAGAAAAATTTTGGTTCATCCGATTTAGTTAATCTGGCAAAAAAAAATAGATCAGGATGAATCAAAATGCATTACTAAAAACAATTCTGTACATCTGAATGTCATTTAAAACATGTTCATAACAAACAAAATTCCTGAAAGCCAAATATTACAGCTGTAATCAAAATTATTCAACCCCCATTGAAAATCAGGGTTATTGTCAAAATGTACAGACTTTCAGCTGCTTTCAATGAACAAATCAAACAAAAGCAATTGAAATAGCTCAACGCAACAAATGCTTCAAGTGGTTTCCCCAAATTCAACTGAAAATGCTACTTCTCTAGTCTGAAAATTATTCAACCCCCTGAATAGAATCCCTCACAACAGAACAAATATGCTAAACAGTTGTCTCAAGCAAGGGCTTCATTAGTTGCACCAGGATTGCTTGAGTTGGAACACCTGAAATACCTTAATTTGGTAGGGGTTTATTGTGTGTCACATTTGACTGCATGTTAAAAATATATTCTGGAAAAACAGACCCGGCGATGTGGATACATTAAAAACTCTATAAAGACTATTTAATATCAATAGCTAGGCCTACAGTTGTAGGAGGGGCATTGTCCTCTATTTAAGCCCACTACTCACGTACACCTGTCCCGTTTGTTTCCTTAGCGTTGTATGACGCTGGTTCCGGTCGCCTTTCCTCTTCACTACTTTCTTGCTCCTCATGGCTTTCGTTCCTCCCATCCACCGCTGTGTTGCTGCCGTTTTTCGTTCAAGCTGCACTGCTTTTATTTCACTGTTTTTTTCCCATGTGCTTTCGTTTGTTTTCTCCCAAACGGGTCTCGCCATTCGGGAGTTTCTCCTTTCACATGTTTCCACATGTTTTCCCTTGCTGTGTTCGTGGCTGTTTTGGCATTTGAACGTTTCACAAGAACGTCTCTCTTATTTAACTTTGCTTTACTTTCGTTTTTTCCTTCCCGAAAGCTCCTCTTGGCCGAACGATGTTTTCGTGCTGTCTCCTCTCCTCGTGGTTTGGTGTGTAGGTTTTCCGCCTGACCTCTACTGATGGTTTTGGTTGTTGCTTTTTAAAAAAAAAATAGAGAAAGAGACTGGGGGAAATTCTACTTTTACGTCTGGGTTCTTGTCATTTATTTTGATATTGATTAAAAAAATTTAAAAAATTAATACATTCAAATTATTACGTAAACTAAATTAAACCAGCAAACCTTACAGTGGTTTCTGATTTCCGGAGTTTGTGTCTTCCTCCTGTTGGTTTGTTTCTTATTCATCTGGTTTTCTCTTCGCTGCTTTGCTCTTTCATGTCCAGGTTCAAGTTTCCTTTTACCCCCATGGTCTTGTCTAATTTGATTTTGTTTTTCAGGTTTTTTTAGTGCGCTGTCTCTCTGGGCTGCATTTTGCCCTCCTTGCCTCTCATGCTACTCTACCTCCTGGAAGGTACGTATTTTTGTGTGTGTTTTTTCTTTTCTGTTTCTGTGTCCACGCTCTGGCCCATACAGGCCCCAGGCGGCCATTCACCTGCTTAATCTGCACTCCAGATACAGTCTGACTTACGTTGCTGCCTCGTACCTCCCCTGTGTTTTCATTATACATTTCCCCAGGTACGTCCTGTCTCGCACTTCGCTACCCCACCTAGTCTAGACATGGCTGGCTGTCAGGGTCTTAGGCATCCAATAGTGGTAATCTCCCCTGGCTTTTTTTAACTTTAGGTTAGTGGTCCCGCAAGGCCAACACCCATACTCATACTCGGAGGAACTACGCCCCTCGGGCCAAATCATAGTTAGACGCCTTGCATGTGGCATAGAGAGGGCCTCACCTGTCACTCCCATTCCATCTAATGCTTTACGAGTCACCAATAGGCCGACACCCCGCCACAACATTCGTGGCAACGAAATCCCCTCACGCCACCACATAGAGCCTCTCAAGTCGCTTGGCATCTAGCAGGGCCTCACCTGTCACCAACTTAGTTTACTTGTTTTGCCACCTTGCGGCACTAGCTAGCTTGCCAGCTCACACTGGTCCTACACTTACACTGGTCCTTTTTCTTGCTCTAATTTATCACTTCTTTCTTTTAGAATGGATCAAGTACCAGAAGGTGGCGAAGACTTGTTCCTGTCCAGCACTCCGGCTAGGTCTGGTACTCCTTCTCGCAGGGGAGATTCAGCCACACCTGCTTCCTTCAGATCCTGGGCTATTCTTCACCTCACGGCAGAACTTCAGAGACGTCAGATCCCGTTCCCTGCATCCGCTAGGAAGGCCGAACTGTTCAGGCTGCTGCATTCCTCCTCGGCCCACGAGGACGCTGGAGAAGGCCCAAGTGGCTCTGACCCCTCTGATGTGCACTCCCTGTTGTCTTCTTTTGTGGCATCCATGGAGAAAATCAACCAGAGGTTGGACAGACTGGAGACTGCCTCTCGGGCCGAGTCCCCGGTCAGCCTTCCAGCTTCAGTTCCGTCTGACCCTCCCTTGCCTGGCCAGGGTAATTTGTTGTGTAGTATTGATACCCCTCTGGATGTTGACCCAGCTCACATGGTCCCGGCCGATATTCGGAAGGATATCTTGGACGGCAAGAACGTGAACCTGGTTTCGCTCCTCATTGCCTCTCAAGATATCGTTGAGAACAAGACTTATGCCTATGGGGATTTGTCAGTCGTGGTCAAGGCCCAGGTTTAACAGGAAGCTTTCTGTCCCTGAGTTTGTCCTGGCGTTTGGGCTATTCAGGCATGTTTTGTGCTCGGTCTACCCTGCTAGGAGGCAGAAGTTGGACCTTTACATGCACAAGCTGGTGGACTTTTATGACTACCACAGGTATTTCTCTGCAAAAGTGTCTGCAGCTTTCACACAGTTTGGTGCCAGGTTGAACTGGGGTAAGCTGGACACGGAACTGTTCTGCAGACACTTCGCGGGTCTGAGGACACCAGCTTGTGCTGTCTGCTTCTCCACGTCTCAATTCAGGAATCTCTGTCCCAATACGGCCGAGGCTTCCTCCGGCCTTGTTGTTCCCTCCCCTTCCCCGCAACCTGACAAGGTCATCAAGTACAAACTGGGTCGCCCCATTCTCTTCCTGGGGAAGTCCCGGGTCTGTAATAAATTTAATGCTGGTACCTGCAGTTTTAGTGCACGCAGGCTTCTGCACGTCTGTTCCAAATGCTTCCGGGCTCATACGAAAACTATGTGCCCCAATAAATTGTATCCTAAACCCTATTTGACCTCTGTTAATGTGTCGGCCTTATCAGCCGTGTTGTCTTCTCACCTATCCAGGTGTCTCACCCATCCTTGGTCTCTGGTTTTTCCGAGGGTTTCCATACAGGCATCATACATATGCCATCAGGTATCTTTGAGTGTAAGAACCTGCAATCAGCTCTGGCACACCCAGAGGCGGTTGACTCTCTCATACAACTGGAGGTCGTTGGGGATTCTTTTAGATCCTTTCCAAGCTCCGCCTTTTACGTCATGGAGGACTAACCCTATTGGTATTGTGACCGGTAAGACCTCCATGAAGCAGAGGTTGATAGTTGATCTCTCCGCCCCTCATTCGGCAGCAATTCCTAGTTTGAATTCCCTGATTCCGTCCAAAGAATTTTTGCTACAATATTCCACGACTGACAATGCCGTTTCAGCCATCCTTAAAGCTGGGGTGGGCGCTTGGCTTAGTAAAACTGACATTGTCAATGCTTTTAAACTTTTGCAGATACACCCTACGCTCTGGCACCTGCACGGTGTTAAATGGAAGGGCTTGTACTATTTTTTCTCCCGGCTTACTTTCGGTTCCAAAAGTAGCCCGAAACTGTTTGACCCCTCGCCGTAGTTTGAAGGAGGCCACTGCCCTTTTCGAGTTATTGGGTGGACAAAACTGAAGGTCCAGACACCTTCATTACATTCTTGAGTATTCAGATTGATATTGTTTCCATGCAGGCCAGTCTGCCCAAGGAGAAAATAGTTCACAATCTCGTGCATTGATGAATATATTCGCACCAGGTCTTGCTGCTGGATGGAGTTACTATCTTTGCTGGGGTCATTGAATTTTGCTATGAGGATTATCCCACAGGATCGGGCATTTATATCTCGGTTGTTTTCCCTGTTTCCCGCTCTCCCTCATGATGATAGCCGGATCACGCTTGATGACCATGCCACAGCGGATCTGCTCAAGTGGCAGAGGTTCTTGCTTTCCTGGAATGGGAAGAGTATGTTCCTCCCCGAAATTTCAGAGGCATCTCCCACGATATGGACAGATGTGGCGGCCATTACGATGTGGCGGCTTCTCTGCCATTTACGGTTCTGAGTGGCTCTGGGGTGCCTGGCCAGCGGATGTCCTGGGCATTGAGTGTTTTTCCACTACCTCTGCTCTTTTTGAAATTTACCCGATTGAAGCGGCGACTGTGGTTTGGGGTGGGGCGTGTTTGGGTTGTCCAGTTCGTTGTTTCTTGGACAATCAGGCCACGTGTCACATTATTAATAAAGGGCGTTCTTCCCCTCTTGTTATTATGAGGTTCGTCAGGAAATTGACTTGGCTGGCGGCTAGTCATCATTTCTTTCTGACCTGTATTCATGTGCCAGATGTCACAAATATTGCTGCTGACAGGCTTTCTCGCAGCTCTACTTCACTGTTAACTTTACATGGGTCAGTCCTTACCCCAACTAAATTTATGACTTACGTCAGATCATTGATCACGAGGCTAAGTCTCAACCCTTCCAACTATTCTGGCCACTCTTTCAGAATAGGGGTGGCTTCCACCGCCTCTAGCAAGAACATACCTGTACATGTAATCAAAACACGAGGTCGTTGGAAGTCCTACGCATGCTCACTGTACATATCACAACCAGTACAAGAACACAGACATGCCTTTCATAATATGTCCATGTAATTCATGCTCTTCCTTTTGTTGATTGTAATAAATTCTAGCCTGTATCTATTTTTGCCCTCTTTATTTCCAGGCCTACTGCTACGTCGGTTCTGGCACACCTCAACCGACTTTTCCTCTTCTTACACCTTGCTATACCTTCTACTCTCTTGTTTTGGCTTTTTATGCCTCTATCACAAATGTGAAGGCTTGGCCTGCAGTTGTGGGAGGGACATGGTCCTCTATTTAAGCCCACTACTCACCTCCACCTGCCCAGTTTGTTTCCTTAGCATTGCATGACCCCACCCTCCTCTCCCTTTTTATACTTACTGGGTGAACCCTCTTTATTTACAGGCCTACTGCTACGTTGGTTCCGGCACACCTAAACCGACTTTTCCTCTTCTTACACCTTGCTACACCTTCTTACTCTCCTTACATACTTGCTTCGGCTTTTTATGCCCCTATCACAATTAATTGTTAATGTGGTATACATCCTTTAAATAGTGTTTGTTGCACTAGGCTATGCTGATAGTTTGATAAAAGCCTCTGTGCAAGCCAAAATGTTTTTTTTTATAAAGTTGCTATCTGTGAAATCTGGAGTGCCTGGACCTGATTTATTTGTATCTGCTATAATGGGGGCATGTAAGCCCTGGGTCTGGAGCACCTGGATTCTGAGGCAAGAGTGAGATGCCCTTCAGTCTGTGTAAATAACAAACAAAAAGCAGACAAAATTGAGAATAAACTTTAGAGTTCAACAGATGCTTTAATCACTCTTTCTGAGTCTTTTTAGTTCACCTACCACCGGTGGTGGAATACACAGGATCACAAAGTTTGTGAGAGTGACGAAGCCGGGAGTTCCTTGCATCATAGGGGATCATAGGGGGCACAGTATCAGTGGAACCACTAGCTTGACAGTGGGGATTGCAAGTTGGTAGTGGTCCATGCACTTAGAGCCCCCAATGGGCATCTCTAATCAGGTGCCCGTTTAGGTTGGATGCTGTGTTCCTTTAACAGCACCCAGGGCTGCCATCAGAAATTTCAGGGCCCCTGACTAAGCTCAAGTTCTGGATCTGCCCCCAAGATTGCCCACCATGCCGACCACGAGTCTGCCCACAAAGCATGCCCCCGAGTCCATCCACAGGGCTCATCCTGAGTCCACCCACAAGGATGAAGTGTGTGTACCGAATGTGGTGTGTGTATAGTGGATGTAGTGTGAGTTGTGGATGCAGATTGTACGTTTGTGTAGTGGATGTAGTGTTTGTTTGTATTAGATGTAGTGTGTGTAGTGAATGCAGAGTATGGGTATAGTGACTTCAGAATGTGTGTTTGTGTAAGGATGTAGTGTGTGTATAGTGACTGCAGAGTGTGTGCTTGTGTAGTGGAAGTAGTGTTTGTGTGTATTAGATGCAGTGTGTATAGTAACTGTAGAGCAGGGTTGCCCATTGTGGAACTACAACTCCTGTGATGCTTTGCATGCCTTTAGAATGCATTTAGAATGACAAAGCATCATGGTTGTTGTAGTTTTTCAACATCTGGGGATCTACCTGTTGGGCAGCCCTCCTGTAGAGTGTGTATAGTGAATGCAGAGTGTGTTTGTGTATTGGATATAGTGTTTGTGTGTATAGTGACTGCAGAGTGTGTGTCTGTGTAAGGATGTAGCGTGTGTATAGTGACTACAGTGTGTGTCTGTGTAAGGATTAGGGATGTGCATGGGCAAAAAATTTGGTTTGGTTCAGGAATTTCAGGTAAGTAAAGAAATTTGGCACTTCAGCAATTCGGCACTTCAGCAATTCAGTTTGGTTCGGCACTTCTGAAATTCAACCTTGGCAATTCGGGACTTCAGCAATTCAGAACTGTAGGGCAATCTAACCCTACTCCTAACCCTACCCCTAACCTAACTCCTAATCCTACTCCTACCCTTAACCCGACCCCTAACCCTACCCCTAACCACCACAACCACTTACACATCTATAGGGCTCCCAATGCCAGGAATTAGCTTATCGGTCAAGATTTCTGTCATCATTCACATAATTTTCCCTCCCTCTCTTGTTTTGCCACTTTTCAGAAATCAGAAGCACTTCGACACTTCTGAAATTCTGCAATTCGGGACTTCGGCAATTCGGTTTGGTTTGGCATTTCCGAAATTCGGCACTTCGGCACTTCTGAAATTAGCAAATTCGGCCCCTTTGGCACTTCAGAAGCAATTGAATGTCCGAATTGCCTGAAATTTATCTGAATTCACATTCAGAACGAAACGAATTGCACATGTCTAGTAAGGATGTAGTGTGTGTTAATATTGTGTAATGTTATGGGGCTGCATACTGTGGGGGAAGAGCATATTTCTTGGTTTGTTTTTTTCCCCTTTATTTTATTGCCCCCTCCCTGCTTCTCACCTGTGCCCAGGGAGGGTGGAGATCACATTCCCTGGTGGTCCGGTGGCATTATATGGGCCCCTAGCTACCTGTTACTGCAGGGGGCCCAGCACACTCTGTGTTCACTTATTTGCTGTTCTTCACTGTCAAACTCTCGCGGTAACCCATGGCAACGCTCTGATGGCAGCGGAGCTCGCTAGACTTAGCGAGAGAAAAGCAGCTGAGAAGTGAACATGGAGTGTACTGGGCCCCCTGCAGTAACAGGTAGCCGGGGGCCCAAAGATGCACATATATATAGCAATAACCACTATAAATATGTGCAAATAGGCAATGTGGGGCCCTGGACTACCAGATCAGTCCAGGCACCCCACAACCACAGGGCCCATAACGCTTGTTATGCCCTGATGGCAGTCCTGACGGCACCACCGGTCACCTGTAAGATCTGCTTTACGGCTGTGATGAAGGGAGGAAGTAGGTACAAGTCACTTTCAATCAGCTTACCAGAGAGCTCCACAGAGAGGGAGAAGAGAATGCAGCAAGAGAAGGAGGGAAAAGAGTCTGGACCAGGCAAAGGCTTCCATCAGCCTCAGTAAGCACCTGCTGCAGTCTGATCCCACTGGATCCCGGGGACGTCATCATCCTGCATCCAAAATGTCTAAATTATGACTTGTATATGTATGTATCAGTGTGTGTATATGTGTGTGTTTTTGTATCTGTATGTCCATATATTTGTGTGTGGCATTCTATGACTACGTGTACAAAGATTCCAGCATTCAAACGCCGACACTACATACAAACACATCCCAGCATTCAAACGCCAATGTTGCACACAAATACATCATTGCAATTAAATGGCAACAGTATACAGAAATACACTCATATATTCACACATACTCCGTATAAAAACATGCTTACATTCAAATACACCAACATTGCTCACAAATAGAACCCGTCAAAGATGGGCAAATGGTAAATCCCCAGCTGGCAAAGCATCATGGAAGATATACGGGAGATGAGGATGTACCTTCTGTCCACCCGCGCACTAGAAGGGAATCCACATTTGTACCAGGGCACTCACTACATTCCGCCACTGCCTGCAGTGTTTTACTGTTCTATGCTTAGATATAAGGGTAATCCAGGCTGGCACTCTGTGCTCACTGTGCTTAGAAGGGTATCAGCTACACCTCACTGACGAGGCCCAAAGAAGGCAGAAGTGATCATCCGGGATTATTGTATCTCTCGAGCAGATGGAACTCGCCAGCATTTCAGAACTTGACCGTCTTTAAAGGCGGAATCAGTATGATATGCAAGTGATATAGGTTCTCTCTGTAATGGCACAAGTCAGCAAAAACATTTTTGAGACCTGAGGACGAGTTAGTAAGTTGTCATATTATTTGTTTTTGCTTCAATTTGAGGGACTTGGGAACACTTAGATGGACAATATAGGCACTCGGAACCCTTCATCTCATTGAAGTGGTCTGGGTGCAGTGTGCATTTCCCCTTAGCCTTGCAATGTAAAACATTGCCCTTTCAGAGAATTTTCCAGACAGCCTCTATAGGCACTTCCTGCAGTTTTACAGAGTTTGTGAAACGATACTAAATGTCCTCACGCTTTTCATGAAGACATCCAGCTTCAATCAAACCCTCATAGGAAGGTATTGAGTCAATGCTTTCCTCAGGGGAAGGCCTAATGCGTGTGTCTGTAGATTCACCAAACACACTATCAAGCGGATGTATATTTGTGCAAGCTACTTGAAAACAACTTGATCTCTAATGAGTAGAACACATTATGCTTTTCAGCATATCAACGACCTTTCCATAGGTCACATAGTTGCGACGTTTAATAAGCCTGCATAGCATATTTCTTAAGGGTGTACACAATAATTTTATTGTAATTTTGTCTTTTTATAAAAGGTGAATATTTATTAATTCAATCATTAAGTACATTTATTTACATTCATGAAATACATCAAACTAATATTATTTTTAAATGGAAAGTTAAATTTAAATTTGACATAAAAAGTACAAACTAAAAAGGCAAAAAATACCAAATTTTGTTCTAATGATAATAATACAAATATAAAAATATAGTTTATGCTCTCTTTACCTTTCAATACCTAAAGAGCGACTAAAGGTGAACCCAAGAATCTGGTAGAGGTAAATGGGAACAAAGGTGGCCTCACCTGTATTAAAGTATCTTTTGGCACACCCCTTGCAAATGCTTATGGCCTAAATTACTTCTACAAGAACAAAATATGCCTTGGACACAATATATATGATAGAATAATTATATATGAACAAATATGAGAAATTCAGAAGAAGGGCATTTTTTTCTAATAATTTTTACAGCTGTTTTGATTTCCTTAAAGGATCACTATAGTTTGTTTTCCTGACACTATGCAACCCTTGAGCTAAAGTGGTCTGGGTGACTATAGTGTCCCTTTAATATAGATGTAAAATATTTACATGTATAACATGTTACACAGTAATTAATAAAAAAATATATTTTAATAGACATAGCAGGTAAATGTCAATATAGACAACTAGTCGATTTTATTATAATATATTTAAATAGATGGAAGGCACAACACAAAAAAGTCAGGTATCATTTTAAA
>OW240919.1:13567527-13742527 GCA_933207985.1 Pelobates cultripes | reverse complement strand
TATTTTATCATATAATATACACATTATTGGATGCTGTACACAATGTATATACTACTAATCTATTAATCTAATGTAATATAATGTATATACGTTTATTGTTATTTTATCATATAATATACACATTATTGGATGCTGTACACAATGTATATATTTTTAATCTATTGATTTAGTTTGATATAATGTATATACACGTTCTATATTATTTTATCATATAATATATTATATACATTATTGGATGCTGTACACAATGTATATATTAATAATCTATTAATCTAATGTGATATAATGTACATATCAGTTCTATATTATTTTATCATATCATATATTATATATTTTATTGGATGCTGTACACAATGTATATATTAATAATCTATTAATCTAACGTGATATAATGTACATATCAGTTCTATATTATTTTATCATATCATATATTATATATTTTATTGGATGCTGTACACAATGTATATATTACTAATCTATTAATCTAATGTGATATAATGTATATATACTGCTCTATATTATTTTATCATATAATATACACATTATTGGATGCTGTACACAATGTATATATTTCTCATCTATTGATTTAATTAGATATAATGTACATACACGTTTTCTAATATTTTTTATCATAGATCAATTAAACATTTTCTTATCTGATTTTCAATAAGACAATTCTGAATTAGGGTTAACCTAAGGAGTTGAATCTCTGTTTAAGAGAAGTTTTTTGTCTGTTTATTTGCCCCCATCCATAAGATCCTCTGTGCTGCTCTATATTCGAACAGATTTGCAGCTCAGGAGTCATTTTCTTTTAAAATTCAACTACCCTGAAATAAACCGGTTTGAGATTTCACAAGTCTTTATAGTCAGAATTCATACCCAAATATTTCGGATTAAATTAAAAGGTAGGTTTTCATGTTCTTAATTCCTGCCTAAACGGCTTTGCTCCAGGAGAAGAAATCTTTTCTTTAAAAAAAAAGAGAGAGAGAGAGAAAAAGGGGGAAAAAAACCTTGAAGAAGAGAAGGGGTATTATCATTTTAATCCTCTTAGAGGCAGTCATTATAAGACAGGGTGTTAGAGTCTGAACTGGCGTCATGTCTATCCCCTGGCTGTATAAATCCTCCTAGCCTGCCTGGGATATATTCTGCACAGGGCCCTGGCATGGCTGCAAATCCCACTAAAGGTTTAAACTGCTCTGTCTGCAAAACAAGCATGACAAACAAAGATTGAAAAGCAAATAAAAATCTCCCATCCCCATCTCTAACCTGACTGCAGGGGAGAAGGGACTGGTGGAGGGACTGGGGGTCCATTACTGACTAGACCTGGGACCTGCTCAGTCCCTGTGCCCTAGATCCCACGGTGGGTAGGTGCTCAGTACATTAAAAGACATTAGATTGCTGTGTGTTAGAGTAATGGAACTGAAACATGCTGGGAAAATATGGGAAATATGTGTAAGTATTTAAATATCTCTTCTATCTCACCTGCTAGGTCTTTCTGTTTTCCCACCTTTCTGATTTATTCTCCTTCCCCCTTTCTCTCACACTGTATGCATGTGTGTGGGTGTGGGTGTATGTGTGTGTGTCCTTTCTGTGAACATTGATAGAATACTTTCAATGCATAAAAGGGTTATTCAATAAAACAATTGTAATTTAAGAAAGACAAAACGAATGCTTGAAAACACACACGTGTCCTCTAAGACGCCCCTAGTAACAGTAAGGAATCCTCTCTTATTAGTGACCCAAAAAGTCAGGGGACACAAACCTTGTATAACTGATCTGCACATTCAGAATTCACAACTGAAGAAACCTAACAAGCAATCTGGATTGGATACCATACACACTACATAAAACATTTTAAATATGTCTTTTAAAAATGCCACAGTCCCTAAAAAAGATGATCATTTTCTTAGAGATATATAAAACTGGATATAGCATGTGTTCAGCTATGGAATAAAAGACAGACAGAGAGACAGAGATACAGGGAAAGATACAAAGAGAGTATTTAAAGAATTGTGTAAACATGTGTTGGTGTGAAATGAGCACATAATATGGTGTTAGTGAGAGCTAAATCCATGCCCTTTCTGTTTATTTACAGGTTGTAGGGGTTCTGGGTGTTTGCCCAGTGCCAGGATGCTTTTGACAGCAGATCAGAATGTGGGGTGCTCCTGACAGACTGCAGTTTAATAGTTGCCCACTTTTTACCATGAAAAGCAAACAGCATTAAACTTCATATTTATCTATCTATCATCAGTCACAAACCAGCGAGCAGGCTGCTTACAGCAACTCAGTGTTCAAGTAGATTTCCATTATCTTTGAATGATTTAATTATACTTTCACACCTGACTGGGTTTGAGTAAATGACTGGTAACAAGTTAACACACACACACACACAAAAAAAAGTATTTTGAGTGACAGCTGTGAGGACCAGTAAGAATCTTACAGGGCTGTTCCTGAATCCTTGCAGGCTCTGTTAAAAGTCCTTCATCAGTCCAGCCCCCACTACATGGCAGATTGACTAAACCTGGGGCAAGTTGGGGACTTTCACAGAATGTGATGGTGCATCTCAGCCACAGGACTAGGGACCAGCCAGCAAGGACTCAGCAGGTCATATCATAGACTGCAGAGACTGTCAGAGTGCAGCTTATATTGACCTCCATCTGAAATTAAACCACAAAAAGGGCATTTTCTCTCCAAATCAACCCATCTACCAGAACAACAGAAAGGTATGTATGTCATCTTGCTATTTGATTATTGCACTTTCAGTCCTCCAAAAAATGTCAATTATTGTGTTTTCCTAGACAGTGATGGCAAACCATAATACCCCAGAAATAATTCTAATATGACATTCTCCACGGCGAGCAGTCGGTTTATAAGTTTGGCTGAGAATCTGTAAATGTAGTTTTGAAGTTTTGCTAAGGAGAGTTTGCTCACAGTAAACATGTGGGATATGCATTCGCAAAATTTAGCCAAAAATAATTAGAGCCTTTAAACAAAATTCATCTCTAGTGAATCTGAAACTGGCCTGACCTTAGCAAAATCGATTGTCAGATCTGTACAAGTCGCTGTTTAGTAAATAACCCCCCACCATCTCCCTCCAGGTATGTATTTATTTATTTTTATTTTTGCATTACAGGTTTATATTTGATATGACCATATTTACTGAAAAACACGAATATTGAATTCTGATATGATTGTTAAATCAGATCAATATTTGTTAATGTTGACCAAACATCTGATTATAATTTCTACATGTATAGTGTGTAGTTAGAATTATATAAATATGGAAATGCGCTAAACTGGGTAGAATTTATTGTATTATAATTATATATTGCTATTTATTACTGTGCGATGGTTACTTGTTAAACTTTTTTTTTTTTTACTAAGCAGTAATTTGTATAACACAAGAGAACGTTATATAAACTATGTGTCCGTTTCTGTGTTATTGTTTGGATATCATTGACAAGCTGTAGTTATTCTGAATATAAATAAACAAATGAACTCTAAAGATTCATGGGATTTACATTGTTACTGTTCGTTTAGTGTCCGTCCAGGATACTCCAGTCTAGTTAGTAGTTGGACAGTTAATGAAATGCAACATTTTCTTTGGAGTTTGGGAGTAACAGATGTCATTTTATCAATATGTCTGACTGTTTAACCCTTGATGACCAGGAAGCCAGCAGGGTTGTGAAATATAAATATTGACAGATTGGATCTCTGAAGCTAAAAGATTTCTCGGTAGTTGTTGCTCTGCCACAGACCCCCAAATGTCCTGTTTAATATTCCTTTGTCACCATAAAATCTATTTCTTGCCTGGGGTGAATTTACCAACAGTAATCTTTTCAGTTATGCCAAACAAAGACTTAGATTGTAAATCCAATTTAATTTCTATAATGGTGTTTTAATAAGATACCGTGAGATGTAACAAGGGGGCTTAGAATGGGTTCAGGGTATGAGATTAGAGGGGGGCGAAGATTTGGTCAAACATGTTTTCAAAGTCCAGTTGAAAGCTAAATTTCACCGATTAGAACGTTCAATCCACAAATGTAACTTTTGCCATATTTCCTTAATAACAAAATAACATTCAGTAAAAATATTATCGAATATGGGATACACATTTTATACTGTATGTAATGTATATCGAAACTATAAAAAAGATTATGCAATTTTAAGACAAGTTTATAGTATACCATTTTTTTTATATATATATATATATTTTTTTCCTGATAAAGCTGTCTAATTGTTCTTAACCCATCCGAGGCAGGAGTTATACAATATATATATATATAGTTAAACCATGCTTAACCCTTTGAGAGATGGAAGGATAAATAGTTCACCGCTCTTGTAGTCAAATAAAGAAGTGGCAGGATTAAATTACACAAGCTCTTTTAATTAGTGTCTGATTTGTGTCTAATTATTACTTAATTTGCTGATTAGTATTGTGAACGATTTTCACACTGTTAGGCTGCTACTTAATTTTTGTTCCTGTTTTATAATCGAATGAAAAGAAGACACTTTGTAATGGTGTCAGGGATAATGATAAATTAATATCATTGTCTGCTGTTAAACCCATTTTCACCTCTATTAGATGCAGGACAGAATGGGATCAGCATGCATATCTTATAGCTTAGCATCCTATACATCACAGCAGCAGTGCCTTCAGGCTATGGGGGTGCAGTATAGGACATGGGGCCAGGACAGAGGGTGTAGTTATGGCCAGGGGACTGCTTGAAGGACAGGGAGATAAGGAACTGCCTTATTCCATCTGCTGCCAAAATCAGGTCCAAAGCTGTGCAGAATGAACTGGCCATATGAGTTAAACTGAACAGGACATAAAATCAAATCATTAGTGATGTCTTCAGAATGCTTGTCATAAACAGGTCAGATCATGTAACAAATGTCCTACTAATTCTAATGTAGTGTTTAATTGCACAGCACTTTGCATTGCACTTGATGTCACTTTATAATTGACTGCAGCAAGCTAAATGGGTTTTACATAAAGGGATATATTGAGTGGTGATACTATATAAGTCGAACATTGGTCCCCAAAGTGATTGCTCCAATTTTCAAACTTTGGTCCAGAATTCCTCTGTGCATGTGATTCCTGTAATGTGGGCACATTTTCTGAGCTTCCACATATAACCAAGGGCGTTATTCACTTAATGGCTGAATTATTATTATTATTATTATTATTATTATTATTATACTTTTACTTCTATATCGCCAACACATTCCGCAGTGCTGGATTGTGGTGACATTTTTTTTTTCCGACTTATATACTTTGGGTATTATCACTGGCAGTCTTAATGTTGCATAGTTGGTCTCAGACTTTCACTCAATAAATCATTCAATATGTGTCATGATTTCCACTTGGAGAGAATTATATTATAATTATTATTATTATTATTGGTATTTATATAGCGCCAACTAATTCTGCAGCACTTTACAATATTATGAAAGAGGAGGAGATTTACAATTGATGAGGGAAAACACAGTGACACAGTAGGTAGATGAGGGCCATGCTCAAACGAGCTTACGATCTAGAGCAGTGATGGTTAACCTTGACACCATAAATTGTTTCTGGACTACATTTCCCAGGATGCTCAGCTAGCTTTTAGAGTCTAAAATCTAGCTGAGCATCAAAGGAAATGTCGTCCAGAAACAATTTATGGTGTCAAGGTTAACCATCACTGCTCTAGAGGAAATTATTTCCCTTCCAAAATATCAAAATTATTGGTTACCAGGTCCACACAATCTACCCTAAACTGTCTTTATTTCGACAACTTTTCTTCCAAATGTCATCAGCATTGAGTGAATAGCGTACAGTGCAAGTGTATAGAAACAACCAGCGACTTGTATATCTAGGCCGAAAAAACTGGAAACGAAAAAATTCAATTGACTTATTTTAGGCTGTGCCTTGCATATTCAGTCTTACAACAACTCATTACTTAATGACTAGGCCCAAAACATGTTTTTCTTTTTTTTAGGGACCCGGCGAGATAGAGACATTTTACTCTAAACTCCAAAACTGAAATAGTTCACAATTGCTTTGAGAATTGGAATGTGTTAGAACTATAGTTGCTATATGTATATTGAAGAAGTACATTGGAGACTGGTCTTCAAAGGAGCAAGAGCCAGTGACTTAATATCTTGCATGTTTGTCTGTCTGTCCATCAAACATTAAGTACTTTTAATTGTGTTTTATGTGCACTTTATTAAATTACAATTTTGAATCGCTAAATAGTAAATTTATGTCACATTGAAAAATCTAAGCCAACAGATCCGAGTCTGGAAAATATACATACACATACGTGTATTTATTTGAGGAAAAAGTCATTTCTTGATTTTTTTAAACTACTGTTTTTCATGGTAGTTAACTCCTAATGAGTTAAGTCACAAAATCATACATTGCAGAGTGATGGTAAAAAAATGTCAAACTTAGGATAAAGTAGATGATCGAATGTTATATCTGAATCAGTGAATTTCTCCAGTTTAGATATTTTTGCATAAGATTTCCAATTCCCTTCTCGTTTCTCCATGCTTTGCAGTCTAGTGATTTAACTTGATAACTACAGACATTATTATTATTATTATTATTATTTTTTTTTAACCCATGTATTGGATGGTCAACTTGACCTTTTCCCTGGAGTCTTAAGTTGGTTCCGGAATATGCTGAGGATTTAAAAATAAATAAAATAATACTGATGTCACAGAGCACTGAATAGCCAATAGAAAATCACTGGTCCGATGCCTGTTCTTTGTGGAAAATAAGTGGATAAAATACTGCAATTCCTCAATTTTTCCTAGAATTATGAAGAGGTGAAGGTCCAAGGTTTTAAATTTATTAACATTTTTATGATTCTGCTTTATTCAAAATAACGGGGGAGGTATTTACTAAAAAGTAGTTGCACTTTCCTGAGGGTGTTTATGTCACTTGTCTCTAAGAGATGACAGGGCAGGCGGGTCTGTCATTGTTGGGAATTATTTTCTGCAACAATTCAGGAAAAAACAAACTGTATGTCAAGGTTACAATGCTATATAAAAGGATGCTTGTCACATTAAGATTTAATATTTTTTTCTTATTTTTCTCTTAAATCATTTTCAGTCTCACCGAGACATTCATCACTTTATTCACAAAATTGGGAATTGGGAAGAACTGCAGATTTTAGATCAACATAGATATTTGAAAAAAATCTTCCATTCGGCTATTTTCTCAACTTGGCTATTTAGACCTAACATCTGCATTTCTCTTGTTCAAATCTCTTTTATTTCTCTGTTTAATAAACACAATATTGTAAATGCGAGGGCCTCTGGTTGACTCACAGTTTGCCCAGTAAGGTAATAATTAGGTTGTGCTCTGTTTTAAGAACTACTTGGGCAGTATTTGTGACTGCCTACCTGCAGTTGGTGCTTTTCCCCTGAATGTTGCAGTCTGATTTTCAATTTTCTACAATTCAGTGTTTAGTAAATAGACCCAATTGTATGTGACCCCCCTATATGGAGGGTACTTTGCAGCTCTATTTTTTACTATTTTTTACTATTTCATCCATAATGTTAGGGGTTCCCTGCTATGTGTCTTTATGTTAGAGTGTGATACATCCTTTGCTGGTTATTTTATTTGATAATCCTGGGATTATGTCCCCCCCCCAAAAAAGCTAAAAAAATAAATAAATTGCTATTTACCCAGTACAAAATAAAAAAAAGTACTGCTTTATGTAAATTAGGGAGAACCAAGTGAAGATGTCTCCAGATGAAACCGCATTTTGGTAGGAATTGCAGAGCACAAACAGGTCTATTAACCAAACAGTTTTACTTATTTTAAATGGACATTGAGTCTATGAGCTATTTCATCGCAACTTAAGGTAAGAAGTGTGTTGGGAGGTTAGTGATACCAGAATTATTATTTGGGATATTTTCATAGATGTTCTCAATTATTTAAAAAAGGATGTAAAAATACCCATTTGTATACAGGGATAGTCATGATATAAATGCATAATACACAAGATCCACTACACTCACTCATCCACTAAACAGCAACTTCAAAGCTCACAGATTTGATTTGTTTTTTCCCATCTCTCCCACCCCCAAAATCACAACAATTTAACCCAAACTCTGTATTTGGGTGTGTACCTGACACGCCCATTGCGCACACTTTGCATATTTTCATGTTGATGGTGAACCATTTAGATGTCTAATAGGGGTATAACGAACTCACCAAGCCTGCAACTTTAAAAAGAAAAAACAAACAATTAAAGAAACATAAAGCAGGAGTTTCCTTACTAAACAGTGCGTTGTAGCCAACTAACAAACACTGCAAAATTCTGGCCCAAAACAAACTTTAATCAACAAACAGTTTGGTTAATTTGTACATTATATTTAACATGTGATTGTATCCGCCAAAACCTTACAAGTCAGCTGTAAGTCACAGTTTAGTGATATACCCCTAACTATTTAAATACACTTAGAATGATTGACTGTACCCGTCAAAAACTGAAGACTGGGTCACTTTGTTAGTTTTTCCACTCCCAATACCAATCTGTCATATACTCTTACAATAAAACAGGCATTTACACTAAAAACACAACCTGATTGCAAATGGACAACTGCCTTTCTACCCTCCCATTACAACCTACATGTACCCTACCCCCTACAACCTCACTCCGTGCATGGATGCACAACTTGTCCGCAGGATCTGTGTTAGTGTAAATTGCCTTTCGTTTCCACTTGGCTGACCCGCCAAGTTTTCCATGTAAATGCCAGTAATACATATCTAATCATGTCTTCAAGGCATACCACCCCCGTGCGAACCTCATTAATGGATTATTAGACAATAAAGGGAATAGTTTGAGGGCAGTACTTGGATAAGAAGATTATTCCCCACCATGCTGACTGCAAACATTGTTTACTCATTAGAACTTGTTCTAGATTACACCTCAGTGGCCTCTGTGTGTTACCCCATATGAGGTTAACTCTTTATACACAGAAAATTCTAAAAATTACCGAATATTTCCTGATTTTTTTTACTTTGTTACATTATATTACCCACGGCAGGCCTACTTATTTTCCCTTCCTAAATTGGAGACAGAAAATGCAGTATTTTGATTTATTTAGCTTCCCTGTTAAGAAAGGAAATAGTTGATCACTCTAGTGACATTGTAACGCAGATAATTCTTCTTTAAAAAGATCATTTGTCTTTTTGTTAAGTAACAATTTGTAAATCACTATACATGAAAACAGGGTAGCAAACACATTGACATACGGTATCACGGTTAATCACTAAAGTGAGATTTGGCTTGAATTTAAAGTCAATTTCAAATTGCAGGCCAGTACAGCCAAAATGAAAATACAGCTCATTATTATTAATTTATTTTTTATATTTTTTCATTCAGTTTTTTTGTTTTTCCAAACGCTTTTTTTTTTTTTAATATATATCAAATGTATTTTGGTCTAAAATGTGAAATCCACTCTGATTTCACTTTAAATAATCCTTCCGGATGTTTTATGAAATACTACAAAAAAAATTTAAATATATATACTGATGTAGAAATGGATGTCGTACCTGGTTTTAAGCTTGAATTTCAGAAAGGAGGGCAAAGGCAGATGGTAATAGTTTAAATAAGAGATGGGAGGGGAAGATTGAAGTAATGACTTGTGTAAACATTTGGTGGTAAATTCATACACTCGGGGCTTAATATTAAATTAAAGGGTGTGGAATAAAAACAATCAGTTTTTTTAAATCAGAAGAAATATATTTATACACCTTCCCTTTTCCAATCGTTATTTTGAAATTATTGCTGGTCTACTTGAAGCATCTAATAAAATAAGGATTTTCATGGTTAAAACTTGCATTTTAAACTATTCCTATATTTAATATAACTGTTATCATAAAATAATAAAATCTGTCAGATGGCAATATAAAGAGCTTATTTAAAGTAAGAATGTGAATTTGAATTTTTCAAATATTTAAATATATATTATAAGTTTGTCGCATTTTGGAAGGTACAGGGGTTTATTTGCTAAACTTAGAAATGGAACAAATTGAAATGCAAATTGAAACATTTAGGCAAAACAGCTGATTTGTACTCACCACACAGCTATCTTAGCATGAATTTTCCAAATCCAGTTTACAACTCAGTATTTAGAGCAGATTTTTCAGACCCGATTCCAAACATCCTACTATAGCTGAGGATTTGCCTTGCGTTAGTATCTTGTGAGCATGAATACCTAATAGGTTTAACGTGGCAATATACGCATAGCTCCTGTAGAAATAAAGTCTGGTTGTATCAATCAATTAATCATTGACAGATGATCACTAAGCTACATTTGACAACCTGTTATCTACTGTTGTATCAGATGCTATTAAGAGAGTATGAAGTAATAGTTAATAATTTTTCCATTGGTGGGATTAATTCTGAACTTAAAAAGGTTGTCTATAGACAATTTGGGACATCTAGTCTTAGCAGAACCCTACGTCTACATTATTCTAGTCTTATCTAAGCACGTCCTGTCTACAAACTGCCTAGAGGTGATTACGGTGAAATAACAAATACCTATACAATACTGTATTGAACAGCTCTCTTTATTTGCTCCTTAAACTGCATAATGCCTAGTTTAGAAAACCGTTCACGATAAATGTAAGAGGGGGCATGAGATAATATTATGTTTACTTATCCCTATAGCTAACGAATGTGTTTGTGGGGTATGAAAATGAAGAGTCAAAATCAATATCTCTTTATCCTGCAATTTGTCACCTCCATCATAGCTCCTCGTCAGTCATTGTTGTAAGCTATGTCCTTCGCAACTGACAGTCAGTACAGAGAGATCTTACAGAGAGGAGGAGAAAGGAAACAATGTTTCTATATCTCATCTTCATTTGCATTGTGTGCCCTGGCTGTGCCAGAACTGAATTTAATTGTGATGTAATTTGCTAAATCTCTCATACAAATTTAAAGGAAAACTGAACATCATCTGATTTAAAAATAAATAAATAAATAAAAATAAGAATAAGAATAAATAATAATAAAAATAAAAAGGTTGTAGGTGATTTTTAGACTTGGCAGGAGGGCATTCCCTCCAATGGCCATTGGAGCAACTAAATGACCTCCATTTGTCTAAATATACATAGGGATTAAGGACAGAGCGCAGGTAACTTTTTCTTTTCTTTGGTTTTTACTATATATTGGGGCTGATGTGTACTGTAGTCATTGCTGCCGGCCCAGTAGTGATGGTAGTGAGCGCAGGACTTTTCTTTTTGTATTTGATTTTTAGACTTGTAGATTAATTTTGGGCTGATTGAGTGATCGGTCGAAGTTATGAACTCTGAGTTGAAATGTACCCAAAATGCGTTATGCTGAGCATGTTTGATGAAGAATCCACCTGTGGTAAAAGAGAGAGATGGCTGATTAGGGGAATAAACATGATTGATTGGCTAGGAGTCACTTGCTAAATGTTTTATTCACAGATCAGCTGAGCAGTAAGCAACAGAAGGGGAAAAAAAAAAGTTTGTCTGTGAACCAAATGTTGGGAAAATGCCCCTATAGGTATTCTGTGAAATATATTTGTATAGTATTTTAATTTTTATTTATGTATTTGGCAGCATGCTAATTGGAGCGTTTTTGCACCCTTTTTGTCCTTCAGTTTTGGTTCCCAAATCGGAATTTCGGTTTCAAAATTCTGCTGAGCCAAGCTTACATTCAGCTGAAATTCAGGAATCCTGAAAATGTTTATATTTTGGGGAAACGTGGTTCAACCTAATTGTCTTGCCATGCATATGTATAGCAATTTTCAATATTTTGCTCCATGCTATAAACTCCCCTTTAAGATTATAAAGAAAATATTAAGATTTTTCATTAAAATCCCAAATTGTAAAGAATTTGATGAATTACAAAACTCAGGCTAAAATAGATTAAATGTGATTATAGCCAAATTGGAAATTTCCCTGTTTCGTCAACTTTTTGCCTACATTTTGTCAATAAGATTTGGATTAATTGCAAATCAAAATTCAATGAATATTTCTCTAATTATCAACATCAAGTGCCCAAGCTTTGTGAAAGCATTGATTAGAAATTGTCCTCCCCATGTTAGAATCTAGTCTGCTAGTGTTAAGGAACCTTAGTAGTAGATGTTTTATGTCACAAGAAAGGAATGTAGGACAGCTGTCAGATGAGCAATGCATAAATCTTTTTTAGATGCAGATTAAAATAAGAAGTCAATATTTTATACATCAACGTTCCTTTGTGCAAAATAAACAAAAACAAAAAAAACAAATATTATGCATATGAGAAATATAGAAGTGAATTATTCTAAATTCTTAAAATATAAAACAAATTATGCAGCAAATATAACGGGGTCACTATAAGGCACTCAATCTACATTACGTCAAACCAAGCAAGTGAAGGTCCCTCCTTGTGAGAGTTTATAGTGTAAAGTAATGATATTAACTATAGTAATTGAGTTACAATTGTGATGTGTCCAATCCTCCAGAAAGGCATTTGCAAACATTTATTAACAGCTTAAAGAGCTTTTAATTCTGATGAGGATGGTGATGAAATTACATTGAGTATTCCATTTGTTCCCCTGCCACTAAACAAATGAAGTGATTAAACCCTATCAAAAAGCATCAGTTATGCTGCATTAGCCATGAGAAAGCTAATTATCCCAATTAGAGGGCTGATTTATAATTAATGGCATGGACCAAGTGATAATTGGATGTTAATGGATAACAGTTTTTTTTTCTGTTTCAAAACCATCTCTGTCGTTCCCAAAGGCCGCTCTGCCCTGGTGCTCTGAGCGCAGAGTAAATGAGAAAATAAATCTGTTATTAGTTTGTTCAATGGGAACCGTTCGAGCTGGAACTCTGGGGAATTTAATGCAGTTTGCTGGCGAAAGTGGGGGAGCAGCTGTTGGTATCTCAGTCATCTGGCTCTATCTCATCTCTGCAGTATCAAACCAGCAAAAGTCTGAATGTGGTAAATCGGGTAGGACAGGCAAGCTGACAAAGTTCAGAAGTCTTAGGGGGCCTTTTTACCTAGTACTGAGTTAAAGGAATGCACCAAACACCTAAAGCACTGTAGCTTTCTAAAGCGCTTTATGTGTAAAGAGTGTGTCCTTTTTCATTTTTAAAAAAAGTGCAGATTTCAATAGAAATGTTAACTTTTTATTTATTAATCTTGTTACACCTGCAGGCTATCAAAAAGACAACCAGTCCTTTTACTTCCTGGTTTGGTTAGCTCAGTGGAGCTAGACTCAAGAGGCAGCAATTGCCTAGAGCACCTGCCTTGTACAGACTTCTTATTGAGCTGCATTGGGAGACTCTGATTGGACATCCACAAAAAGTCTGGACAGGGTTAGAAGGGGAGGGCTTACAAAGGCTACAAAAAATACATCTGCAGCTTGTGCAAGCTGTTATGGTATACCCTCAAAGAAATATATAATTAAATACATGCATGGTGTCATTGTGGACATATCTCTTAAATAGTGACTTTTTTTTTGTGTGTGTATGGAGTGTCCCTTTAACAACTGACTTGTAAAATATAGATCAATGTATTCTTTACATGTCAAGGGGAGATCTGCTATTGAGCTAGCGATCCTTTGTAGTACAATCCGGCATTGGGTTGGGTAAAATCTCTATTTCAGCAAGTCTTCATTTCAAAGTATGTTGAGTTTCACAGATCATGCCTGAGCACCAATAATTTGAGCAGGGCAAAAAAATAGTTTTTTAAAAGGAATACATTCCACATTAATTATGACCTAGCTAGAATGTGTAGGGTTCTTTCAATTTACAGTGAGTTGCAGTAAATTGAAAATCGAGTAGTGAAATGTAGAATAACCTCTGATTTGAAGAAATGTTCCAATATGGCTAGTTTAGAGAACATTTAGCAATTTTTTTTCATTTCCAGTTCACAATAATTCACTGATTAAGGAATAAACCATAATTTTTACAGAGACACACCTTAGATATTCACTGCTTTATATTTTCAGTAAGTAGGAATTGTGAAATCTTGGCCAAAATTTATTCTCCTTTTGAGATTTTTTTTTTCAGTTCTGTTAATTATACCTAAAATTATTATTTTTTGCATCTTCATCACCACTTCCTGTTTAGTAAAAAATATACCTAAATATAATGTGTATATAGTTTGGTGTGATCTGCTTCCTGTACACCTGGGAATTTGAGCCAAAACATTAAGTCACCATTGGAGGACTCTGAAGAGTTGTCCTAGTTTGTTTTTGATACTCAGGAGCCATGAAATCCAATGTGGACAAAGCAGGTCAACTCAATACCCCATCGGCACGTAGTGTATCTGTACTTTCTCAGAATTGAGGTTAACTTAAGTGACAGATGAGTTGTGATGATAGCTGACAGTTAAGCCAAAGTTGCTAAGTAGGGAAAAAAATTCCCAAAAGGTCAGTTTGTAGATTTATTTATTTTTATTCAGTTGGCCGTTTTGGCTTACATCCTACGAAATGGACAAGGTTATTCACTAAACTCTGAATTACAAATGGAAAAAACATAGTCAAAAATAGCCAAATTGGAATTTCTTTCCAAATCAGATATTTTCACCTCATTTTCAGAATTCATTTACAGAAAGTAATTTAAGTGAATAACTTCAATAACTTTCCATAATTTGCATTTGTACCCCTATTCAACCATCAAGCATTTCAGATCAGTGAAGGCTTATCTGAGGCCCTACTTCTTCAATAAGGCTCCCACCTATAGGACAAATGTTTGCTTTGATTGCTCCAGATGGACTGACGTTGCTTTTGATTTTACCTTCTTATCTTCCAGCTCTGTCCATAAGTGACATACTTATACTTTGTTACAGTGGTTTACACTCTCAGATTCCTCTGTTTATGTTCTGGAATGACAGCAGCACTAGTTGCTCTTATTTGCTTTTGACTAACAAAGATCTCCATTCATCGCAAACGCTGCATTCTACTCCATGATAACGTTTAACGCCCCTCATATTGAATTAATGCAAATATACTTTAATACATGCAAAACCTTAGCCCTAAATCTGGTCTTTTGTATCCTGCCCCTTGTTCAGACTTTACACAAGTAAATTGAAGCTATCCCATTTTCAGGCTACTGATACGTTAAATCATATTTTTGAACAAAAAAAGGTCTATCGTAGTCATTTCAGCAACATAACCTAAACATATCTTTGTTATACAATCAGCAAGGAGAAGGATTCTCCTGATCACATGCTCAGAAGAGAACTTACTGAGCATGGACATGTTGTAAGACTGGACAGGAAGTTGGACACGATATTGGTTTCGTTCATCCTAACAGGAAACAGAATGGGATTTTAAATCATAGGATATCTATCCATCTTATGGAATATTTCACATAGGTTTTTAATGGTACAACTTTTTCTTTGTGTAGCCGAAATGCGAATTTGAGTTTTATTTGAGTCAAAGTTGGTCACAAATGTGATAAGGAAAACCAGTTCTGTTCTAGCCTTACTTATTTTGTGTGTGGTCTGAAAAGGTGGGCGACATCCAACCCATTGTTTAGGAACTGCACATTTCTGAGAGAAGGTTAGGCAGGTATAGTAGATACAATAACACTGCGCTTGTTTTGAGAATTAGATTACGGAGTATTTCATGCCTTTTTACGTGCGATGAGTCATTCTAAGTTCAAGAACAAAGCACAAATGCTCAATAGAAACAGGTTCTTTTACATTCAACCCCAGGTTGAAAAAAACAAAACCAGGTCAACTTTTAAAGTACTTTGGGGTACACAACCTATGACCACAGGCATTATTATTATTTAGATTATTGTAAAGGGACAATATTTTTTAAAACAGTTTGAAATTGAGACTTATTCTCTACACTTGGAATTCTTTAGAGCTTTCAAGTAAAATGTACATATCAGGTACTATATGTACCTTCCATTTTTTTTCTTTGAAATTTGCAATTCCATCTCATATTCTCCACAATTCCCAATTTAGAGAATTACCTCAATTGTGTATATGTGTTTGTGTGTGTATGTGTGTATATGTATGTATGTATGTATGTATGTATGTATATATATATATATATATATATATAATATATATATATATATATATATATATATATATATATATATATATATATATATATATACATATATAACAATAAGATAGCTTGGCACTCTCCTTAACAGAATTCTAAGTATACCTGCCTGGGTGCCATCCACAGTGCGTCCAATATATAAACAAAGAAAAATCCAGGATGCACTCGCAGGACTTTGTGAGAAATATTGTGATTTATTTAAATAATGTGCATTCAGCAACCAAAAAACGATGTTTCGACCCCTGCGGGTCTTTCTCAAGGTTCAATTTTCTTTGTTTATTTATATATATATATATATATATATATATATATACATATATGAAATGTGTATATATACTACTAAATCCATACTAAGAGCTGTCAATGATACATAATTGGGTAACTGTTCATTTTGGGGGTGTATTTTTCATATATATCACAGTGATATATAAAATCAGTATAGAAAATAAATGATGCACAACCCAGAGTTTGTTAAAATTTAGCTGAAAAAATAATGACTCTACCCAGACAGCCAGCCAGATAAACTTAACAAGGAGAGTCAACCAAGTTTTAATAAGGAACAGCTCCCCAACCACAAAACTAGCGCCTTGCTTGGTACCTGAAAAGCCAATTAAAACGCCACTTTCACGGTCTGACAGAAAAACATCCATTTTACGGCTGCAGCAAGTTAAAAGTGCAGGGTGGTAAATTTAGAGCTTATGCCGTCATGTAAATCAAGTTGGAACAGGTCAACGGAAGGAGTGTGGCTTCCACTATTGGGAAGACCGACACCTTAGAACCATAACATGGAACACTAATACATACATTGTATTTGTTAATGTGATCAGCACTCTGTACAGTAGCCGTATAAAATGGAGCAGACAGGTTTTATATGGCAAGCCGGACAGTAAAGATACACACTTAACAAGACTACACAATGGCTTTCAGCAAAACCTGGATCTCTGGCCAAACTTTCTTCCTTTAATCTCACTTGGCAGAAAAATAAATGTGATTTAGATAGCACAGTAAAATTTAACCCCTTTTTACAATGGGACAATATGTTTTCTTTCTTCTTTATTTTATTTTTTTCATTTAAGGGGGGGGAGGAGAAACTGTAAATGCGTTGGGTAAACTTGAAAAGTTAAAACATCTTGTTTTATCAATATAAGTCCTCTTTACAAGGAATCCATTTAAACGACAATGATTGGTACAAACATACATTTGCTTTGTGGTTTGCTCACTAGACAATGAATTGTGAAGAATTGAAACAATGAATTGCATACTTTAGGACAAACTTAGAAACTTTGTCAAACTCTTTTTGGCAATTCTCTTGTCCATTTTCCTTAACTCCCAGTTCAGTGATTAAACCTCTGTTTCACATTTGCTTATTACGTATAATATAATCAGAGACATGTCTGTCTTTGTTCCCTTTTGTGTGTTGTGTTTTTAATGTAAATTGTATCATAGTGATGCTTTAATAATCCTGTAATGTTTCAGATCCCTTGAGCTTTTATTTGGTAATTATGTAAATTATTATTATTATTATTATTATGATATTTATTTAGTGCCATCAAATTCCGCAGCGCTTTACAATGGGTGGACGAACAGACGTGTAGTTGTAACCAGAGAAGTTGGACATACAGGAACAAAGGGGTTGAGGGCCCTGCTCAATGAGCTTACATGCTAGAGGGAGTGGGGTAAAATTACACAAAGGTAAGGATAGTATTGGACTAGTGACAGTTGCAGAAGAGGAATCAGTCGGGAGCTATTAACAGTTTAATTGATACGCTTTTATGAAGAAGTGGGTTTTTAATGATTTTTTGAAGGAGTGGAGACTGGGTGAGCTTCTAACGGAGGAGGGAAGCGAGTTCCACAGGAACGGTGCAGCCCTCGAGAAATCCTGAAGGCGAGCATCAGAGGTGGGAGTACGGGCAGAAGATACACGTAAATGAATCAGACAACACAGAACATGACACATGGGGGGGACTATTAATAAATTGGAAAGTGTAAAGTGTGGGTGGAGAAAAGACATATCACACAGTGATATAAACGCTCTGACATATGATGACCCATGACTTATTGCTATATGAGTGTGAGCACACATGGTGCCCATAACTCTTCAGTTACCATGATATTTGTTTCAATATTATGCATTAAAGCTCTGTTATACTGTTTGTCACATGAACAAATAGAGGCAAAAAAAGCTTTTCCCACTTGACTGGTGACTAATTACTACATGATCATGAAACTAGTAAGACAGGGAGAAGATTTTTTTTGTGTGTGCATTTTACTGATACAACTATTAGTACTTTTTTGTTTGTTTGACTTTGTTTTTGTTTTTACTCTGTGTTAAAACACTCTCTTTCTGAGGCGGCATGGAGGGCATTCAGCCTGTGACATGCATACATCACTTAGCCATGCTAAAACAAATATTTTTGCTATAAAAATATTAAATTCCATTTTTGTTACCTGTTCTCTGACACTTATTTTCAAGTCATTCCTTGCAAGGAAACCTGTTCCATTATGATGCACTTTGAATGGATTTCAAAATCTATATTCCTGTATACCTTGTTTTTAGAATTATTGTGGTGTCCTTTAAAAAAAAAAAAAAAAAAAAAATTTCCCATACAGTTCACCTTTTCTTCCCCTAAACTACTAATTGTGGAGAATTGACAAGGAGAACTGCACATTTTAGGCAAAATAACTAGTTTGAATATCAGACATGGAGTTGCATATCCCTTGTTGGTTCTCCAAAGTTCTCAGTTTAGTACATTAACCCCTTTGTGTTTATCACTTGCATCATTATAGTTTGCTGTAGTACATGTTGGCTACACTGTTGTGTTTGTTGTTGATGTTGTAATTCCTCTCAAACTGTTTTAACGGCTATGGAAAATGTATTGATTAATAATAGAAAGGGATGTCTTTTCAGGGATCTCTAATCATGCAGCACTATGGGATGAATGGTTATTCTCTGCATGCCATGAACTCACTCAGCGCAATGTATAACCTACACCAACAAGCAGCACAGCAGGCACAGCATGCCCCAGACTACAGACCATCTGTCCACGCACTTACACTGGCAGAGAGACTTGCTGGTAAGGACAACTATGAGCCAATCTATTTGGTGTGTTAACAATGCCTGAATGATACGTTTAAATGCTTGTGTAACAAACAGCTTGAGGACAAAAGGAATTGCAGTCAGGGATATTCCCTAAACCAGGAATTGCTGGAAATGGTAACAGGGAACTGCACTTCTGTCCAACGTAACTAAGATTTAAAAAAATAAATTATATTATTTTCTAATTTAAACATTTGATCAAAATTCTGCCAAGACAGTTTTATATGTTCAGTAGTTTTGTAAACCATTAAATATAGAATTACAAAATAAATGCAAGGAGTTATAATGTATTTATGAAGAATTCCTTTTGTGTAGTTCCGTTTTCAGACGTCATTATAGGTCCTTGTTTTAAAAATTTCAAGGTTCTAGTTTGTGCTTGTTGCTGTCATGAGACATAACACGCTTGTAATGGCCACCAACGTCAAGCTATAGACATATCTGGAAGAGTCACTGTGTCAAGGTTATACGTGTCCTAGACTGCATGGACACATTTTGAAATGTTGAAAAATGGCTTTATTTTTATAGTTAAATACACAAAATAACATCAACATGTTTTTAACTAGGAATATTACACTTCACGTTGATAGCTTCCAAATATGAGCAGGAGTATGTTGTTACTCAACTCAATAGTAGTTAAATTATTGACCTTTGAATGATGAAATAATGGGTTGACCTTGGTGATCTCACTGGCTCCCAATTTTGATTCCTTATTTTTAATTCCAATAGCCTCACTACCTGTGATCTTCTCTTATCTTTTATTCCTGCTTGGATTCCTCCCCCCCACCACCCCTCAGTTTATCTCCAAGCATTCTTCAACTGTCATAATCAAACATTTATACTAAAATGGTCTTCTTGGTATAGACTCTGTTCTGAGGTCATTCACCACTGTAGATACCTGTGTCCAGGTACTGAATGCTCACTAAACATGTGCAAAAATTAGTTTGAAATGATTTGTCCAAAGACAAGTTCTGGTAATCACGGAAAAAATCGGTTCCAAATCTTTTTCACCTGTAGTTTTACCTGTGGAGTCTACAGATTATATTTATTTGGATTCTGTTTGTTCCTGTATTGATTTAACAGGAATTTTATTCAGGCGAAATGCTTCAAATACATTGTGCAGGACGCTGAGAGAAGTTAGTTTATCTTTTTTCTAATACAACAAACCCCAAACTTTAGCTGTCCTTAAAATTCAATCACCTTGACCAAGCACTTTCTAAATGTAAAAAAAATATTGGGTAAATAAAATGTTTGGAAAAGTGCTAGGCCATATTGGTTCCCAAGAACATCTGGATTTTATGTGTTTGCTGTATTCTTCATCCTAGCTCCATTTAATGCTATATATTATATTCTTCTCCATCTTCAAATCTTCCTTTTCTTAATGCCCTCTTATCCATTCTGCCCTATTTTATCTCCTTGCAACCGTGTGAGAAATGATGTTCCCATTCCCACTCACGGTTCTAATTTAGAATGTTTAGGTGTACAGGCACTTACCATACAACAAAGTTGTAAATATATTTTATACCTTGGAATAATGGTTAATGACAGACAGACGATACATTGTTTTTTATCTCCCAGCAAAAAAAATGGGTAATGCATATATGTGTACATAGCAATGCATACCTTTTCCAATAATTAAATTTGCCCTATTTTATCTTCCAACGGCTGTACATTTCAAGACATTATCCTAGAAGCCCGTTATGGATCCCAGCACCGCAAACAGAGAAGGAGTCGCACTGCGTTCACGGCACAGCAGCTGGAAGCTCTGGAGAAGACCTTCCAGAAAACTCACTATCCTGATGTGGTGATGAGGGAGAGGCTTGCCATGTGCACCAACCTCCCAGAAGCTCGAGTACAGGTAATTGCAGACCCATAGCACTATTTTCTTCAGTAACAGAAAATAAACAGGAAAAGTGTTTTTGTGCAAGTAAAATGTCCAATAAATTGCTTAAATTGTTTAGTGTGGGGGTTACCAAAATCTCAAGCCTTATAGATACCAAATAATAGACATGTGGAATTTGTTTTGTTCCGAATGTACATTCAGACAAATTTCGTGAAATTCGGACATTCGGATGCTTACGAATGTCCGAAGTCTGAATTGCCGAATTTCTGAAGTGCAAACTGAACCTAATTGCCAAAGGCCCGAATTGCTAAAGTCCCGAATTGTGTTAGGGTTTAGGGGCTAGGGTCCGAGTTACTGAAGTTCCGAATTGCCAAAGTCCCTAATTTTGATGTGCCGAACCAAACCGAATGCCTTTGGTCCGAATTGCCGAAGCAGACACATTTTTTTTTCTTACCTGAATTTCCAAACCGAACCAAATTTTTTGCCCGTGCACATCCCTACCAAATAATTAAAGTTCAAGATCTACTGATGGGCCACCTTTTGGCTACTCCTGCTGTAGCATTCTGCTCTGAACTGTTTTCATTCTCTTCCATGTTTGCTGTCTAGTTCATAATTTTTCTAGAACAAGCCCTTCTCTACAGTTTTGCCTTTTGCATTGCAGATTGTACTCTTTTGGGCTTTGAGAAAGGGTCATTATAGGTCTATTATTAACCCACCTTCACTCAATTCTACTTTATTCCCTAGACTTCAGATTTACAAAACCCTCCCTTCCTTGTAAACTCTGCTCTTTAAAGTAAAGATTAAAATAATTACATTTTCTGTTTAAAAGGGAGGAGAGCTTTTTCATACACATACCATTTGAAGGGGACATCTGGTAAACCCACCTCAGACTTACATCTGCTGGAAGAAAAAAGTTTGACCCAACCACTAAATTATCAAATGCATTGTAAATACATGCATGTAAACATTATTTATACTAATAGCAGCAAGAATTTAAGCAAATATCCGGACAATTAGTGATGTGCAAATGATTTACCTTAACATGACAAACCATTATAGATACGAGTATAAAACACGATTTAAATAAGATTTTGCCTTATCTATTCCATAGGTTTGGTTTAAGAACAGAAGAGCCAAGTTTCGTAAGAAGCAGAGAAGTCTTCAGAAAGAGCAGTTGCAGAAACAGAAGGACTCAGAAGTGAGCAGCAACAGTGAGAGCAAGGTTGACTCCGCCCCTGCGGATCCTGCAACACCCAGCCATGACTCCAAGAAACCTTACAGCTCAGTGACTGATACTAGCGCTGACCTTAACCTCACCCTCTCTGAACAGTCTGCAGGTGAATCTGCAGGAGAAGAGCAGACCGACAAGGAGGAAGAGCCCAAAACACCACATGCAGAACCCAAGATAGAGAAAATTCAAACCCCAGACACCAAGATTTTAAATTGCAAGAGAGCAAGCCCCAAATCAGGTGAGTCTAAACCCCTTCTGATGAAATCTTCTGAATCATATATGTCTTTTTACACAACAGAGATGGAGAACACATAATATAAACTAGTTTGTTACCTTGGGGATGGGGGGGATTTTATGCCTGCATATTAAAATCACCCCATGTCTGCACGTTATTCCTTGTTCTTCACCTACATTTCTTTTGTAATATAGCATCTAACAGGACAGTGCCTGACATATTTATAAAGTCACCGAAGAGTGAATTATTGGGAATTCAAAGTGAATTTAATTTTTTAAGCCAAAACAGCCCATCCAAAAATATAGTTGACTTGGAGAATTTATCTAATTCGGCTATTTTTGCGTATAATTTGAAGTTGACTTTGAACTCGCTATAGATTTGCAACAATTAACACATTTGTGTCCCAGAACTATATTTGACATTAATAACATAAAGACAGAGAGCTGATTGTAAACTGATTGTTTGCAAAAATAAATAAAGGGATTGTAAAGATTGGTTTCAATAATCACCTTTAAAAAAATTTTTTTAAAAATGACTGAAAGTGGTATTCACCTGATTGGGTAATTTATTGGTAATTTAAATAAGGTAAAATATTAAACATGAAATCACATTAATGATGAATTCTGACAGTAATCCTAATATTACAAATTCCGAATCCGCATTTTTATTTTAAATTTTATTAACTGTCTTTTTAGCCACTTTGTAGTAATGTACTACTGCTAAACAATTTTGAAAAAAAAGCATTTTATAAATAATTATTTTCTGAAACGCTGAATTTATTTTTATTGCAGAATCGCCAGTCAGTGCCACAATGACGCCTTCATCCAGCAGTTGTCTCACCCCAACCCATTCTTATTCATCTTCCCCTCTCAGCCTGTTTCGCTTACAGGAACAATTCCGCCAGCATATGGCAGCCACCAACAACTTGGTCCATTACTCGTCCTTTGACATGGCTAGTCCTCCAGCAGTGCCCTACTTGGGAATGAATGTCAGTATGGCTCCACTGAGTTCCCTCCACTGTCAGTCCTATTACCAGTCACTGTCCCATGCTCAGCAAGTGTGGTCTTCTCCCATCCTCCAAACACCAGGAGGCCTCCCAAGCCTTAACAGCAAAACAACTAGTATTGAGAACTTAAGGCTCAGAGCAAAGCAACATGCTGCTTCCTTGGGACTTGACACTCTTCCTAACTGACTTCAAAACATTGGCCAATAGATGCTACATTTAGATGAGTGGCTACCAAATGTTTCAGTTCAATTCATTTCTTTTTCATGTAGTGAAAACAGTTGCAAGCATCTTGAACGCATTGCTTCCAAACATAAATAGGTCATGTTTGTCAAGGAATGATCAACTGGTTTTATTCTAATAACAGATATAGATTAATTAAATTGTTGTCAAATTGTAACATCTTTGTACTGTGAGTAAACAATGATCAGAAGAGGGCTTGTAGACAATATTATCTATCTGTTGGCTAGGTTATCTTTCTAAAACACCCTGAGGACCACGTGAGCAAACATCTTTCACAACCACACAGATCTTGAAGAACATTGCGATGGATGTATCTGTGATGCCTGATTTACAATATTTAACCTACAGGGACATTCTGCTAAGGTCCATTGTAAGAAATAAGTGTGTATGAGTGCGGGGGAAGGGGTAAACAGAGCAGGATTACCTTTGAGGTGCCCCTCTGCAGTCGCGTAGGGCCCATGAGTTAGACAGGTGCCCTGGAACCATACATTTGGTTGGCCCCATTAAACTTTCCTTGTGCAGAATGAAGGGGGATGCCCATACTGGTAACCTGCCTAGGTCCTGTTGGAATTGTAATCCTTCTCTTGGGGGTAAAAGATTAGCTACATCATTTTGTTGATCAATCCATTTGAATCATGCCACACATATTTAGCATGTGCCAGCCTACACCTTAAAAAAAAAAAAAGAAAAAAAGAAATGCCAAAATAATTTTGCATTTCTGGTTTGGTGTTTCTAAGCGTACATTTAGTATTGCTGATATCCTGGAGATTATTTAGAAAGAACAAGAATAATATAAAAACAGAGTGGTTTATCGTGTCTGAATTCTCTTTCATTTATTAATGTCTCGGTATAACACCTTGGCATAGCAATACGTATGAAGAGAATGTGTTGTTACCACAACTTTCCTGCCATGGGTTGGCATCTGTGCCAGGAACTTTGTGTTGGGAACTGTTGGTTTATAAAATCTATAAAACTCTGAAAATTAATCATAACGCAATATCTCTGTGATGTATCTGGTTTCATAAACAGATGATAACATTGCCTTCACCGAATGACATAAATCTCACATGCTAGAACTACGTTTAAATGTTTGTATTAGAAAGTCAGTGGATTTTTGGGCTGATTAGGCAGTAAAAGCAGTAATAGTGTGAATATTTTTCCGTGATGAGGATGTTGGCTATTGACCCATTTTTTCAAAGTATAGATAAGAATAAAAACTCTACACAGAATACAAATAATTAGTGCAGAAGGTATATTTTTACAAGAGGTCACCCTTAGTTTAAGACGGCAAATCAGTTGGTATTCAAACAAAGATTAAATATAAATGTATTGATAAAACTACATCTACATTACAGAAATAATACATGTGTTTCATAATGAATGCTTTTTATGAATTGTTAGTAATAGAACACCACCTAGCGGGATATTTCCATGCAATCACATTACTCAAAGGAAGTCCACATTAAGATATTGACCGAATAGCAATAGAATTGTCTGGACAGCTCAACAGAATTTAGGCAATTCCCCAGCTAATGACTTTCAGGCACGATCTATGGCCATAATTCTGTTGGCTTGGCACGGTGACTTATCTAGTTTCGCAACAGTTAAAGGACCTCACATAGTCCAGCTATGGTAACTTTATATCCTCCTGTATGGTCAAGATTGTGATCCTTCATAAAATGAAATGATAAACAATACTCCCATTTCTATGTAGGGATTTATTTATATCTAGCTTGAATAAACCAGGCTTTGATAAATTCCAGTATATTGGAAACTGTTTACTTCTGGTTAATTTCATTTGTTCTCAGCTCTAATTTTTCATGAGAACTTAAACAATATCACAATGTACTTTCAGTTTCAAATCTGGTGGTTTTAGTAAACATTTAAAAGATCAAAAATAGTGTATGTCAACTTGGTACCTCTTCTCCTCCATGCGATTTCATCATTAATGTCCCCTAATTACATTACTTCATGTATTCCTACATTTATTACTTTCACTACTGAGTCCAAGAATTACAACTAAGTTATCATGATCAATATCTGTGAGTTGTGTGCAACACCATACTATATGTTGGAATCTGAATAGTCACTACCTCAAAATTTGCATGGGAAGCCTTAGACTCCAAGGACGGACTGATAGATCAAAGGAAATTTAGAATTTTTTTTTAAATCTCGTTGATGGGCATAGGAGTGTGGTCTGGACCTCCAGTGGCACGGAACAGTTCTGCACAGCTTCCTCCATAATTATCTAGAATCATTTTGGAAATGCCATGTAGGAAATGGAGTCAGCGTGCTTTATATCTGATATCAAAATGTAGTGGCTATAGTGGCTAGATTACCCTTTCAATAGGTGATTCTTGTATAAAATAATCCAGGGCAGCACTGCCTACATTACAGGCCCACAATGTACATTTTCAATTTCCCTTTTTTTAAAGGAGAAATTTAGTCAACTAATGTGTAGATTTTAGATGTTTATTAATGCACTCTGACTGCTAAACATTGGTGATTGCCCCTTTAAAGTCTGAATGCAACTGCATCACAGTCATGTACAAATTGCCCCTTTAAACACTAAATGCAATGTATCTTGGTTATGTACAAAGTGTAAAAATGCTGTCATTTCTCTGAAATAAATCCCCGCTTGTATATAGGTAAATGGTTGAAATGTCCTTTGTGTGTTATATGTCAGTGTTGCTTCCCAGATTGTGTCACTTTCGACCTGAGTTAGGTTCGGCTCTGTCTGATTGGCTTGTAATATACCACGGAGCGATGGCCTGAGGCTGCGAGCAAGGGCAGAGGTTACTTTGTTTTAATGTATTACTAAACCTCCACTGGCTCAATCATGAATCAGGTCACTATATTTTAGGGGGAAACATTGAGGTCAATGTTGCAAAGGACAGGCAGTATTTAACTCTTAAAGAACCCATTTAACTTTTATTAGTCAGGCAATAGCTTTCTCAAGGCACATTTTAATATTCTTTTAAAATGTAAAGTGTCATTTTTAAAGGTACAGAACTGGGTTATAAATAAAATCACCTACTTTGCTATTTAATTCGGCATTCTCTGCCTCCATCTAAGTGCTATCCCTGGTCTAATAATACAGACAACTTTTATTGTATCGAGAATGAAATAATTCTATTTAGTACCATACATACGTAGATGGTTTTCTGCCATAAAAGCAAAATACCCTTTAATTGCTGTATTGCTGAAAAAGTATTTAGATGTTGTTTTGACGACCATATAGTAACAAGTATTTTCACCTGTGTCTATTAGCCGTCTGATAAAAACAAACATTGTGCTTTTTGTTTTGGTTTTTTTTATGACTTTGCTTCCGCATAACTTTGACACAAGGTTAAAAAAAAATCTGGGAGATTATACTCACACACTGGTGTGCATTGCCGGGACTTCGAAGTGAATTTAAAATGTTTACATAACAATTTCCAGTCTGAAAACATAGCTGAATTGGAGAAAATGAAAGAAACGAAATATACAATAAATTTCATACTAAACACAATACGTTGAATAACCCTTACTGGTAAATTCACAATTGTAAATCAAATTGTTCGAAAACTTTTCTTAGTTAGCTGTGTGGTCATCTTTGCTGTCTTGGTTCAAAATTTGCAAAATCACAGGCTTTCTTTTTTTATGTATCAATCAAATCAGAAACAAGTTGATAAAGAAATTTCTAGAGAAGAAAATAGTCAGAAAGCTACAGTTTAAATAAATCTGATAACCATATTGTTGTAAACTATTTTGATACGATAGTCCTTTAAAGCACACCGACCGTCCCAATTCTATTATGGGGGGATACCGACAAAACATGGACCCTTGGTGTGCCTTGACGACTGAGTTGTGCTTAACATTAAAAACATGTCGATGGTATTGTGTCTTTAAGATTAGATTCCTGTATTAGCACTTTCTGCGGAAAAAAGTAATTGACTGTTTCTTGAATGTTTTGGGATTCCAGGGTATCTAGGGGAAAACCCATGGAGCTTGCTCTCTGTAGATAAATATATTTTCCAGTAAGTGGAGAAGAAATCACTTTGTCTATCCAGACACTTTGTGCAGAAGTTGCTCATTTGAATTTCGCTTTAAAATTGTATGTATTGCTTTATTTATAAATTATGTGTACAGATGTCGCAGTTGCTGTATATAAAACTTCTGATTTTCAATGTAAAATTAGAATAAATAAACTTAAAACACGCTTGTAAGCCTACTGCTTTTCGTGGGTGTCAATCTAAAAAAAATCTAAATGTCATAATAAAACGAGATGAATTTATAGAATATGACTATTGAACTCTTTTTTTTTTTTCTTCTGTTATGGATAAAGGTCTACATTTTTTTATTTTTTGAATGTAAAATAATAACATAATTATAATATTCAGTTCAGGCTACCCACTGAATTTGACTGCACCTCCTCTTTGTTTCTGCAAATGTTACCTCTTCACCTCCTGATCCATTGAACTCAGGCAAAATATTAAACTAGCTGTCAAAAAATATTCATTTATTTCAACTTATATATATTTATATCTCTATCCATCGTTGGTTTAACCATTGAGTGCAAGTTGTAAAGCAACATGAATGGCATGCCCCTGGCACTGAAATGGTTAAAATGTATAATTTTGTTTTGAAGGAAATTAATACAATATAGATTAATGTTAAATTTAGAATTCTTACAATTGTCAGCACAGAGAATTTCAATTAAAAGAAAAAGACTTGAAGATAGAAGAAAAAATAATATTTGAACAGCTTCTGGGAGAGTCTGGCAGCATTATTCAACAGACAGACACTGTGCTGTAAATGGGGGCACACTGTCAGCTGATACTAGGTGTGAGGATTGTGGTACATATTTTCAGAAGGCACACACAGTGCTTGGATTGTGGTATACATTTTCAGTAGGCACACACAGTGCGGGGATTGTGGTATACATTTTCAGAAGGCACACACAGTGCTGGGATTGTGGTACACATTTTCAGTAGGCACACACAGTTCTGAGATTGTGGTACACATTTTCAGTTGGCACACACAGTGCTGGGATTGTGGTACACATTTTCAGTTGGCACACACAGTGCTTGGATTGTGGTATACATTTTCAGTAGGCACACACAGTGCGGGGATTGTGGTATACATTTTCAGAAGGTACACACAGTTCTGAGATTGTGGTACACATTTTCAGTTGGCACACACAGTGCTGGGATTGTGGTACACATTTTCGGTAGGCACACACATTGCTGAGACTGTGGTACACATTTTCAGTAGGCACACAGTGCTGGGATTGTGGTACACATTTTCAGAAGGCACACACATTGCTGAGATTGTGGTACACATTTTCGGTAGGCACACACATTGCTGAGATTGTGGTACACATTTTCAGTAGGCACACAGTGCTGGGATTGTGGTACACATTTTCGGTAGGCACACACATTGCTGAGATTGTGGTACACATTTTCGGTAGGCACACACATTGCTGAGATTGTGGTACACATTTTCAGAAGGCACACAGTGACATATTTCTAGAGGGTACACAACACTGTTGTTGGATTACATTTATTGAGCAGACACACACACTGTTGTTAATGTCCTTATAGCCTTTTGGTTAAGAATGTAGTTTTATTACACTGACAGTTGGGGTTCAGTTCTTATATGAGCATAACATTCTCTTTATATACTTTGATTTTTGTATCGGGTAAAAACACATTGTTTAAGATGTCACGTACAGTAATTATATTAGTTTATATGGACCAATATATAAGTAAATAAACCTATTCCCACTTGCATGTTCATTCCACAGAAACTCTGTAAGGGAAATTAATGAAGTTTTTCTAAGTTTCAGCAAGGGCATTCACTAAATATATATAAAGTTTATAAACTTATACAGGGCCGGCTTTAGTAGTGTGTGAGCTGTGCGACCGCACAGAGCACCATGGCAGCAGGGGCACTAGGTGGCAGGCCACAAATAATAGTGATAGGGCAGAGCGATATACATGACAGGGCGGAGCCAAACCACTGTGGGGCAGGGTTAAATGGGCTGAGTAATATGAGGCCTGAACCCACTGCTCAATTATTGAGCAGTGTGTGTGTGTGACTATCTGCCTGTAAGTGTGTGTGTGTGTGTGTGTGTGTGTGTATGAATGTCTGCCTGTGAGTGTCTGTCTGTGACTGTGTGTGTTTTTGTGACTGTCTGTCTTTAACTGTGTGTGTGTGTGTGTGTGTGTGTGTGTGACTGTCTGCCTATGACTGTGTAGGTGACTGCCTATAACTGTGTGTGACTGTCTCTAACTGTGTGTGTATGTGTGTGTGAAACTGACTGCCTGTAACTGTTTGTGTGTGAATGTGTTGCAGTCTGCCTGTATGTGTGTGTGAGACTGTCTGCCTCTAACTGTGTGTGTGTGTGTGTGTGTGTGTGACAGTCTGTCTGTAATTGTGTGTGTGAGACTCTCTTCCTGTGACTGTCTGTCTGCAACTGTGTGTGTGACTGCCTGTAACCGTGTGTGACTGTCTGTCTGTAACTGTTGGTCTGACTGTCTGTCTGTGACTGTTTGCTTGACTGTCTGCTTGTGACTTTATGTGGTTTCGTCTAGCTGTGTGTGTGACTGTGTGTAAGTGCCTATGTATATGTGTGAGTCTTTTTACAGTATATGTGTATAACTGTGTGTCTGACTGTTGGTCTGTGTGCATGTGACACACACCTGAATTCACACAAAAACACCTACATTCACACATGGGCATATATGCATTTTTTTTAAAATACACAAATATGTCACACACTGTCCATATAGCTATTACAATGTGCTGTGAACATTTCACGCACAGGGCACTTAAAGGACTAAGGCCGGCCCTGAACATATATGGCATTGGAATATAAATTTGATAACTACATTACACTTGTAAAAATAATGAATAATTAGGAAAAAATATATCACAATTGAATCACAATTCCCAGACCTGATGTGTACAAAACAAGCAGAAAAACACTCACTACATATGAATGGAACCTTTGTATTTCTCAACCTCTAGAACACCTTCTCTGCAGTAGCTGTAAGACCTTTGAGTTGTAATACACAGGCCATCCAGTCTAGGTGTGCTAGTGGAGATTAAATATGGCATTTCAGAATTCATCTCTAGGGGCTTACTGAGTGTGTCTGATGTGCTCTCTCATTGAACAGATTTCACAAGTGACCTAAGTTCTACACATGCTCGACAGCTTAACCAGACAGCAAACATTTATTACCAGTGAGTCAGTTTGTGCTGAAGTGAAAGGAGGGGGAGGCATTATAATACTGCTGTTCTCTATTGTGTATATTTACCATTTACTATTGAAATTTGTAAGTTAACCCCTTCCCCAAAGGAAGCAATGTCAGTAGTTCACACTTTTATAACTATCAATATATATTGTTTGTCTATTATTACAAAGGTTATCTGCTGTGGCTGTGAACTAAGTGCCTCTATGGTCAAGCCACCACTGATATTACATTACTATTATCATATTATAATAATATAAACTAAAAATGATTTACTATTGTATACTTCTCTCCTGTAATAAAAGCCCAGACTATGTTCCTCAACATATAAAAAACACTTTTAAAGTGCCTGAGCTACGTCAAGATACCAAGTTGGGCAATTGTGGAGGACATCTCAATGCTGTGTGCCAGCTGTAAGTTCATCTCACTGGGTCAAAGTTATAAGTCTATATCCAAGTCCGTAGCTTGATGAGACAATGTTTCCATACTGCTGACAATCCGTAGCTTGATGAGACAATGTTTCACTGCTCCCTACTAGTGGCCATGGGCTACCCTGTCACCAATTTACACTTGCTTGACCAGTGAGAATAGCATAAATGTGTATAGCTCAGGCCCGAGAATGTCTGTAAAGGCTTAAAATATCTCAACATATTTAAAAATGTAAAGAAAATGTCGAAGTAAGGACAAGTGTACACAACCTGAATTTGGAAGAAGGAGAATTTAAGGGTTACATAAGGAAATGCCTTCTTACAAAATGATTTGAAGGAGTGTGGAATAGTCTCCAGAATTAAGTGAAACTGCATGGATCTTTGCTTTAATTTACCTGTAAAATCTACCTATAAAATATATTTTTTTCTGCAAAAAAATAAAATAAAATAATAATTTGCATTTTTTTGTTAAAGATATCATGTTATTTAAAAATCGAGGCGCCTGATAAATTATAAAATCCCAGTTCTAACATATGACATTCATTGCCTTACCAGCAGACTCAAAAATAATAATTTGACATTCCCTCAGCCTCTGTGGTAGATATATATCTGGGCCCTAGTTTGTATTATCTAGAGGTTTACAGAGAACGTATGTCTCTCATTGGTCTGTCTTCTCAAAATGACATGTTAAAACCTCATTTGATGGAAATAAGACTTTGAAAAATAGAACGCACCCCAACGTAGCAGTTCTAGGAAGCAGAGCTTAGCTCCAGGGGATAAATGTTTATTAAACTCCTTGTGTCTCGTTTCACCTCAGCTTGAACCAGAGAGAGGTCCATGTTTGCAATTCAACCTTTGGCCTGAGGATAGATAATCAACCATTCTGTGATGACTCAAAGAGACAAATCCATGCTAACAATGTACAGTAATTTTCCGTGAGCAACAGTAACTGTCGTACACTTTGTTTAAAATTCATTACCAGATCAATATAAAGAAGGCAGTATCAGACATATATACCTACATCTTCGGTTAGCATTTCAGAGGGTGTATCGATTCCCCTTCACATTCTTGGGTATTGTAATGGAAGGACATTATTATTTTGTAAGGTGTCAAACCCGCAGGACATGAGTTATGTGATGTGTTTCCATAAAAGTAGAACTCAGCCCATGAAAACTAACACAAATATAAAATAAATATCTAGACTTATATGGGTATAGGAAATATTCCTTTTAAGACCATTTTGAACAATTTCCTCAAATATAAAACAAAAGAAAGTGCAAAGATTATGTCTTGTAATATGTATATGTCTTGTAAATATCTTAATTTTATAACTTACGCAAATTGGAGCACTCACAATTTTCAGAGCCTTAAAACTGTCTCAAGTTGATAAGGATTTCAGACCACTAATGTTATTTATTTCCTTTCTTTTCCTGTACATTACCAATCAATCAATCAATCTTGAGCCAGTTATCCGTATAGGAAAAATATGATCATAGCAGAAAAACAGAACTAATTTGTATATCCAAGTTATTATAATGATTCCTCACTCACATGTTGTAGGGCCCTTGCAGATCTTGTGTTGTAGATAAAGGTTTTTGTATTTGATTAACACCTTCATCTGCATTGGGAAACATTTGTACCAGTCAGCTATATTTCTATAAAGTTTACTTATTTATATTAAAAATGCCAAACTGGAGTAAAAAACAAATGCAAGAAATAGCTACAAAATAACAAATGCAAGCTCCAATACATACTTTTACCCATAGCTCTTTCTTAATCTGTTTTCTTCACATCTTTATATACTGTGAATTTCTACAATAGAGACTTTGTGAAAGTAAATGATACAGTATGCATTCACTCTGTGAATATAGGACCCAAATGAAGTGTATAACTTACAACATTACAACTATGAAAGTATTCAGCCAGCTTGTTGGAACGTGTTGTCTCAAGTTTCCACATATTGACTGCCTTTCTCACAGAACTGCTCTTTACACACATGAATCTATCAGGGATATTCACTTGAATTGTTAGGAATTCAAAGTAATTTTATAGGGAATTTCAAATTAATTCCAAAGTAGCCAAGCTGTGCTTTCTGTTCTGTTTTCCTGGCACTATAGGGTCTTTAGGTCCCCCCCACCATCAGGGTTCCACTCTCACCAGGGAAGAAGGGGTTAAACTCTTACTCTGCGCTGGGGAACTCTCCTCCCTCTTCTGATGTCAGCGCTGAATGTGCATGCGCGGCAAGAGCCACACGCGCATTCAATCAGTCCATAGGAAAGCATTACTCAATGCTTTCCTATGGACGTCAGCATCTTCTCACTGTGATTTTCACTGTGAGAAGCGCGGAAGTGCCTCTAGCGGCTGTCAGGGAGACAGCTACTAGAGGCCGGATTAACCCTCAGTGAAGCATAGCAGTTTCTCTGCAGGGTTAATCCTAGATGGATCTGGCACCCAGACCACTTCTTTGAGCTGAAGTGGTCTGGTTGCCTATAGTGGTCCTTTAAAATTCACTTTGAATTCATAATAACCTCGCATTAACCTAGTTGAATTTGGATTTCCAATAATTCAGTCTTTGGGGAGTAACTTGTATGGTGTTAAATTGTGAAGAAACGAACAAGAAGTCAGAGAGGCAAAGCTGAGTACAGGACCTCCTTGCGGCAGCACAATTCATAGATAGAATTACTTTCAGAATAAAATGTAAAAACAATGAGCTGGTATTTTGTAACAGTATCATATCAAATACAATCTATCACAAGTTTACAGTCTGTGCAAAGATCTTTCCAATTATATTACAGACATAATTAAAGAACTATACTGTACTTTTAATAGTACCATAATAATAGTGGGTGGCGCCTGATAATACCACTGTGGAAACAATATCGAAATCTCAGATCGACCCATGAATGATACAATCATTGCAGGTGACCTTCCGCACTCAAGACCATATCTCCCATAATGGTCTCACAGTCCTAACGCTGGCACGGCATCAGGGTAAATGTAGCCTATAACACAGGTTGCCTACCTCTGCTTTATACTCTCGGATGGTGCTCTGATTATATTGGTATCTGTTTCTCTGTATTGTTCAGCACTGGCAGCAGTGGACAGCTCCCACTGCATGGGAAACGGTCAACGTCAATGCAGAAGAGGGCCACTCAGAGCTTCATAACAACTTTACAGCATTGACTTATAGCCACCGTGATTGATAAAGAAAAGCACAGAACACTGCAGCTATAAGACAGCCCTCAAAGCTGTCAATCAGACAGACAGAACTCTTGTCTCTGGCTACTTGCATTAATTTTGTCCAGGTACTGGAACTCTTAAACAGGTTGTGTGTCATCAAATGGCAGCTTCAATATGGCTGCTGTAAGATTTTAATACAGCTGCCGCTGAGGGATGAATTATTTATCCCATAAACCCTTGCTAGGCAGAGCTTCATGGGATAAGGTCAAAATCTATAAAGCAGAATGAGAAACTTCAGCGAAAATAAATGAATTGAAGTGAATTGATGTTCTAGAAACAATAACATGTTCTAATAACCGGTGCATGTCATCTCAGCAGCTGATACAACATTAATCAGTTATAAATCAGTAGAAATACATTGTAATGAATTGTATTATTATTCACCAGCAATTAGAAATATAAAAGTGAAAGTTTTCCATTAGAATGGATTTTTTTTTTCTTCCTGAAAATGGATTGTCGCAGGCTATATGACCTGTGGGAACATATCCTTGGTGGCAAGGAGAGGTTTAGGTTTAGGGGTCAGGCTGGGGATTGACTGGTGGTGTGGCGTGAGATAGAATGTTGGGTAAGAGACAATGTATGTACGACTTATCTCAGGAGTAGAAGACCGGAGAACCGGTACTGCTGTGTCTGGATCCCCTGCCCTCCCTTCATTTGCCTTTTTAATTTCTCTTGTTCTAACTTGCTCTATTGTCGTGCATTTTTATAGTGATGGTAAAGCATCCCGGTTGGTGAACGTATAGCGCAAAGGTAGGCAACATTTGGTACTCCATATGTTGTGGACTACATGATGTTTTTCTAGCATTATTGCTCTAAGGGCATTAGATGAAATGTATATAAAATATAGAAAATATTTAGATTTTTTTTGTTATCCAGGACCAGCATTAATTTTTAATCCCAGCACCATTAATTAATTGTTACAGAACTGCTAAAATAAAACATACAGTAAGAGGTTTTCTAGATGCATTGGCTTTTATATTTTTTTTGCCAGTTCGTCAAAATAGTCACAATACCCAAATATTCCTATTTTCAGGATTGGATGTAAACACGAGAATATGAAGAGGGCATATAGTCATTTCTCTACAGAAGGTTTGAGACCATGGAAGCTGCATCTTAACCAACCTCAGAATGGGATTTTGCCAAATCTGCATATTGATGATATCTGACAATACACTTCCGCTGCATCACTTAGGGAGTAATTTGTGAATAAAAAAGGGAGTATTTAGGATTTTAATGGAATATACTGATATATCCTCAGGGGAGGAGTGGTGAGGAATCATGCCAGCCCAGAAGAGTTATTAAAGATGGCTGAGGAACAGATATTCCAGCTTTAGCCATCAGTGCTTGATAGATTTCAATTGACTACATTTTTCCTTCAATCTAACAAGCATAATGAGCAGCAAACAATAGTAAAACACTTTTAAGGAATTACCTTATTAAATCTGGTATAATTCAAAGTAGATGCATGTCCTATATTTATTTGTGATTAATTGAAGCTGTAACCACGTTTTGCTGTAAAAATATGCATGTGATATGCACACAGATTCATGTAGCATGGTATTTGCCCCTTGAATGATGGCATAACAATGCTATGTATGCCCACGAGCTCTGTTGGATGTTGCATGGAATACCTTTGCAACTTCCCAAACTATTTTCCTATTTATCAAACATCTGACTACTCAGTCAAAGCTCCTGAGATAGTTCATTAGATTCCTTGAGTGTTGCTACAAATTTTATCAGTTTTCCCAATAGTGTTAGCGGGCAGCGCGGTCACAGACCGCGCAGTGTTTTGGCGCGAACGGCGGCCATCTTGGATCCCGCGGAAGACCGCGAGATCCAGGTCGACCATCTTGATTACTGGCAGACCATCATTCAAACGGTCTGCCTCCCCTTCTCACTACCCTCAACCAACCAAGTGGATACCAACTGTTATAATACTTCAAGGCTTGGATGTTTGGACTGCATATTAAAGGGGCAGACAGCTCTGTTTGTGGAATCATACACCTCAAATATCAATCTAACAGCAATTTGAGGATTTCAGGAACCATCTGTATACGGATTTAAAGAGACACTCCCTGATTATCACACATTACAAGAGTGTACTCTCCAGAGGTGACCCCTCTGAGTGGGGTGACCCCCCACAAGCACACTGATTATTGGTATTAAAGGGGTGACCCCCCTGCACTGGGTGACCCACAGGCGTGTGCTTTAACTGCACCAAGCTGTAAAAATTTGGGGTGACCCCCCCCTAATAGCATTCTGCAGACACGCAGTACCGGCACCCTCCACATTACGACTCGGGTGACCCGTAAATTCCTCCCAACCAATGGAGGTGGAACCTACGGTAATAGGTTTCCTTTGGGCTATTATTATTGGGACACGTCCCAGATCATTATCAGGCAACACAGCCTAAACGAATTTAGCATTTTAAGTTATGACCGCTCATCCCGGTCTCACAGAGGGTGACCCCCTCACTAGCCCATGATTACAGCCAGCGGTGCTATACCTTACAGGACCGGTCCTTGAACCATCTGGGTCCATTATATACACTGGGGAACCCCAGTCATAAGTGGAAAGCCACAGTATTACTATTACCGTTTACTACTCCAGTACTTCGGTAACTGACCCTGTCCTGTCTTCCACAGGCAGACTAACTCAAAATGAGTGAATCTTCTCAGCCAACCCAACCTGACATCCAGTCGATGATCAACTCTGCGGTGGCGGTCTCGATGGAGAAGGCTATAGCCAAATTGTTGGTCCATAATTCGAGCGTGGACCCTGATATTAAAAACGCGGAGAGGGCTACAGGGGACCTTGTCACATCTAAGAGGCATTGGAAGGGCAGTGGCCCAGCCCCACGAAAATCGAAGGGCAAGGCCCCATTGAAGAGGAGCTGCCAGACGGAATGCCAGGGCCCTTCTACCCTTCCGCTGTCGTCCTCTGATGAGCAGGAACATAATTCGCCTCCCGCACCGGAGGTTATGGATGAGTGGAAGGCGGAGGACTCCCCGTCCGAAGAGGAGGACTGGTTTGACACTCACCGGGGTGACCCAGGGTCTGACCTAGTCAAAGACCAGGACGCCCGTCATGGGCATAGGAAACCCTGCATCCAGGCGGACAGTCCGGAAGAGGGCGCTTTCCTTCGACTCCCGCACAATCCGCCACCCAAGGTCATCGGAGTGGGGCCTCCCGGACCACCTGGCCCAATTCCTCCACTTCTGGCTGAGACAGCCGATGGAAAAAGAAGTGCGAGCAAGACTAAAGGCCGAGTGTCCAAGACCCATATTTCCAGACAAGATTGCTCATACCCCGGAATTTGATACTACGGTAGTCCTGTTCATGTCGCGAGCGGGCCGTGACCCACGCAAAGGCATCGAGAAGGGCCTCAAGGCTTCACAGGATAAGCTCTTGGACATGCTGGGCCCACTAGCAAAGATCTTATACCTCGCTGATGACGCCCTCTCAGGAGGCAATGTTCTAGATGCCCACGACATCCGGGAATGGGCACAACGCGCAATGGGCAATACTAACGCCGCCCTTTGTGCGGAGAGATGCAAGGCTGCTTTGCTAAAAATGGACTCCAAACTTCTGGAGCTTGGAAAAAAGGAGTTGGGCCCACAGGCCAACGGCCAATTGTTTGGGGAGTCGTTCATCGGCGAATTGAAGAAACATGTGAATTTGTTCACTACGTTAAGCAAAGCACAAACTTTGATCAAACAAGTCTTCCGGAAACCCGCAACATACAGAGGGGTTTTCGGCAGGGCTGGTCGCCAACGGGGCCGAGCCACCAGCCGCTTCTGGCCGACAGGCCCCAGGAATCAAGCGTCGCAAACTTTCTTCCCACAGAGACCACCGTTTACTAGAGGTTCCTTCCGTCCCAGAGGGGCTCGCACCCACGGCCGCGGGCACATCAATACAGGTGATCACTCAAAGGCCAATGTATTGCCAATCTTATTTAACTGCTGGCAGACTGTCTCTCTTTTCACAGAATTGGGAAAAGATATCCTCCGACGCTTGGATCCTCCGAACGATCAAGGGTTACGAGATAGATTTTACGGACACTCCGACCCAGGCACGTCACCCACAACCAATAAGAACGTCAGCGGGACATGCCAAACTCATCGACGACGAGATTCGAAGCCTGTTCTTCAAAGGAGCGGTCGAATTCGCTCCGGACGACGCGGGTTTCATCAGCAATATATTTGTTGTCCAAAAGAAGACTGGAGACTACCGACCCGTCATCAATCTGCGAGACCTGAACGCATTCGTAGCCTACAGACACTTCAAAATGGAGGGCATTCACCTCCTCAGAGACTTACTCCTGGAACACGACTGGTTCACTCGCTTGGATTTAAAGGACGCCTACCTATGAGTCCCGATTGCCCAGTCCAGTCGGCCATTCCTTCGTTTCCACTGGAGAGGTCGCACGTGTCAATTCACGTGTCTGCCGTTCGGACTCAGTTCCGCCCCTTGGTGCTTCACAAAACTTCTCAAACCAGCAGTGGCGCACTTACGGACATTGGGTACCCGCTGCCCAATATACCTGGACGACATCCTGATATTCTGCGAAAGTGCATCCAGGCTTCGATCTCAGACGAAATTTATAGTGCACTTTCTGGAGTCTTTAGGCTTCATAGTGAACAGAGAAAAGTCGTCGCTCTCCCCATCAAGAACAGTCCAGTTTCTCGGATTCGAGATAGATTCAGTATCATGCACGCTACACCTTCCCAAATCGAAGATTGTGAACATTTGGAAGGACATACGGCGTTTTCTGCGGAGAGACACAGTCCCTCTGAGACTCCTGGCCAGGATAGTAGGGTTGCTGTCATCCTCCATACAAGCAATTTTCCCGGGGCCCCTTCATTATCGGGCCATGCAAAGATTGAAGGCTCACCACCTAAGACGGGGGCACTCGTACGACCAGGAGATCGGGATAACTGCAGAGGTCTGGATGGAACTTCGTTGGTGGCTCCTTCACATGGACAATATATCCGCGGTCCAGTACGCAAACCATCTGGGGGGAGCCAGGTCACGAGCTTTGACAGAGGCTACCAAGGACATATTCTGCTTTTGTCTCCCACGCAACATAACTGTCAGAGCAGAGTACTTACCGGGTCTCAACAACCTCACAGCGGATTGGTTCTCACGTCATTGGCGGGACAACAGCAATTGGCACCTGGACACAACGATCTTTAGTATGGTGAGAACACTCAGAGAACCGCTGCACATAGACCTTTTTGCATCACGCACGAATGCGCAACTACCAAGGTATTACAGCTGGTTACCGGACCCGCAGAGCGAGGCAGTAGATGCATTCCTACAACACTGGCCCTCGATAGGAGCATATGCTTTCCCACCGTTTTCGATGCTGGCTAGGGTGCTTCACAAACTACGTATGACCAAAACATCGTTGATACTAGTAGCACCATTGTGGAGAAGACAAGCATGGTTCCCGGACCTACTAGTGTTGTCGCAGGACCATCCACTAGTACTACCAACGTTTCCAATGCTTCTCACGAACCCGAGTGCGGAACCTCACCCACTAATATTGCAGGACCGTCTAGAATTGGTAGTCTGGACTCTTTCAGGGGATCTTGGGCAGTCTCAGATCTATCGCAAACGACTAAAGATCTCCTATGGGACTCATGGGCACCGGGTACAAGACGTAGCTACATGGCAGCATGGGATGTATGGGACCGCTGGTGTCTGGGACGGGGCCTTGATCCCTTTACAGCACCTGTCTCTGCCATACTAAATTTCCTCTCCTACCTGTTCTCCACCGGAAAATCATACCGATCTATTAATGTTACTCGCTCCGCTATCTCGGCGGCGCATATTCCTATTAACGGTACCCCAGTGGGTCAAGAAGCCTTGGTGTGCAGGCTATTACTGGGCATCAAATTAGCCAGACCACCAGCTCCGAAATATCACGACTATGGGATTGGCCTGATAACACGGCCCTGTCACTCAGACAATTGACCGCCAAACTCACCTTGTTGTTATGCTTAGTCTCCTTTCGACGGGTTTCAGATGTTCGGGCATTCGACGTAGACGGGTTTTCTATAACCCCCGTCGGTGTTACGTTTTTGATATCACGCAGGACGAAGACGGATTCAAAGTCCATGTCCTATCCATTTTTCCTGACGGTCTCTCGCCTTTGTGTCGTCAATACTCTGCTCTGCTATGTAGAGGTTACGGCACCCCTTCGGTCTTCCGGAACCGGACAATTGTTAATTTCGTACACCAAATCTTACAAACCAGTTACTACAACTACACTAGCCAGGTGGATAAGATGGTTACTATCTCTAGCCGGGATTGACACTAGTTTTGGGTCCCATTTGATTAGGGGGGCGGCGGCATCTAGGGCCTTTTTGACGGGAGCCTCTTTGACGGATATTTTACGTACAGCGGACTGGACCAGGGAAAATACCTTCAGGGTGTTTTATTTTTGCCAATCATCGCACGCGTCCTTTTCATTTTTACCGCAGCATTAAAAATGCAAAATAGGAAGCCTCCTGTCATGTAATAAAATTGTAGATTATGCTAACGTAGTGTACAGATAATCTTAATTTTAATAATGACAGGAGGCGAGTATTTTCCCTCCTCTTTCTTCTTTCCCTCCCTATACTCTTGGGACTGTTTTAGGTTCTCTAATTGGTAATCAGTTACTCTAAGGGACACATGCTATAGGATAGAGGTAAAAACTGAACCAGGGGACGCTTAACTCACATGACGATAGCTAGCCAACACATCACTCTCAGATTACAGTTGTATCACACGTTATTCACAGGATTAAAGTATTCAAGAGGTAGAAACGTTATACATTATTAAATTTAAAAATTCAGAATAGACGTTGTTATGTGGACAACAGTTGTTTTCCCACGCCTTTCACTTGTTTCTATTTCTTTCAGCTTGACATCGCCTTGTAAAACAGAGGTCGGTTCTGGGAATCCGCAGTTCATACCACAAGTTGCCAAGTTCTACTGTTCAAGTTCTTCAATGCATCATCAGAAGTTTTTCTCCAGGCATGGGTACATCAAAGAAAGAGGAAATGGAAAGCCTGTCAGGGATTTATATGCTGGATGTGCTGGACTCTGATTGGTTAAAACATTTTTCTTTTGATTGATTGACTTGTGCTGCTGGAGGCATAAAGTAAAGAAAGTTTATGCAAAATACTCGCCTCCTGTCATTATTAAAATTAAGATTATCTGTACACTACGTTAGCATAATCTACAATTATTTGCTTCATTTACCTATTCTGATGTGTGCTACCAGCCTTGATGTTTTTTTCTAGTCTTCCAAAGCCCCGACTTTCTCCTGGTAAACAAATTTGAAACTATGTTGCCAACTATGATCTTGTGCATTTGTTCCAAACTGTGACTCTGGCTTGCCAACCCTGACCTTCTCCTTCTGTTACTAACCCTGAATTTAGGCTGACATCCGTGACCTTTATCTTGTGTTACTAACTCTGAATCTATGCTGTCAGCCCTGACCTTCTAATTGTGTTACTAACTTTGAATCTATGCTGCCAGCCCTGATCTTCTCCTTGTATTACTAACTCTGCATCTATGCTGCCAGCTCTGTATTTCTGCTTGTGTTACCAACACTGAATCTATGCTTTCAGCAGTCACCTTCTACTTCTGTTACCAGCTCTGAATCTAGGCTGCTAGCCCTGACCTTCTGTTTGTGTTACTAACTCTGAATCTAGGCTGCCAGTCTTGACCTTCTCCTTCTGTTACCAACTCTGAATCTATGCTGCCAACCCTGACTTTCTAATTGTGTTACCAATTCATAATCTAGGCTGCCAGCCATGACATTATCCTTGTGTTGTCAACTCTGAATCTATGCTGCTGGCCCTGACCTTCTCCTTCTGTTATCAACTTTAAATCTATGCTGCCAGCCCTGACCTTCTCCTTGTGTTACTAACTCTGAATCTTCTTTTTCTGCTACCAACTCTGAATCTCAGCTGCTAGCCCTGACCTTCTCCTTGTGTTAATAACTCTGAATCTAGGCTGCCAACGCTGACCTTCTCCTTCTGTTATCAACTTGGAATCTATGCTGCTAGCCCTGACCTTCTTCTTGTGTTATGAGTATATTCTTCTAAATACATGCTTCTCAGTTAATGACCTATACCAGGGGTAGACAACCTTCAGCACTTCAGATGTTTTGGACTACATTTCCTGACATTCTTCTTGTGTTACGAACTCTGAATCTGCCAGTCCTGACCTTCTCCTTCTGTTACCAACTCAGAATCTAGGCTGCCAGCCCTGACCTTCTGCTTGTGTTACAAACTCTGAGGCTGCCAGCCGGAGTTCTTCACCTTGTGTAACCAACTCTAAATCTATGCTGCAAACCCTTACTTTCTCCTTGTGTTACAAACTCTGAATCTATGCTGCTAGACCTGACCTTCTCCTTATGTTACCAACTCTGAATCTATGCTATTAGCCCTGACCTTCTGCTTTTGTTATGAATATATGCGTCTCGGTTAATGACCTATACCAGGGGTAGACAACCTTCAGCACTTCAGATGTTTTGTACCACAGCCATAATGCTGGCAAAGAAAGATGTACTCTAAAACATCTGGAGTGCCAAAGGTTGCCTACTCCACACATATACCAACTACAAATGTGTCGTGGAAGAAAGTGAAGGGCTTTACAGTTTCAATTTATTAATCAGTGTCAACAATACTGACAAAACTCAAAAACAGGTCACTATTGGTGTGGTCCTTGAATCCAGTATTTCCAAAGAGGATGAACATTCATAGTTAAAGGCTTAACATTTTAAAGAGTTTAGGCAGATTACAAAAGGCAATTGCACCCTCGCAGAGGGCCCTGATTAGAGTCATTCTTCTGTTCCATGTAAAAGGTCACCCAGAGATTCCACTATAAGATTAGGCAAAGGAGGAATTGCAGGATCTGTTCCCCAAACGGGATACAGGTATTGTAACAACTTTATTGCCAGAGAAAGATCGTTAGTCTCATAACATCACTCTCTTAAATAATGCAAAAACCACATGTTTATCATTACTTTTAGAAAATTCATTAAAAAATTTTTTATAATTCTGGAAAGTGGTCAATCGTGTATTAATCAAAATAATAATAGCAACACATCAGAAAGTGTTGACTTCAGATCCAAGGAGCATGGCTAAAATAATTTGCTACTCATTGAGATAAATGCCCAGTGCTCACTTTAGAACATCTGCCTCATGGATTAACAGGAGCAATGTTTAGTCAGTTATAATTGTTAGTGGGGGGAAAAGGGGAAAGAAAAGCATTTATTTGCTGAGCTCATTGAGGAGACTTGAGCGAGAATTTGTAAATTTTGGAATTGATCGAAACAAATTGATCCAAATATTTATATTTATATTAAAACTTATGCCAGTTTGTGAATAACATGTATGGTGTAACCTATTTGGAATTCCAGTTATCACCAAATCTAATAAACAGAATGTATGACTTCACTTCTATCTTCATAATAAAATATATGAGGTCATTATCCTGTGTATACATGGTATTATCTCAATGTGTTACAAAATTTCTTTATCGCCTTGTGTAGACGGACTATAGCCTAATCTATCACCGTGTGGGTCTACCTGAAACCTCAGGACACAGCCCGACTTTCTCTGTGTAACATGATAGCGTCTTAAGATCACAATAACACCTTAATTTCTCTTTACATTTACTCTGGTGCCAGCAGTATAGCCAGGAATGTTTGTGAGCTAAGACAAAACCCGAATTAGTCTGCAACAAAGAGAAAGGATCAGCATCCAAGCAGAAGTAACTGGGTATTATTGAATACTATTCACAAGTCCTGAATAGCTGAGAATATTAGATCAGGCTTCTGCTATGGATGCACTTCAAAGCACTGATTGTTGCACTGGTCTCCGGGGGAAGCAAACCATTTGTAGTCGCTGTGTCTGATGTTGGCAAGTTTGGAGAAATCCTTTAATAGTGCTTTACAGTTTTGGTGAAAAAATTAAACACATTTTGGATGTAGTTAGAAATAAAGTATCTAATATATGGTTTATGGTTTAATATAATTATCTTTTTAATTCCAAAAAAAGCAGGTCTTTAAAAAATTATATAGGTGAACATAGGAAGAACAGAACAATAGATTTAGCTAGTTCTGTAATTAATCAAATTTAAACCAACCTATCCTGATCTATAAAACCCTAGATCTATTGTCATTATTAACCCTTCACTACCGAGTTCTACTGAAATAAGAAATTAAAGTGTAAAACTTCTTGCCATCTTGATTATGAGAGGTCCCAGGAACTTCCCCACACGGGGGATTTGATTATTTATTTTATTTATTTTAAAATATTTATAGGTTCATTATATATTTACTTATGTGAGTGTTTACTTGGGAATTGTTCGGTAATTGATTTCTGAATAATCACAAAGTTATATAGGGAACGTTGGTATGGAATTAAAATGAGTTTACAGGCGCTGAAACTAAGTTGAATTTTAATTTCAAACTAATTTGAAGAAATTAAAGGTCATTTCATTTGTAGAATGACAAATTTGGTAAATTGCAAAGGGTTATTTGCTAAAACGAGAATGTAATGTGAATTCAAAGTGTGTTTCAAATTTAAGGCCAGAGTTAAGTGAAAGCATAGCTCACTTCCAGTTATTGGTAATATTCACTTTGAATCTACATTGAATTCTCAATTTAGTAATTAATCCTGATAATAGGGTTGCAGAGTGTGGTTTGCCCATTAAAGGAAATCTATAGGGTCAGGAACACAAACATGTATTCCTGACCATATAGTGTTAAAACACCATTTAGGTGGCTTGCCCCCCTTAGCCACTTAGAAAGGGTTCAAACTTACCTTATTTCCAGCTCTCCACGGGTCTGCAGGTGCTGCCCTTGCACCCTAATCCGTTTCTTTGGCTGACAGCATTGGATTGGCTGAGATCATCAAGGAAGCAGGGTGGGGGCAGGGGGCATACCCTGCCCTTGCCCCTAAGAATGTCCTCAAAGGCATGCATTGAATCAATGCATCTCTATGAGGAAAGTTCAGTGTCTCCATTCAGAGCGTAGAGATGCCGAATGTCAGTCACACTGTGCAGCACTGCCCCAGGAAGCACCTCTAACAGCCATCTGAGGAGTGGCTGTAATGTAAACACTACGTTTTCTCTGAAAAGACTGTGTTTACTGCAAAAAAACTGAAGGGAATGATTATACTCTCCAGAACAGTACAGTAAGAACACTTTTCTTCCAGGCCACCCCACCTTATCTCCTCTAGCACTCCTTCCCTCATACTTGGGGACTTTAACATCCCAATCAATAACCTCAACTGCCCTGATGCCTCCCGTCTGCTCTTTGTAACCTCCTCCTTTGGCCTCACACAGCGGTCTACTTCAGCAACTCATATAGCAGGATGTACTCTTAACCTCATCTTCACCAATCTCTGTACCACCTCTAATCTCCCCATTTCCTTTTTTCTGACCACCAGCTGCTAACCTTTGACATCAGCATACCCCATACCCAAATTTCACCACCCTCAACTCTCCATTCTCGCAGAAGCCTCCACTGCCTTGACCTCCAGGGTTTCTCCACCAAACTCCAAACTCTCCTTTTACCCATCCCAAATCTCACTTGCCCTAACTATGCAACCTAACTCTACAACTCCATTCTCTCCTCTCAACTGGACATCATGGCACCTTCTACATTTAAACGCAGCAAGAATTCCCAATTACAACCCTGGCACACCAAGCTGACCCAATATCTCCATAAATGTTCAAGAACTGCTGAACACTGTTGGAGAAAGTCTCATTCTGCACCTGACTTCCTCCACTATAAATGTATGCTGTGCTCCTAAATTCTGTCTCTTTCCTCTGCAAAAGTAAATTACTTTAATACCCTCATAACCACACTCTGCCACGAACCCAAATGACTATTTCACACTTTTAATGCTCTCCTTCGCCTTGTTGCTCCCCCTCCTCTTACCACCCTGTCTGCCTCAAACGTTGCAACTCACTTCACTGAGAAGATTTCTACAATCAGGGAAGAGATCTCTAACCCCTCTCCCTCCCCTTCCAATACATCACCCAACCCCACGACCTCTGCTGCTCTATGCTTATTAGCACCTACTACAACGAAGAGGTTTCTGCTCTACTCCGGTCCTCCCGCCCCACCACCTGTTCCATCGATCCTATTCCCTCATATCTCATCCACACTCTGTCTCCCTCTTTTGCTCTTCCTCTCACTAAAATTTTCAATCTCTCCCTTTCTTCCAGCACATTTCTTTCACCCTTCAAGCATGCAACCATAACGTTGATTCTGAAAAAGCCCAACCTTGACCCCAACTCCCCATCCAACTACCACCCTATATCGCTACTGCCATTTGCCTCCAAGATCCTTGAGAGAGTTCTGTATGCGAGACTTCCTTGAATCTAACTCTCTGCTTGACCTGTTTCAGTCTGGATTCCATGCTCGTCACTCTGTTGAAACAGCTGTGACCAAAGTATCCAGTGATTTAATCGATGCTAAATCTCACGGCCATTACGCTATCCTAATTCTCCTTGATCTTTCTGCTGCCTTTGAGACTGTTGATCATCAACAGCTTCTTCTCATTCTCCATAATCTCAGTCTATGGTATACTGTTCTCTCCTGGTGCTCCTCCTACCTCCCCCAGTGCTTTTCTGTGTTTCTTTCTCTGGCTCTGCCTCTTCTGCTCAACCCCTCTCTGTTGGTGCACCCCAAGGTTCTGTTCTTGGTCCTCTACTGTTCTCTATCTATACTGCCTCCCTTGGTAAACTCATCAGCTCCTTTGGCTTCCATTATCATTTATATGCAGATGACACACAAATCTACCTGTCCTCTCCTGATCTCTCTCCGCCCATCTTGACACGTGTCTCTGACTGCCTCTCCATGATTTCCAACTGGCTGGCTGCTCAACCCCTTAAGGACACATGACATGTGTGACATGTCATGATTCCCTTTTATTCCAGAAGTTTGGTCCTTAAGGGGTTAAGGGGTTAAACTCAACCTGTCAAAAACAGAACTTCTGGTCATTCCTCCCTCAAGTGTTGTTACTCCCGTATCTGTCTCCCTCCAAGTCAACAGCGCCACCATCACTTCTACCTCGCAGGATTGCTTTGACCTCTCCTTCACCCCTCATGTTCAGTCGATCGCCAAATCCTGCCGCTTCCATCTTAAAAACATGGTGCTTGTTTACAAGTCCCTACATAGTGCTGCTCCAACCTACTTATCCTCCCTAATACAAAAATATGTCCCATCAAGGCCACTGTGCTCTGCCGAAGACCTACGGCTATGCCTATCCTCTGTCTGTACTCCCACATCTGATGATCGCCTCCAAGACTTCTCCAGGGCTGCACCTTTTCTGTGGAACTCCCTTCCCTTCTCCGTTAGACTTTCACCCAGTCTCCACTCATTCAAAAAATCTTTGAAAGCACACTTCTTCAGGAAAGCATATCATTTAAACTGTTAGTGGGTTTTCATCCCCCCACATGACTCCTCTCCTGCAACTGTCAAAAATAACCTACTAAGTTCTCAGTAATTACCTTTCTAGCAACCTATTTCATTACCTCTACTTATACCCTTTGTGTCACTATACCCCACTCCGTCTAGCATGTAAGCTCATTGAGCAGGGCCCTCAATCCCTCTGTTCTTGTCCATCCATTTTTCTGTTTATATTTACATGTCTGTTAGTCCACCCATTGTACAGCACTATGGAATTTGCTGGCGCTATATAAATAATAATAATAATAATAATAATAAACAGCTGAAATATTAAAATTAAGAGAAAATATTATCTTGATGTCTTTTCAGCTGTTTAGTAGATAGCTCCCTAATTTGGTAGCCTAAAGTGGGATTTCCATTTAAAAATAAATAAATCAGGGAGCTATCTATTACACACAACAGATCCCTAATTTGGTACCCTTAATTGTGGCAATCCCACATAAGGATAGGATACCAAGTTAGGAAGCTATCTACTAAAGAGTTGAAAGGTAAATATTTAGCAATAAAACCCTTTTCTTCATTTTGCTGTTTCATTTGCTTTGTAGATAAGTCCCAAATTTGGTCCCCTGAACTATGGCCATCCCAAGTAAGGATACCAAATTAGGTAGCTTTATACTAAACAGCTGCAAGGCACAAAAAAAAAAAAAAAAAGCCCTTTTTCGCGGAGGTGCTGATTGACAATGGAGAGCATAAAAGACCTCTCCACCCATAGCAACCACAGCGCATGGATGTGCTATGGAAACTTGTAGTGCTGACTAGGAAGTATACGAATGCAATGATGTGACTCCATTCCAATGCCAGCATTCCATTTTGGTTCCAGCTTGCTGGCAACGCAACCAGCATGAAAATGCCACTGACACAATTTGTCCTTCTTCAGGATTTGTTCCAAGCAGGTCAAATCAAAGAAGATCTCGAGAGAAACAGAGGAAAGCTCGGAGGTGGGTGTTACAGTATCTTTGTGATATATGGTGTATTCAATTCATATGAGAGCGATTTAAGGGTAATTCTTTTTTTTTTATAACAGTTTCACTTTAAGTATTGCCATTTCAAGATGGATGGAATATATTGTGTAAGGATTAGATGATTAACGTCTTATCAGAAGACTGTCTATTTAGCATTGTCTAGGAGTCCAAAGTATTAATTATTAATTTCACTTTTTTTTTATGGAAAGATATGACATTTCATCTACTTTACTTCAGGTCTTTTGTCAACCTTGTGATATTTTAAAACATTGCGGAAGGGTCAGATAATCATCTGAGTGGATCCAGTTGCTGTAATGGCCCACGATGCGGTCTTATAATGTCAAGATATTAACTTCTTTCAAGGTCTGAGGTTTGTCATCAACTCCAACAGGTCAATACTAATTTTAACCAAAATCATTGGATTTTCTGATGGATTCTCCCAAGGCAACACTTGTCAAGTGAAGAAATTAAAACTATAAAGAAAGAAGTCAGAAGTTGTGTCGAACAAGGAACTAAATTCCTTAAAAACTTAATCAAGTATTTGTTGGACTGTGTGTATAATTTAATCTAAGCTTCCGGCATGTCTTAATTACAGAAGTCTCCCGAAGATTGAATGTCAGCTACTGAAGGTCAGGCCTGATTTATTCCAACAAAAAACTGTTCCTACAAGATGGTTCTGAAGAGCTCACGTTCATCCGAGATTGGAATGGAAGAGCAATATTTGGTTTTAAAAGATATATATACTAACATAAACAGACGGTTCTGTGTTGGGAAATTGTTATGGAGATACAATGACAAGAGAGAAATGATCCAAAAAATAATTGGATAATTACATATATTTTTAAATATTGCTGTTGGGAACCTTTACATTAAACAGTTTAAAATGTCAATTGGTGTATCCTGTTGAAACCATTTTGATGGAACAAAGTAAAGTCCATGGTAGATCTAGTTTAATATTTTTGTTACTACTGTTTAGATTGAGTTATTATAATAAAGTATGTTTATGTGTCTTCAATAATATTTTTCACAGGGGGCTTAATCCAAAAGTGACAGCTCGAGACGCTTTTCCTCTGGACTTCTCCATAGTGGAATCAATTACACTTTTCTACGTTTTTAAAAGGTGGAAGCAGTGGCGGCTTTAGACTTTGTGAGGCCTTAGGCGAAACTCAAACATGAGGCCCCCACTAACATCCAAAGAAAAAAAAATAGAGGTTGCATTCAGTTTATAAGATGCTGTAGTTGTATTGAAGGACAAGCTTGCATCGCTGCATTAGGAGAACTAGTATTCATTGTTCAGAGGCTTGCAGTGTCGCAGTTCCCTGTGCTGCTGCGTTGCAAGAATGCAAGAATGCTAATCGTTTATGCACGACTGCGGGGTATGGTTGCATAGCCTTGCAGTCATGTATACATAAGTGCCGGTGCTGAGGCGTAACTAAAAACCAAGCAGGCTCCTTTGCGAAAATTGCCCTGGGCCCCCCCCCATATGTCTCACGCCCCGCCCCCTCCATGTGTCAAATTCACACACCTCAGCCACTCCATGTGTCTCATTCACGCCCCACAGGGTAAGTGTGGCATGGTTGGGGGGTTGAGTATGACAGAATTGGAGTGGTTAATGAGATAGGGTGAGTGTGGTAGGATTAGGGGGGTGAGTGTGACAGTGCTAGAGAAGGTGAGTGTAATAGGGTGAATATGGCAGAGCGATGAGTGGTGAGTATGGCAACGGTAATGGATGGATAGGCAAGGTTTGCACCAGACGATGAACAGAAGCTCATACAGTGGGTACATTGGGCTAGTGAGGAGAATTGCATCATGGGAAGCTGGAAGCCATAACATGTATTGGATGTCATCATAATTACAATCTTTATTAAATGTTCCCTGACCACTGGTTCATTCCATTTGAATGTTTAGATGAAGTAGAACCTGTTTGAAAATCCTCTGCTAATCAAGTAAATCCTGTCGTAAAACCCTGGAACAACCTAAATAGATGCCTGGCGTTAGTCATCATCTATTTTATGATCTCTGAGGTCGTTTTTTTTTCTTCACCGTCTCAGTTTTCGCACTAAGCTCCCAATTCCTTTCATAATGTCAATAACGACAAAGATTGTTATCATCGTGTGCCAAATTAATGTCAGCTAAAGTGGGGAAGACAAAAGAAGAGAAACGCTCAGGGTGTGAAAATGAAAGCTTAAAACTTGCCGTAATTGATTTCAGTCAGTATCACCTACGAAGAATGAGACAAGAATAAAGCTAATCTTATCAAATTAAAGCAGGTCGCAGAGTTGTACCTGTCTTGGTTAAACACATCCCCATTATACAGGAAGAATGGAACCCTGGGGCCGTGATGAGACATCTATGTAATTTTCAAAAAGTAAAGCTTTGTCAAACGCAAAATAAAACATGTCCTATAACACCCCGGATACAATGTATTAGATTTCCCTGAATGTTTGTTTTAATAATTACTAAGCATATACCACACTGCCCCCCATGTCTGCCTATCACGTCATCTACGAGCCTTTGACATACAGGGTCATGTTCGTTCCAATCTTTTTAAAGTATTATCAATATAATACAATCAAATCATACATGAACTTAACGAAATAGCAAAATTCTAAAACAAAGATCTCTATGTGATTTTTGTTAATAGCATCCAACAATATCTACGGCCGTGTACAATTCCAACAAGTATTGCTGTGTGTAATAAACTTTGCCAAAATCTCATAAATCACATATTCCTGTGATCATTGGCTTCTTTGGGAAAGATGAGAAGCCCTGAGACTTGTCCGAGGGGGTCCTTATCACAGATCACAAATGAGACGATTACCAAACTACTGATTAGTAGACAGAGAATAGCAATTATCATTGGGAAATGAAAAAGTACTAAAGCACTTAATTAAATATACCAGTCTAACCCTTTATAGGATTTACTGTGACACAATAATCTTATGGAGACAAATAACATGTTATTAGTAGGACCAAATGCTATATTATTGTGTGGTGTCTGATGCAGTGCCATGTTGAATAAAGACCGTTTAATGGAAAGATATTATAGTCTGAGCTGAAATGCTGTGAATAATTATTGAGACTTTCAGAAAATATTAGTACCGCCTGAGTTGTAAAGATATTCAGTGTCTTAGTGGGAAAGAAATATATTTGGGGTTGTACCTTTAGCACTTAAATACAAGAAGTGTTGAATGAGTAATCAATATGTCTTGTTAAAGTCTGTTTCATGTCTGTTAAAACTTAAGCTGATAGTGGAACTAAAAATATATGTTGGACTTGAGCTCAAACTCCCATCACTCGTAGGCAGGTGGCAATGATTTTGCAAGCAAAATAAACAAATAATTAAAAAGGGGTAGGGCTATACACAGATTCATGTGTTCAGTCTGAGGGGGCGGGGCCATGCACAGATCACTGCGTTCAATCTGAGGGAGCGGGGACAGGTACAGATCACTGTGTTCAGTCTGAGGGGGCGGGGTCATGCACAGATCACTGTGTTCAGTCTGAGGGGCGGGGTCATGCACAGATCACTGTGTTCAGTCTGAGGGGGCGGGGCCAGGCACAGATCACTGTGTTCAGTCTGAGGGGGCAGGGTCATGCACAGATCACTGTGTTCAGTCTGAGGGGGCGGGGTCATGCACAGATCACTGTGTTCAGTCTGAAAGGGGCGGGGTCATGCACAGATCACTGTGTTCAGTCTGAGGGGGCGGGGCTGTACAGATCACTGTGTTCAGTCTGAGGGGCGGGGCCATGTACAGATCACTGTGTTCAGTCTGAGGGGGCGGGGTCATGCACAGATCACTGTGTTCAGTCTGAGAGGGCGGGGCCATGTACAGATCACTGTGTTCAGTCTGAGGGGGCGGGGCCATGCACAGATCACTGTGTTCAGTCTGAGGGGCGGGGCCATGCACAGATCACTGTGTTCAGTCTGAGGGGGCGGGGTCATGCACAGATCACTGTGTTCAGTCTGAGAGGGCGGGGCCATATACAGATCACTGTGTTCAGTCCGAGGGGGCGGGGTCATGCACAGATCACTGCGTTCAATCTGAGGGAGCGGGGACAGGTACAGATCACTGTGTTCAGTCTGAGGGGGCGGGGTCATGCACAGATCACTGTGTTCAGTCTGAGGGGGCGGGGCCATATACAGATCACTGTGTTCAGTCCGAGGGGGCGGGGTCATGCACAGATCACTGTGTTCAATCTGAGGGAGCGGGGACAGGTACAGATCACTGTGTTCAGTCTGAGGGTCATGCAGATCACTGTGTTCAGTCTGAGGGGCAATGTACAGATCACTGTGTTCAGTCTGAGGGGTCATGCACAGATCACTGTGTTCAGTCAGTGGTCATGCACAGATCACTGCGTTCAATCTGAGGGAGCGGGGACAGGTACAGATCACTGCGTTCAATCTGAGGGGGCGGGGTCATGCACAGATCACTGCATTCAATCTGAGGGAGCGGGGACAGGTACAGATCACTGTGTTCAGTCTGAGGGGGCGGGGTCATGCACAGATCACTGTGTTCAGTCTGAGGGGGCGGGGCCATATACAGATCACTGTGTTCAGTCCGAGGGGGCGGGGTCATGCACAGATCACTGTGTTCAATCTGAGGGAGCGGCCATGCACAGATCACTGTGTTCAGGGCCATGCACAGATCACTGTGTTCAGTCTGAGGGGGTGGGGCCATATACAGATCACTGTGTTCAGTCCGAGGGGGCGGGGTCATGCACAGATCACTGCGTTCAATCTGAGGGAGTGGGGACAGGTACAGATCACTGTTTTCAGTCCGAGGGGGCAGGGTCATGTACAGATCACTGTGTTCAGTCTGAGGGGGCGGGGCCATACACAGATCACTGTGTTCAGTCTGAGGGGGCGGGGCCAGGTACAGATCGCTGTGTTCAGTCTGAGGGGGCGTGGCCATACACAGATCACTGTGTTTAGTCTGAAGGGGCAGGGCCATATACAGATCACTGTGTTCAGTCCGAGGGGGCGGGGTCATGCACAGATCACTGTGTTCAGTCTGAGGGGGCGGGGCCAGGCACAGATCACTGTGTTCAGTCTGAGGGGGCGTAGCCATACACAGATACCTGTGTGCAGTCTGAGGGGGTGTGGCCATACACAGATACCTGTGTTTAGTATGAGGGGGAGGGGCCATACACAGATAGCTGTGTTCAGTCTGAGGGGGCGGGGCCATGCACAGATCACTGTGTTCAGTCTGAGGGGGCGGGGTCATGCACAGATCACTGTGTTCAGTCTGAGGGGGCGGGGCCAGGCACAGATCGTTGTGTTCAGTCTGAGGGGGCAGGGTCATGCACAGATCACTGTGTTCAGTCTGAGGGGGCGGGGTCATGCACAGATCACTGTGTTCAGTCTGAAAGGGGCGGGGTCATGCACAGATCACTGTGTTCAATCTAAGCTGGTGGGGCCAGGCACAGATCACTGTGTTCAGTCTAAGGGGGTGGGGTACGTACAGATCAGACTCCTCAGACTGAATGCAGCGATCCCAGGATCCTGCACCCAGAAGAGACAGGAGGTAGAGATGGAGATTTTAACAGGTAGCGCGGGCGCCCCTTAAAGGACAGGCACCTACTCTGACTAATTGGAACTCTGGACCTGGGTAGGTAGGGATTTCAATTAACACCTCAATATGGAATGAACCTCCATGCCAATATTGGCACAGTCAGAGGAGGAAGCTATTTGTGCCTAGTTATTAGAAGCCACTATGAACAATGAGCACACCATGCTATGGTGCCTGAAGTGTCCCTTTAAAATGATTTTAGTCTGTTATGATCTATATTATGTTTATATTCAACCAATCGCCATTTGTGGCTGTGGATTATGAATGACTGCACACGGCAAGCCATATTTCTGCTTGAGGCATTAGAATGTAAGGATTATTTCTATTATATGAAAAATACGTAATTATTTAAGTTTGGAGCCTATTTATATCAGCTAAATATGACGACTTGTGTGCACTTAGTGACACCAGACAATAAGAATTACTATATTTGCAAGGCGACAATTTTAAAGCCTAACTTTGCTAGCCAATCCTAAATGTTACTTGCCCTTGCAGAGCTCCTATTATAATATGACCGCTGGATAAAGTCAGGACAGCAGTACATGCTCATCATCCCCAAATGTCTGTCGTTAGATCCCACAATTGCTAGTCTGCAGGTGTCTGTGGACACTATGATTAATTATAGTATTTACCTCTCTATAACCTTTTCATGATATATCTGCAAGCAATTTGCTTAGTACAACGTTTAGACTTCATTATAATCGATTTAAACGTTAATCATAGTGCAGTCAGAGGACCCATACATTTTTAGGTGTGCCTTCAAATCTAGGAGAAGAGAGACACTTATTCTTGATCTCTTTCCTCCATAATTCCGTCAGCCGACCTGGGAGGTATACAAGTACCCACCATACATTGTGGTATCTGTGTCAGGTTTTTGGCACACCAGCAATTTTTTATACTCTATGCTAAGGTTTAAATTGCAGCAGGTGACCCGATTTATTGTTTTAAGGAACACTCTGTAGTAAGCACTACAGCGGCTTACTTGCTTTGCAGCAGAACACTGGATGCGGCATGGGCATCCAAGAGATCCATGTACTAAACTGTACTAAACCAGTTTGACTACTAACTGCGGGATGATGCCAGGGCCCTCCTGGCACCACATCCACTAAAGATGGCTGTGGTAGTTATGGTGCTTAGAGAGTTCCTTTAAACCTTACTGTTTGAGTCATGCAGCCCATGTGCACTTTCAGGAGAAAAATAAAAAATCAAGGGCCAGCTACAGCTAGCATTGTCACATTGACTGCCTGATGGAGGGGAGAAGAGGACGCAGGAGGGGTGTCATTGCCACTGATATGATAAGCTGTGGCTCTCAAACTTTCGTGAAGATCCTCACTTTCAGAGAAAGGGAGTAGACGGGTTTTAGAAGTAACACATAAAGAGTCCCAGGAGGAAAGATTTCCAAGTAAGTGGATTAATCTCATGAGAGCAAGCATTAGATTGCTAGAGTACGACCTGCAAAGAATGAGGTACATTGACGTTTTGGCAGGCTTACGCAATGTATGATCATAAATTGTAAATAAACCCCCATTATTTTTGCTTAGGTGAGGTGTTTTTAAAAAAAAAATATTAAATTCTGTGAGCTTTAAAGTCGGTGTTTAGTGAATAAGCTGGATTCTGTTATGTTGACACATACGTGGAGATACACTCAAGAGACAGAACAGAGGGTGGGGTGAAACAAAACACATTTTTCAATGCCAAATAGACAATTCTACTCTGGGTTCCAAATAACCAAATTGGTTGTATACAGCATCATTTATGGTCTGATATGGCGTATTACTGGTTGGAGTTAGTGAACAAGTCATTCTCTGTCACATGATGTTGTACAGCGAGCTGCAGTGATCATGGCAGCAGCAGAGGATTATAATTACATTGACTTAATGTACAACCAGAAACTACTAAATGGAGTCAGGATAACTCCTCACAAATATGTGGGGAATCCCTCCTCCATAAACGAGAACCTCTAAACGAATTAAGTATCCATAAATATGGTATAGGCCTTTGGTATAGATGAAAAATAAAGCAGGATGGACTCCCACTCCACCAAAAGAAGTTCCTTTAAAAGTAAAAATTCGTATAGGGGGTATAAACCTTTATTAAAGCCGAATATTAGGATATTAAAATATAAAGCGTCTAACTAGAACAGTAGGTTCTATGTGAAAAACCAAAACTCAAACAAATGTGACATTGTGAATAAACAGAGTGATAATACCCCTTTAAAATTCTGGGTAAAGTAGTCTCAAAGGCCACTTCAAGTAGTAAGAGGATTTTAATAGCTATTATAAGTATTCTCAAATTTGAGTAATTTAATAAATTCAGTAGTTCGATACTTCCAGAGTATCAAGGTACAAGTAATTAGTGGCTGTAGTGTGTAGAGGTTGTAAGAAATTGAACCAAAACTAAGGAATAAACTGAATTTGGTCAGACAAATCAACAATAAGCAGTGATATACACTGTATCACGTTTGAATTGATACCTAACTTCCAGTAAAACAGAGTCTGTTAGCCACCGCACACTAATGGATACATAGTTGTTCTAATTAGATAGTGTTGCTAAGTGGACTTTATACACAGTTTACAAAGTGTAGGTATTCTTGTCCATCCCTTAATTAGACCATATTAATCAAAGGGTTCACCATGTCATGAACACGATGTACCCAGCTCCAAACAAAGTAGGGGAGGAGATGGTTAAAAAAAAGGGGGGGACTTGTCAAAAACAGTGCATTTAGGGGCAGTACCACCAAAACGGGCTGAAGTGTTAGAATCCCTACATACAAGTGACTATCCAGCTTCTTGTATATTGTAGCTGTTACGTCAGCATCAAATGCTTCAAAGTACTAACTGCCAAATCGTTAAATTACAGAAGTTATAGGAGTTTGTTAAATACCAATATCCAGTCACACAGTCGCTGGCTGTCACTAACCCGTTGGTGACTCCTAAAACCCCTATCTCCTGATGCTACTGTAAGGCAGCCTGTTAGGTTGATACCCAAAGCCCCTATCTCCTGTAGCTGCTTTGAGGCAGCCTGCCTAGTAAACCCTACTTCCACTTGTGTGGCTTAATGTACAACCAATTAACCCACAAAGTCCCATCACTCCTAGCCAGAAAGAGGCTGCCTCTACTACGTCATCCAACAAAGGTAGTGTGGCCATTGCTTCATAAGCTCAGCTTTTAAAAGATGAGGACGATGTCAGTAAAATAATATTATTCCTACACAGTCTATTTGAAGTGGTCCGGGGACATCCAGAGAAATTTGCAAGTAGTCAAAGGAGGCACAGTCCATTTTTTAATGTACCTATGGGTGCAAATTCTACAGAGCTGGACAGAGTGGATTCTTGCACATTGCCTGAGCCTGCTATTAAACCACACAGACATTCCCAACCTCGTATTATGACAATCAGTAAATGAATATTCCTTCCTCATCAGGCTGAAAGGTTATAGCCAAAAAAGAAGAATACCGGGACAAAGGGAGCTGCCACTGTGGGGCGATAAAGAACTTTAGTCCTATTCACAGGCTGACATGCTGTACTAGAACATGATCCTAATCCGGTTTCCAGCATTCTTTTAACCATTCGGCATCCTTGCTCCATGCTGTATTCACTCAACTGTCACTTTGGCAAAATCCAGCAAACAGAATTACCCAGAGATAAACATCAAAGAGCGCTCAGAAATCTACAGTGAGCTCACGGACAATTAAAAAAGAGTGGGAAAAAAAGCAGACGCAACAAAAAGAAAATCAACGCCAGGTCTGGTAATATTCGCTGTAAATACCATGGCCAGTATTCTCCCTGCTTTATTTTGAACGCGTTTTTCTGTATTCAGATTTTTCGTTCTCACCTTATTTAACATGTTACATTTAGCTCGTCTTCGTTTTAACTGGGACCTGGTGTTTTCCTAACACACATTGCTTGTACGTTACTGTCACGTTAAAGAAAAGAAAATGGAATCTATACATTGTGCTAGCCCTGTTGTAGCAAATGTGTAGGACTAAAGTTATTGAATTACAAATGAATCCGGCCATCTCGGACTTTGCAGCTATATCTGTCTTTTAATCTATTCGATTGCCTGCGATTTTGCAAGCCCAGTATATTTGCACGCATGTTACATTGTTACCTACCAGGTTTGCAGGAGATAGGTTCAGTTTTTTGAAAAACATGACAGCTTAATTTCTTGAAAAGTTAAAAGTTCTCCCTAAAATGATTTACTTGACCTACTCACTGTATAAATTGACCCAACATCTAAAGATGACTTTAGGATACATACAGAGTGGTTGTGTGTGATTACTCCATCACCACTGATGTTCTTAGCAAATGAATTCCGAGTAGGAGTGGTGTCGAAACAAAAGTCTTACTTTGTTTTCACAAAACAATTACAGTTGTACCTTAACTTAAAGGACCACTATAGTCACCCAGACCACTTCAGCTCAATGAAGTGGTCTGTGTGCCAGGCCCCCCAGGTTTTAACCTTGCAGCTGTAAACTTAGCAGTTTCAGAAAAACAGCTATGTTTGCATTGCAGGGTTAATCCAGCTGCTAGTGGCTGTCTTCCTGAGAGTTGCTAGAGGCGCTTCTGCGACGCTCAATGCCAAAATCGCATTGAGCACGCAGAAGGTCCATAGGAATGCATTTAGAAATGCACATTCGGCTCCACTCGGGAGCTGACGTTGTAGGGGGAGGAGAGGTCACCAACACAGAGGGAGTCCAGCACTCAATAAAGGTAAGTGGCTGAAGGGGTTTTAACACCTTCAGCTACCGGGAGGGGGGCCCTGAGGGTGGAAGGACCCTAAGCATTATATAGTGTCAGGAAAACGAGTTTGTTTTCCTGACACTATAGTGATCCTTTAACTTTGGCAGTAATTGGGATATAATAAATAAAAACACTCACGCAGTTCCTCAGTGTCCTCATTACATTTTTCTTTCTTCTTTTGTGAGAAGTGGGGTGCTGCTATGCCACTAGCTGCGAGTGGTGGATGTAGGTGAAGCTACAGTAAATGCAATCGATGCCAAGGACATAACAGCATACCCTACAAAATAGTTCATATGGTTGGCAAGACTTAAAGCTTGTCTGTCACAAATGACTTGCAGCATCTCACAAACAAATCTCACAGCACTACATATTATGAGTCAAGTCAAGCAAACTGAGCTACAGGCAAAAAAGGGACTGCTTTGCACCTCTGTGGGGTGGCTTGGGGATTACAAAATCTCTATGACATCCCCAACATACCTTATTGTTTGAAGCACCTGGCTTTCATCTCTGGCAGGCGAGGGTTTGGAAGCATGTACAGAGAAGGCCAATTTATGGTCCCCTGTCTAACCCCTGAGCCCTAGGCAACTGCCCTTGTGTTAATTCTGCTCTGAGCATGTACAAAGAACAACCTCAAAGGAAGATGGAACTCACGTTTGTGGTCTAAATGTGTGTAGAGGCCTGGAGGAGGGTAGCAGACAGCAGATCATCAAGAGGAAGGGAGGCGTAAGCAATTTACTGCTGGTAACCCTGTCTTCTGCGGTCCATTTTCATAAAACAACAGCGGAAATCCACAGTTATCAAACAGGAACGGTAACTTGTATAAAAAGTCACCTATAGCTTGTGTTAACCTTTTTATAATTTGGAGCTCCATTTTCTTTAAAATGTATATTAAAGTTTTAGAAAGTGACACCGCACTCCAGTTCAGTCCAGGGCATAACTAGGGCACATAATGCAAATAGGGAGAAGAACAGGCACACCGTCTAATAACTATGTTTCCAAAAATGGGCAACGTTTATCACAAGGATTGACAACGAGCCACGATTAAACACCCAGTTCCAGGTTAGATGTGTGGATTTCTATATTTAACTTTATTTTTAGACATTATAAAAAAATATATTGGGGAAAAGAAAACAGAATATTTAAAATTCTGTGTAAAAATTCCCTATTTAATTGTTTATCGGTGTCTGCTGCCATTTTTGAAGTATAGAACCTGGCTGCAGGGTAATCCAGGCTCCCACTTCAGCTCTCACTTGGAAGACTAGACCAGAAGATGTTCATTAGGAAGTGAGAAAGTGTTTTTTCAGGTACATATACCTCTTGCAGTATATGGACTTGCTGGCAATATTGCCAGCTCAATACCAAATGGCGTATATCTACCTGAAGATCTACCTACTGACAAGTTGACTTTAAGCAGTGACATGTTAAAAACTAAAAGTTAAATATTACGTTTCTCCTCAACTTAGTTTAGTCCTTCATGGTAGGCAGGGCCGGCGCTTCCTATAGGCAAACTAGGCAGTGGCCTAGGGCGCTCTGTAAGAGGGGGCGCCCGCAGGGGCTGTCTTGTAATCTGAATCCCCCATGAGATTATATTGGCAGTGTACTCACGGAGAACACAGAGATCCCGCCTCCGCCTGTAATACAGCTCCGCCCTCCCCTCACTGCTTCAGCCCTCCTCTTATCATTCGGCCAGATAAAATTATTTAATCAAAGCGTAGGGGTCACGTAACCTCGCCTCTGCCTGCCCACAAAGCCTTAACTGTGCCCCTCTCGCAGCTTACTCCCCCTTTCATTGGCCCAAACATTCTAACTCCACCCCCTGCCTGCTATGGTCCTCTCCAGAAACCAAGTCTTTGGAAGAGGAGAAGAGTGGGAGGGCACAGCTTCCATGGGTGTGTGTTTGTGTGTATGTGTGTGTATTAGACAGTGTGTGTATGTATTAAGCAGTGTGTGTGTATGTGTGTGTGTATTAGGTTGTGCATGTGTGTGTGCGTGTGTGTGTATGTATGTATTAGGCAGTGTGTGAGTGTGTGTGTGTTAGGCAATGTGTGTGTATTAGACAGTGTGTGTGTGTGTGTATTAGGCTGTGTGTGTTTGCGCATGTATTAGGCAGTGTCTGTGTGTCTATAAGACTGTCTCTGCGTGTGTGTGTGTGTTTGTGTATTAGGCAATGTGTGTCTCTACTGGACAGTTTATGATGTACGAAGCAGTGTATGTATGTTTTACATGTATGCAATCATATATTACAATTGTGTATTAAGCACAGAGTTTGTATTAGGGAATTGGAATGTATACCACCCAACAATTTTTTTAAATTCTTTTAGGGCTGCCTTGGGGGTTGTTGGTGCAAAGCAGGGAGTCTGCCTCAGGCAAGCAGAAGGATAGTATAACTGGGCCTGGCTGCAGCTCACAGGGAGGTGTGAAGAGTGGCAGCATCCACTCCTCTCAGTGCTCAAGACTCATGGCCGCCAGGATTCAGCGTGATGTCATACCTGGTAGCCAACGCACTATAAAGGGCAGAGTGAGCATGTGACAGGCTGCTGCAGGTATTCTGTACTGTGAGTGTCAGAGACTGTATAGTTTGTGTGTGTATGGGTCAGTGTGTGCCAGTGTACAGTGTGTTTGTGTGTGGGTCAGTGTGCAGTAGTTTGAGTATGGGTCAGTGTTCAGTGTGTTTGTGTATGGGTCAGTGTTCTGTGTGTGTGTGTGTGTGTGTGTGTGTGTAGGTCAAGGTGCAGTGTGTGCATGTATGGATCAGTGTTAGTGAGTATCAGAGAACTGTGTGTGTGTGCGTATGGGTCAGTGTTGGTGAGTGTCAGTGTGCAGTTTGTTTCTGTATGGGTCCCTGTTAGTGTGCAGTGTGTGTGCATGGGTCAGTGTTAGTGTCAGTGTGTGTGTGTCAGTGTTAGTGAGTGGCAGTGTGTGTGTTTGTGTATGGGTCAGTGTTGGTGTGTGTCAGTGTGTTTCTGTATGGGTCAGTGTTAGTGTGCAGTGTATATGTATTAGGCATTGAGTGTGTGTATATATAAGGCACTTTCCCTGTGTGTGTGTGTGTGTGTGTATTAGGCATTGAGTATGTGTATGTATAAGGAAGTTTTCTAAGAAAGAGGAATACTCCACACACATAAAGTATTTTAACATGCTGAAGTGCTTTATATGTCTGGAGTTTGACATTTTCTTGACTGTTTATAAAGTGGCTGATTTCAATAGAAATCAGACTTTTTATAATTGGGATCAAAACAGCTCATAGCTAGGAGGTTTTCTTCTCCACAGAGCTAACAGAGGAGGCAGACGTGCTGTACTAGCATGCACCCACATTCTCCCTTTCTCAATGAGCTGAACAAGGGAAACATAGGTGAGCTATTAACAAGTGTGCATGCGCACAACTGCAGCCCCAAAACAGAGGTTTCTCACGGAGAAGCCTCTGATTTGACGACTTGCAGGGGGAAAAAAGCATATTTTATTTTGGGGTATATCTACTAAATTGTTAAAATAAATAAGTGGAATGTTTCCTTTTGGAGTTTAGTGAATTAACTTGTGGAACTATCTTAGGGGGCGGCAGAATTCCCTGCACCATCCCTATTGTAGTACCTTGCAGTCATACTGGCCTAGCCATACAGGGTCATTCACTGAAGTGATAATTCAACATTAATTCAACGTGGATTTCAAACTTAATGCCAGAGTAGCAGAACTGAAAGCATAGCTATTTTGACCTTAAATTTGAAATTCATTTGAAATTCAGTTTAAATTCTCACTTTAGCAAATAACCCTGATAACTTATTTTCATCCTCATGACATTTTAGGAGTCTATATATCCAAAATGTCAGCACATTCCTTACAAATAATTCTTAGCTGGACTTTTCACTGTTCTTATTTATATTTCTGTGAAAAGTACAGCAAAGCAACACAATTGTGCTATTACAATATTTTTCACGAATATTTGTCTTGAAGAATTGCATCAACATTTCTTAACGAGATAACTAACAAGTAAAAAATAAGATTCTGAAACTTTACATTTTTTTATTTAACCAAGTATCATTTGGCAGCAAACTGTGCATCTGTTTAGTCATAATTCTATGTGCTAGTTAGTTATTCATCACATGCTTCAAATGCAATGTTTCTTTTTTTTTAATCTAGGAAAAATAACTTGATAGTGTAAAGGTTAATTCTAATTTAGAGAAAACAGCAACATTTATCTTGTATTATAAACTCATTAGTAACTTAAGCAAAGATCTATTTGAGCTACACAAGATGTGAGTTTGAAAAAATGTACATAGCTGGCTAAAAACTGCTTTCGTACCTGTGATAATTGGAGCACCTTGTTAAAATCACATTAAACTAATCAAGTTAACTACTAAAATTTAGGCTGTTCTTTATTTTTCCTGTTTACCACCCATGTATGAAGCAGTCAATTCTCAGTAATCAGTTATTGCGTATAGTGCTAGAATACTATGTTTGAGAACATTGGTCTTTGGGTTCTGAGTTCTGAAGGTAGGTGGTCAATTGAATAAGTCGCAGTCTATAATAAAATAGTCCTTCCAGCAGGATGAGTGAGAAAAACAAGATTTATGGGGGGAATTCTCATCCCCCTTTCACTACACCATGTAATCTAAGACCTAATGTAATTAATCGGTGCACAAAAAACTCTGAAAAGCCTTTAATTACTGCCTTCTCCTGTAGAGCCTCAGATGCTAATTTCTCTAAATCTTCTCAAAGTTAATTTCATTATAACACACTGTGCTGCTTGTTGTTTGGGATGAAATAAAACAATTAACATTTCATCTCAGGGAAACGTTACAGAACCACAAAATAAGCAGAATGTGCACATTTTTAGAGGTTGTCCTTAATTTTCTTGAACTCTCTATCGATGAGCTCTCGTACAGAATGCTCCTCATCTTGCCCCAAAGTATAATTTTATATAATAATCAGACCACATTGACCCCTTTGATTGATGTATGAATGAAAGGCATTTGGCTCATCATTCCAATTATTATATTATATTTCCACTGTTATTTTTTAGTTCATTATTTTTTTTCTAGTTTCCTATTGTAGCTTTTGATAACTGAAGCCTACATTGGTGGAGATTCATTGTGGTGAGATAGAGGTCTGTCTGACGATGCAGTGATCTTTTTTGTGTTCAATTTTAGGGTCTTATAAGGTGAGTATTTTTTTATTTGTTGATGGCTTGTCATTTCTAACCTGGATGGATGATTTTTGTGTATATAACTAATGTCAAATTATTTCTTGCTCTGCTTTTAAAATCCATTACATATTAATGAGCAATTAATAATGTTTTCAGAAAAATCTGTTGTGCTTGTGGCGCTGGACCAGTACATGTTCTAGACCAGTAATATTTGAATTTTATTTTCACTTCTATTCAAAACATTGTGTTGTTTCTTAGCAACCTCACAATTTATTTTTTGTCATTCTTTATTTTATTTTGTAAATTTGACAATGAAACAGGGATAATAAACAGTAGGTGTACATAACTGTGGCGAATACAAGTCTGACAGAAGAGTAGACAGATGCCCCCAGGGGCCTAGCTCCCACTGCCCCCAGCTCAGCCGGTTATTGTCGTAAAGGTAGGTGGCGTAGCTGCAACCGTGCATCCTCGCTAAATCTGAGCCCCCAGGTCCGTCTAGTAAGGACGTGGCCCGTCAACCACACCTGACCCGCTGATTCGCCTACTTTGCTCAACCCAGTGGAGTTTATCTTAATGTGTAGCTTCGTGCCTGGATGGTATTAGGGCGGGTGTTAGCACTCTAGCTTAATTAGGTCGTGTGTGGGGAAGGTGGGAACCTTGATTCCTTCCGCTTATCAACGTGGCACCGGGCCGGTCCCCGCAACCCTCGCCCCCCAGTCCTCCCGCTATGGTAAACGACGTGCGGGCTGCGGGAGCGGAGGTTTTAGCGTGCAGTATATCCCCGGTGCCCCCGTCTCCATTTGATGGGCTGTATTATTGCCCCACCATGTAGGCTGTTTGTGTCTCCGTCCGTTTCAATTCGTAAGCCAGCATGTGAACACCAACGTCTACAACTACAGTTGCCCCACTCTGTGCCTTTTGTGGACCCGCACCATCAGGGTCAGGTAGGTTCGGTCACGTCTTATATCCATGCCGTTTACGTGCGTGCCTGGATGCTTTCTATGTGTTGGCTCCAATCTAATTGTATAATTCCATCCTTTGCGTCCAGGAGGATGTTCTTATGCCCTTAGCTCAGGGCCAAGTAGCTATGTGGTCGGGGCATCTACAGCCGGGCATCCATGATGGGCTGTCTGTGCGTCTACATATGTGAGTGTGTTGGTCAGTATCCTTATGTGTCGTCCGTCGACCCCCACCCTGTGAGGGGGGGTATGGGAAGCGGGCAGTATTGTTGCCCCAACCCATAGCTTGTTTGTGTCCCCAGCCATTCCAGTGTGTAGGCCAGCATGTGGTCATCCACTCCTACGTCTATAGTTGCCCTACTGTGTACCAACTTTGGTCCTACTCAAACAGGGCTAAGTATGTTCGTTGCCGTCTTGTGTCCATGTCATTTGCATATGTGCCTGGTTGCTTTCTATGTGTTGGCTCCGGCCTAACTGCGTGGTTCCATCTGTCTGCTCCCGCTCAGCCATGTACGAGATCCATGACGTCCACATGTTGGTGCAGCGGTCTTGTGTTCCTCTTAGTTCAGCCATCAGGGATAAGCTTTTTGCGGCATTAAGTAAGGGTCTCGTCAGGGATTTCTTGTAGCTCGCTAGCGACGTCTGTGTGTGATTAAGAAGCATGGGGAGTGGTTTGAAGGGCATATCCGAGTCCAATATGAGTTTGTTATGGATCTGTCTCCAAAAGGGCGCTATCAGCGGGCACGACCACCAGATGTGAAGGTCTGTCCCCTCATCTGCGTCGCAGCGCCAACACATATTGGACGGCGTAATCCCCATGGCGTGCAGTCTGGCGGGGGTTCTGTACCATCCGGTCAGGAGCTTATAGTTAAGCTCTTGCGCCTTAGAGATAAGTATCCCTTGGTAGGCAAGGATATAGATCTTTTCCCATTGTTGTTCCATGAGGATACTTCCCGTGGCTTGTTCCCAACTGGAGTGGAAGGGGGCCGGGGGCCCCTGTTCGGTTGCTTGCAGCAGAGCGTAGAGGGCCAAAATCCCGCGGTGTAGGTGTTCACCGTTCTCGCAGAGCTTCTTGAAGTGTGTGAGGTCCCTCTGTAGTTGTTGTTTCCCCTGCAAGTTAGAATAGTATCGTTGCACTTGATGGTACCGAAACCTAAGGATGCCCGTCGCCCGGGGTTGGGCAAGCATGTCCTCCAGCGGTCTCAGTTGGTTGTTGCCACACCACATCCGGAGGTATTGGGCCTCTCTCCCACCAAAGCCTTCTATGTCTCTCAGTGACAGTCCCTCTGCTATCTCGGGGTTATGTGTGGTTGGGGTTAGTGAGGACGGGTTTGTCGTCAGCCTCAGCCTATATCTGATCCTTTCCCAAATTCCCATCGTCGCCCCAATAAAGGGGTGAGTTTTTAGGTCCCAGTCTCGCACTGAATTCGGGGTCCATGGAACCGGGGGTATGCGGCCGCCTGCTTGCGAGCGTTCGATATGGACCCATTGTTTTTCCATCTCTAGAGCGTGCCAGTCTACAATGATCAGGAGCTGGGTGGCATGGTAGTACATCCGCATGGAGGGCAGTCCTGTCCCGACCTTGTGTCGCGGGAGGTTAGTTGTGTCTGCTTAATTCTCGGAGGACCGGCTGCCCAAATAAACTTCAGTATTGTGGAACCGAGTGTTCGGAAGAAGGCCAGTGGGATCGAGATCGGGATGGCCTGGAACAGGTACAGGAGGCGTGGCAGTAAGTTCATCTTCACGACATTAATTCTTCCGAACCATGATATGCATATGCGCCCCCATCTCTGGAGGTCCGAGCGTAGGGTTTGGAGAATGGGAAGGAAGTTTTCCTGGTAGAGCCGTGCGGGGTCCTTGGATAGCCAAAGTCCCAAATATTTAGCAACCTCACAAATTTGTCCACATTAGCATTCTACCATCCTGTGCTGCTTCTACAACACTCTATTTGAAGGTGTTCTCAAAACCTATAGTAAACTGCGTCCCCATCCTACTATAGTCTGCTTCTCCTACCTATGAGTGGTTATTTCAAAATCCTACTATAGTACGCTCCTAAATCCCAAGAAAAACAGTAGACATGTGCAATTTGTTTCGTTCCGAATGCAAATTCATCCAAATTTCAGAAATTCGGACATTCGGATACTTCTGAATGTCCGAAGTGCAGAATTTCCGAAGTGCCGAATTTTGGAATGCCGAACTGAACAGAACAGTATCCCTAACCCTACCCCAACCCCTAAACCAACCCTACCCTAACCCTTCATTTACCCAAAGTTTTGAAGTCCAGAAGGCCCGAAATCCCGAGGTGCCAAAGTGCCGAGCCGAACCAAAGTGCCGAAGTTCTGAAGTCCCGAATTTCAAAATGTCGAACCGAATATTTTTCCCATGCACATCCCTAAAAAACAGCTTTCATAAACTATTATAGGTACACTACAATTATAAAATAACTATCTATAGATTCTGATACCACCAAATACATGCTTACTATACGTCTAGTAAGGGCCGACAACAGTTTAATAGACCCCACACACAGTTTGAGACCTACTGCACCTACATAGGGGGGTCATAGTCCAACCACTGGGGTTCATTTCCAGGTGGAAAAGGGAAACAGGAGTCACACTAACAGAGAATGATTGGAACAAAATATTCACCCTAACACACAAATGCTCGTGGGTGCTAAATACCAGGAGCTCAGTTACAAGATCCTGACCTTCTGGGTCCTGGACCCTGGACGTGCTACATCGCATTAACTCCGAAAACCCAGAAGATTGCTGGCCTTGTGGACAATGTTGAACTCAAGAATTCATGAAATTATGGGAACAGACCTACCTCACCAGCTGCTCACCATGCTCCTACACCACACAGACAGCATAGTGGCTACCTACAAATAGTTCCTAACCATACACTTACTCACAGCCGCGAAATCCCTGATTCCAACTTACTGGAGTTAAACAGGTGCGCCAATCTTCCAACAATGGGTAGCCAGAGTAGAGGAGATACACAGCATGGAGAGTATGACTGCAGACCTTAGTGGTTGTTCCGACAAATTTGGGTGCTTTATGGTTCTAAGCCTAAGTTCCTGCCTCTAAGCTAATTCAGTTCTTGTTTTAGCCTGAAACTTATCCTTGCCATGTCTCCAGCACTGGGGGCTGGACTTAACCTGTGCCTGCTCTTGTCACTCATGGTCCACCTGTAGATTATCACTGATTAGCCAGATATAAGACACTGCCTCTCCCTAAAGGCAGTGTCAGTTCATTGACTCTGGTTCTGCTGTTTTGTTCCTGTTTTCGTATTCTGATCCAGTGTTCTTCAGTCTGATTCCGGCTTTCGACCTTGGCCTGTTTCTTCGATTTCTCTGACCTCTGGCTTCCCCTGACTTTGGTTTTCCATGATTACTCTTCTGTTTGTCTTTGCCTGTATATCCCTGCATAGCCCCCGTGCACAGACTCACAGGCCGGGTGAATTCTTGCCAGACCACCTTGGTCTGTGCTTATTTGCAAGGGTGAGTATATATATCTGCATACTGGACTCCACATCACCCTGACAGGCCCTCCCCCAGCACCCCATTATAGTTACAGACGATGATCTGAGGATATGCCCCTACAAGAATCTAAGGGGTATAACACTCCAACCCTGATAGGGGCACCATTCACACTATCAGATCAATAGACTTGAAAGTAAGGACCAAGCTATTATAGGTCTAGGAAACAGTATTAACAGACTCCTCTCTGCCCCAAATTAGTATCTTGTAATCTTGTAATACCTTTTTGTATTAGACTAACAGAATTCTGGAATGAGAAGCTTTCAGGAGAACCTCACTTTATATAATAATAATAACAACATATTTAACTAGAAAAAGGAAGTTGGTATGGTGCCAGGAGGCCCCCAGCCGCACTCTTACCTTCAGGGGTTAAATAATTCTTGAACAGTTTCACAAATGATCCTCCAGTGCTGATCTCAACTCTGCCTAGGCGGCATTTGGCTTCTGAATTCTCCGTTTCAGGAAGTGCGGAGTTGCCACTGAGAAGGGGTGTCACTGATTGGCTGAGTGCTTGACAAAGGTACATTTCTTTTCAAGACAGTTTTTTGAATGGGGAGTCACTGATTGGCTGAGAGCATCAACTGACCAACAGCCAGTGGCATAGCCGACAAAATGATTCAAATTTCCGCTCATACCCACCTGGGGTTTTGCAGCAGTGACGGAACCCAATTGCAGCTGAACAGCACTCCCTTACAATCAAGACCCTCAGGAGCACCTGGAAGTTGGGACAGGGTCCCGAAGAGTCTGAGGTGGCAAGGAGGCCTTTAATTGGAAGAAGCCAAGCGAGGAATCTGAGAAGGGAAGAAGCAGGAGGCGCAGTAAATCAATTTGAAGTCAGGCAGCAGACAAGAGTAGCCGATCAATACAGAGTCAGGTCAGGAAGCAGGCAAGGAGAATCAATCAGAGGACTGAGGGTCAGGAACATAAGCTGAGAATCAAAAGGCAGGTATACAAGGGCAAGGAAAATAACCAAGCACTGACTTGAAGATGTGCTTGTATTAAGTACAGAGCCAGGATCACATGACCGGCCACCTCCCACCAGTAGGTGGAGCACACAGGAGCTATAAAAAGAGGCCAGGGACTCAGCGCCATCTTGGTTTGCACCATAGTCCCTGACTTGCCCTCCGTGTGAAGAACGACAGGTCCGAATGGCGGCCGCCATCTTGCTGCAATGGCATGCTCGCCACGGCCTCAGCGGCAAGAGGGAGAGAAGAAACCACCGCAGACCCGGGAGAGGGGTCTTTGGGAGCGGCAAGTACTGCGACTCCACCACGAGGACGCCACGGGCACCCAGGAGTACGTTATTACACGGCAGTGCCGTGACACCCGCTCCCTCCACATAGACTGCTTCATGTGTATTTGTAAGCAATGTGAGGACTGGAATGCAGGGGTTTATTTGTATGCAGTAATAGCGTTGGAATGCCTCGCTGTATTTGTGTGCAGCGTTGGTGTTGGAATGCTGGGACGTATACATTGCCACACACAGATGCACACTCAGAATCACACAGGTACAGATACACACTTACAAACAGGTAGACAAACACACCTTACACATACACAAAAGTACACAGGTAAACAAACAGACACAAAGGTACAGACGGCCTCCATACACTCCTATAGACTACCTCCATATTCTCTTTATAGTCTGTCTCCATACCCTTCTATAGACTGCCTCCATGCTCTCCTATAGACTGCCTACATTCCTATAGAATGCCTCCTACAGATGGCCTCCCTCCATACCCTCTTTATAGATTGTCTCCATACCCTCTTTATAGACTGTCTCAATACTCTCCTATAGGCTGCCTCCATACCCTCTTATAGACTGCCTCTATACCTTCCTATAGATTGCCTCCTATAGACTGCCTACATACCCTCCTATAGACTGTGTTTATAGCCTCCTACAGACTGCCTCCATACCCTCATATAGACTGCCTCCATACCCTCCTATAGACTGCCTCCTACAGATGGCCTCCATACCCTCCTGTAGACTATCTTCATAGCCTCCTATAGACTGCCTACATTCCCTCCTACAGACTGCCTCCATACCTTCTATAGACTACCTCCATACCCTCTTTATAGACTGTCTCCATACCCTCCTATAGACTGTCTTCATAGCCTCCTATAGATTGCCTACATTCGCTCCTACAGACAGCCTCCATACCCTCTCTATAGACTGCCTAAATACCCTCCTATAGACTGTCTTCATAGCCTCCTATAGATTCCCTACATTCCCTCCTACAGACGGCCTCCATACCCTCCTGTAGACTACCTCCATACCTGCTTTATAGACTGTCTCCATACCCTCCCATAGACTGCCTCCATACCCTCCTATAGACTTTCTTCATAGCCTCCAGACAGCCTCCATTCCCTCCTATAGACTACCTCCATACCCTCTTTATAGATTGTCTCCATACCCTCTTTATAGACTGTCTCAATACTCTCCTATAGGCTGCCTCCATACCCTCTTATAGACTGCCTCTATACCTTCCTATAGATTGCCTCCTATAGACTGCCTACATACCCTCCTATAGACTGTGTTTATAGCCTCCTACAGACTGCCTCCATACCCTCATATAGACTGCCTCCATACCCTCCTATAGACTGCCTCCTACAGATGGCCTCCATACCCTCCTGTAGACTATCTTCATAGCCTCCTATAGACTGCCTACATTCCCTCCTACAGACTGCCTCCATACCTTCTATAGACTACCTCCATACCCTCTTTATAGACTGTCTCCATACCCTCCTATAGACTGCCTCCATACCCTCCTATAGACTGTCTCCATACCCTCCTATAGACTGTCTTCATAGCCTCCTATAGATTGCCTACATTCGCTCCTACAGACTACCTCCATACCCTCCTATAGACTGCCTAAATACCCTCCTATAGACTGTCTTCATAGCCTCCTATAGATTCCCTACATTCTCTCCTACAGACGGCCTCCATACCCTCCTGTAGACTACCTCCATACCTGCTTTATAGACTGTCTCCATACCCTCCCATAGACTGCCTCCATACCCTCCTATAGACTTTCTTCATAGCCTCCAGACAGCCTCCATTCCCTCCTATAGACTACCTCCATACCCTCTTTATAGATTGTCTCCATACCCTTCTATAGACTGTCTCCATACCCTCCTATAGACTGCCTCCATACCCTCTTTATAGACTGTCTCAATACTCTCCTATAGGCTGCCTCCATACCCTCTTATAGACTGCCTCTATACCTTCCTATAGATTGCCTCCTATAGACTGCCTACATACCCTCCTATAGACTGTGTTTATAGCCTCCTACAGACTGCCTCCATACCCTCATATAGACTGCCTCCATACCCTCCTATAGACTGCCTCCTACAGATGGCCTCCATACCCTCCTGTAGACTATCTTCATAGCCTCCTATAGACTGCCTACATTCCCTCCAACAGACTGCCTCCATACCCTCTTTATAGACTGTCTCCATACCCTCCTATAGACTGTCTCCATACCCTCCTATAGACTGTCTTCATAGCCTCCTATAGATTGCCTACATTCTCTCCTACAGACAGCCTCCATACCCTCTCTATAGACTGCCTAAAAACCCTCCTATAGACTGTCTTCATAGCCTCCTATAGATTCCCTAAATTCTCTCCTACAGACGGCCTCCATACCCTCCTGTAGACTACCTCCATACCTGCTTTATAGACTGTCTCCATACCCTTCCATAGACTGCCTCCATACCCTCTTATAGACTTTCTTCATAGCCTCCAGACAGCCTCCATTCCCTCCTATAGATTACCTCCATACCCTCTTTATAGACTGCCTCCATACCCTCCTATAGACTGCCTCCATACCCTCCTATAGATTGTCTTCATAGCCTCCTATAGATTGCCTCCATTCTCTCCTTCAGACGGCCTCCATACCCTCTTTATAGACTGTCTCCATACCCTCCCATAGACTGCCTCCATACCCTCTTATAGACTTTCTTCATAGCCTCCAGACAGCCTCCATTCCCTCCTATAGATTACCTCCATACCCTCTTTATAGACTGCCTCCATACCCTCCTATAGACTGCCTCCATACCCTCCTATAGATTGTCTTCATAGCCTCCTATAGATTGCCTCCATTCTCTCCTTCAGACGGCCTCCATACCCTCTTTTTAGACTGCCTCCATAACCTCCTATAGACTGCCTCCATACCCTCCTATAGACTACCTCCATACCCTCTTTATAGATTGTCTCCATACCCTCCTATAGACTGCCTCCATAACCTCCTATAGACTGTCTTCATAGCCTCCTATAGACTGTCTTCATAACCTCCTATAGACTGCCTACATTCCCTCCTAGAGACTGCCTCCTACAGACGGCCTCCATACTCTCCTATAGACCAACCTCCTTACCCTCTTTAAAGACTGTCTCCATACCCACTTTATAGACTGCCTCCATACCCTCCTACAGACTGCCTCCTACAGACGGCCTCCATACTCTCCTATAGACTACCTCCATACCCTCTTTATAGACTGCCTCCATATCCTCCTATAGACGGCCTCCATAGCCTCCTATAGACTGTCACCATATAATCCTATAAGCTCCATACTACCCCAGCTGCTTCCAGCACGGATTGCTGAAGGAGTGGGTATTACTGTGTAAATGATGCACTGACTGAGACCTTGCTCATGGTATTGTCTAGGTATCTGCCAGGAAATGCCCTCCAGTTATTAGTAATTACTATTTTATTCCCCTGATTTGAAAATGTAAATTATAGAATGCATTTGTATTTTTATATAAAATGTTGAAATTCTTGCTATTTACTATTTATCCTCCAATAAAACAACTCCTTGCCCTCTTACATTTTATATTTAAATACAATTTAAATATGGAGATTACTTCTTACATAAAGTGACCTTTTAATCGCAACTTATTAGTTACATTAGTAACTCACTATATTCTTCAGCAATGACAATTTCTAAACTGAGCAAAGCACATACACCTTTAAAAGTTCCAGCATAGCAACATATTCTGTCACAGTGTACAAAAGGAACACACTCCTGGTCAATGATAGAGTTGAGAAATTCGTGAGCACTTACAGTCCAAACAAGTCATCGGCATCCTATGATTTAACACAAGAAACAAATTATTTTGATTATTTATTTTCGACAAACCTCCCGTCCTCGGAAAATGCTAATTTTTACTTAAATGTGTAAATCTTGGAGCCATTAACAAAAGCCACTTAATTCAATTTCTCCCCAAAGCCGTAGCTGTAAAAACTGATGTTGCACACACATTATGTGCTGGCGGTGTCACAAGGACTATAGCTAATGGGGTAATGTGAAATGATGTCTGTCCCTATTGACAGGTTTATGAGAATTTAATAAAGCATAGCCAGGATAAAATGAGATATTACATCCTCACACAAAGTGATCAAACTCCCTTACATCAGCAATTTCTGCCTGCAACGATGTCAGTTGCACACAAACTGACTTTCGACAGTCAGACTCTAGGGAGGGGATGGAAAAAGTGCTTGATCAGATATCTTTTTATAAAAGTGCCACTAATAATTCTCCATTCAAATATAATATTCTATAATCTTTTAGAGTGTAAGCTTGCTGACAATGATCTCAGACCATGCAATGCCTATCTGTCTTTGCATCTAATTTATTATTATCATCATTTATATAGCACCAACAATGTTATCATCTATTTATCAATCTGTGTGTCCAGCTATCAGTCTGCCTAATAAACTCTGTCTGTCTATCTGTCTTATAAACACAGCCTGTCTATCCATCTGTCTTAAACACATCGCCTGTCTGTCTGTCTGTCTGTGGATTTATACAGAACATACACAGAGAATGACTTGGGGCTAGCAAGCACCAAGAATCAGTCAAACTACGCCATTTAATCAATGTATCCAGTACTGCAGAATTATGTTTGCACTATACAAGGTAATAATAAAAATAATGACATTATAAAGTCTGACAGTTACAACACACGGTAAAAGTGTTCATATAAAACACTGGCTTATAATAAAATATGTTCAATATAATAAAAAAAATATATATATACTGTATTAGTCTAACTGATTGCCTTTATAGAAATAGTTTCACTTAGAAATATAAAGAACAAATATCAGGTAATTCAAAAGTAATGATCCACAAAACAATATAAACAGAGAACAAAAAAAGGACCACGGCGCTTAAAATTCTAATAATCTGGTGCAGCCAAAAGTTACCCAAGTGTAGTGTCACCTATTACACTTAAAACGTGATAATATAGAGAAAAGGGTGAAGGTACTTAGCGCTCACAGAAAAGAAAAGAAAAAAACTTTACCTTTGTACTTATAGAGATGAATAAGGCTTCTAATAGCCTGATAACCTACAAATGGATACATATAACAAACACTGCCCTCCCAAAGCATAACCGCCATATCCCCATGTCCATATTGCAGTTTCTTTTCCTGTCCATACAATTTCTTTTTCGGGTCTTAAGTTTCGATACGTCACATCCTGTGACGTATGAGTCCGGATCACATGGGCAGGCTGACGGAACGCCAGTGCGTCATATCCTATGACGCATCAATCTGAATTGCGTGGGAAAAACGGGGCGGGACGTCATCTTATGTAGCGGTGTATAAAACAGAACGTCCGTCCACGTGATCTTCTGTTTTATACACCGCTACATAAGATGACGTCCCGCCCCGTTTTTCCCACGCAATTCAGATTGATGCGTCATAGGATATGACGCACTGGCGTTCCATCAGCCTGCCCATGTGATCCGGACTCATACGTCACAGGATGTGACGTATCGAAACTTAAGATCGGAAAAAGAAATTGTATGGACAGGAAAAGAAACCGCAATATGGACATGGGGATATGGCGGTTATGCTTTGGGAGGGCAGTGGGGCATGGTCTATAGCCGGAAGTGCAGCCATCTTTTTGGTGGATCTGACACTTCCGGCTATGACCATATATGGAGTGGGGGGTGTGTATACACATATGTATTTACTTACTCTAACTGGCAGCCTGTTATCAATGGTATATAAGTAGATTTAAGTCCAGTGTGTATTTGGATGCACTTGAGAAAGACCTACATTGGTTGAAACGCGTTGTGCTATTACTTATGTATTTTATATACTTTTATTTGGTGAAATAAATTTAATAATTTTCTTAAATATCTCTGTTGGAGTTTTGCTACTATATTACCAGTTAGAAGCTCCTGAGGATCTTTTTGCTACATCATTAGCTCCAAGTTCCTGAGGATTACTTTTGTGTCTCAAAAGAGACGATATGCTCGATAAAGTTTAGAGCCAACTTTTAAAAAAAAAGGCTCTGGAAATTGTGAGTTGAATGTATATATCTCCTTTTTCTACTATTTTTGTATATACAGATTACACTATGTTTGTTATATGTATCCATTTGTAGGTTATCAGGCTATTAGAAGCCTTATTCATCTCTATAAGTACAAAGGTAAAGTTTTTTTCTTTTCTTTTCTGTGAGCGCTAAGTACCTTCACCCTTTTCTCTATAATATCCACAAAACAATGCCTACCAACATCACCTAACACCAGACAACACAAAAAAACAAAACTCGCCCTAAATCCCAATGTATTTTTAAAGGACCACTATAGGCACCCAGACCACTTCAGCTCAATGAAGTGGTCTGGGTGCCAGGTCCATCTAGGGTTAACCCTTTCTGCTGTAAACATAGCAGTTTCAGAGAAACTGCTATGTTTACATATGGGTTAATCCAGCCTCTAGCGGCTTGCTCATTGACAGCCGCTAGAGGCGCTTCCGCGCTTCTCACTGTGATTTTCACAGTGAGAAGACGCCAGCGTCCATAGGAAAGCGCATTCAACCGATGACATCAGAAGAGGGAGGAGAGTCCCAGCGCCGAGTGGGGGCACCCTCAGGGCACTAAAGTGCCAGGAAAACGAGTTTGTTTTCCTGGCACTATAGTGGTCCTTTAAATAACAGGATTTTTAGAATCATTGCAGTGACCGTTAAAGTGTAAGCTCACTTGGAAACTCTATGTAAATATCTTAAAATAATATAAAATTATTTGTTTTGTTGTAATGTTTGCCATAATTATTCAGGAACATTATGTTGTATAAAGAAAATCGTAGTTCTACGTTTTAGACCTTAGTATGATCCCATTAGATTGTAAGCTCATTTGGCAGAATCCTCTTCACCTACTGTTCTCATATGTCATACATGTTTTGCTCGAATTACGTTCGTCTTGTTTCCTATCGTACAAAGCTGTAGTAGATGTTGGCGCTGAATAAATAATTGTAATGGTAAAATGTATTGCCATTGTAATGATGCTTTTACAAATGATTGACTTGTGTAATTCTGTTTATGAGAAGCAGTAAAGGGAGAGGTTCAGATATGCCAGAGTCGCACATGGTGTGTGACAAAAATTCTTATTGCGGAATATAACACTTGTTTCATAAACTGAGAAATTATCCATTTTAAGGAGAGAAGCGCCCTCTAGAGGGAGATTTGTATAAGGAACTCTGCAAACTGCTTTTTATTTTAGAGACACTACAAGTTGTATTTGAGCTATTATTTCTCGATGCATTATAAATATTACATTAAAAACAATAAATTATTTTAAAAAAAATAAACAAAAAAAAAACCTGAATGTTCCTTCATTTGCTATAAAGTCTGATGCTGTGCACTGAGCTCTCCCCTAACCAGGAAGTGGTTTCCTCTTATCATGTTCTGTAGCAAAGCAGACTTTTTTTCCTTTAATCAGGCATTTATGTTACAATGAGGGTTCTTCATTGAAAATTGAAGACCAATTGTCAGCTCTCTACTGAACTACAAATATGTGCAATTTGTTTTGCATGTTTTCTATGGAGGTTTATAAAATCTTGACTTGCGATGGCTACAGATCTAGAATCTGCAACTACAGCAAGCACTTTTTGTTTTTGTTCCCAACACAGAATTTCTGTATCTGTCCCATCACTGACTGAGCTTTATCTCAGCTCTTTGGGAAGTCCTTGCAAGACAGGTGGTACTGCTACTGAGTTCCTGAATTTAACTACCAGGAAGTTACAGGACAAGTTCTATGATTGACAGCTAGGGGGGAGGGGGGTGTAATAAGGATCATTTATAAAAGTTCTGATTTCTATTGAAATCTGCACTTTTTGTAGCATGGAAAAAAAAAGACAACACGCTCATTCCACATAGAGCACTTCTGAAACCTACCTCCTCCTTCAGAGATTAAGGTAATAAACCCTCAGAGGTTAGCTCCATCAAAATAAAAAAAAAGTGTAAATAGATTTGCTCAGGGCTTAAATATAAATATATATAGGCCCACATGCACACACATTTAGTTACATGGTATTATTTTTGTAATACATGAAGAAAGGGGGAACTTTTAAATGTATTTTTAGATTAGGTGACTGGAAAAAACAAATCTCCGCCTCAGTTATAGTCCCAACTTTCTTATTCTAGCCTGACTTTTTCCATTCCAATAACCATTATGTACTGGTTATCCAATAACAATGTATCTTTCACGTAGAGTTTATTGACTAAACTGAAAATGCACCAGAGAACTGTACATTTTATTCCAAGACCTGTTGGAAGGAAAGTTGAATTGGAGAATAGATTTGGTTCGGCTGAACCACTTTATTCAAAAATTACATTTCGTTCTGGACCTGCGACACTCGTTCATTTGATGGCTCAGCTCGTCCTTTTAGGAAAATAGGCCAATTAGTGTTCTGCACAATAAATACATAACATACACATAGAGAAAAAGTAACCAGTAGAGTGGAGAGAGCATTTATTTATTAAATGTATGCAACCACCACATCCACACCCCAACCAACTAACCACCCCGGACCTCCTCCCACAATCTCTCTCTGACGATGGAAACACGTGACCGAAAACAACAGAACGAAAGTACCCTCCATAACAGGAACGGGTACGACAAACTCACTAACTTCTCTTCAGTCTGAATATAAACTGTAAGAATTCATACGCTGGAACTATGCAGCCTTATGAAGGCTTTTGCACAAGCCAAGTTATTACTTACTTTTACTCCCATAGTAGCTCTACCAAATGTGAGTGTAAAATACCTCCGTTCTACTTATCACTTTTTTCTAATATTGTTAAACATATCACACTATTGTATAAATTTTTTCTATTTTCTTTTTGAGGATAAATTATCTGCAACCACTAAGAGACATCAAGTGTATGTATATATAACTCATATAAGGCGCGGTTTCCTCCTTTTTTCTCTTCTATACTGTCTCTTATCAAGGCTGGGAATCCTTGTATTGGTTACTGCTGCCTATTTAACTGTTTATCTTTGGAGTGAGCACCCGACACATCTCTTCTTTTCCACTTACTTTTACGCTTTCTGTCATTACAAAATAAAGAATAAAAAAAAAAAAGTAGATTTTTATGTTTTCATGTATCCTTCTTACTTCCCACTACTGGTCACTTCTTGATCTGTAAATAAGATCAACATTTAGTGATTTAGACTCCAATCAACTTTTTTTTGTCCCCATCAATCATCTCTTTTTTTGGTGGAACTCTGAATCACGAATCAAACGACCGTACTCATCCATTTCTCCAGTCGTTTGTTCAGTTTATGCCCGTGTGGTGCTTCTGAGTTATAGGATTTGGATGATCCACCAATCGGCCTAAATTCAGGCAAACTGCAATTCGGCAAAAGCGAAAGCACAATTCTTTTAGAAAGTGCAGTTCAGCTATTTTGGATATTGTTTTCAGGGCCCTGGTTAATTCCCAGTTTAATGAAAAATTCTGATTATTACTGTTTTCCAGTTAGACTGTGATTTGTGAAGAATTGGTCCGAAAAATTTACATTTGGGGCAAAAAATAGTCAACTTCCAAAATAAAAAAAAATTTACAAATAGCTGAGTTTGTGAACTTTTTCAGTTCAACTATTTTTACCTAAAATTTGAAATTGCCTTATGAGCTGCCTACAATTCTCAGTTTCGTGATTTAACACCAAGAGTAAATTTCTTCGTTGGCCAGTGGTGTTGTGGGGCAATAAAATATAAAACAATACAATGCTCATCCCAATAAATAGTCAACTGTATTTAAAGGCTTGTTGAAATAAACATGATATATTATTTAACACGAAAACTGGCCATGATAAAATGATTACATTTCTTTTTGTTTGCAAAGTACAGACACCATTAGACAGATATATCTGCATGCCTCTGGCAATGGGTAACGGTGACAAAGTATCCTGTTACGCTTCCTTTACAATGTTCATTATTAAACACAAGGCTTTCGTTCATCTGAAAATGCCTTATGTGTAACATCAATTGGTCAATAAGGTCTCTGATTACTAATTTTGGTTAGCATTAGTCTAGGGGTTACATATGAGGATTGAAGGGGAGCAAAGAGCTTGAGGCTAAATTGAAAGCTCCATAATGTAAGTGTAATATAGAATGTGTCAGATCTGAGCAGAGCTAACTCATTACTAAGAGTTCACAAATTAAAAATGCAGATACTTATTAAGAGCTTTACCACCATAAGGAAAGGAGTTTATATCACGTTCTTGACGTATGTCCTTATTAGATTGTGTTTTCCAGCAGGCCGAGTGTTTATCAACAAAAGAGAACTCGAGTATTTTAAATCTTCAGTGATAGATTTTTTGCAGGATGAGCTGCAAATAATGTCCAATATTGCGAGGGTCAGCTTGGGAGCACAAATAATCTTAATAGGTAATTGAAGATCCCTTTGATTAATTTATCTAAAGCCAATCCGTCCTGCTTCCTTGTCGTAGCATGCCCACTGATTCCCTGCTGATTTACTTACCACACTAAGAAGCACAAACCCAGTGTATCTTTTCTGTAACAAATGTAAACAATGCGGTTTCTGAAAATTGTGTCAGAGGACACACCTCTGGTGACTGTCGGACTAACATCCATTAGAGGCATTTCCTCATTGTGACCTTTAGAAATTTAACATTTTCACACTCAGCGTCATCACCCTCAACATAATAACATTGCAAGCTGTTAAAATCTTGCCACACATGTTGTAGGATCTCAATGCTGCTCATCGGATTGGACAAAAATCTTCATGGATGATGACTTCACTGAGCTTTGGCTGAGTTCCATAGTCTCAATCACCCATAGGGTGTCCTTCAGTTGAAGTTCTTGTATACTATATAGATTTTAAAATATCCTGTGATTGTACCAGGCTTCCTGCAGAAGTGGATTCTGTGTGACTACAGATGGTAACTTTTTCCAATTATCTTATATATGATACTTACAATGAAGAAGGAAAATAGATTTAGAACATGTGTTTGCTACCTAATCTAATGATTAATTATTAGAAATTGAATAATATTAAAGGACCACTATAAGCACCCAGATCACTTCAGCTCAATGAAGTGGTCTGGGTGACAGGTCCCCCTAATTTTAACCCTGCAGCTAAAAACATATCAGTTTCAGAGAAACTGCTATGTTTATATTGCAGGGTTAATCCAGCCTCTTGTGGCTTCTCCCTGACAGCCACTAGACGCTGCTTCCGTAATTCTCAGTATGAAAATCGCATTGAACTCACGTTGGACGTCCATAGGAAAGCATTGAGAAATGCTTTCCTATAGGCGTGCTTGAATGCGTGTGCGCCTCTGCCCGCGCATGCGCAATTGGCTCCACTCAGGAGCTGACGTCAGCAGGGGGAGGAGAGGTCACCAGCGCCGAAGGAGCCCGGGCGCTGGATTAAGGTAAGTGGCTGAAGGTGTTTTAAGCCCTTCAGGCAAGCGGGAGGGGGGCTCCGAGGGAGGGGGGTACCTAATAACTCGGGTTTGTTTTCCTGGCACTAAAGGATCCCTTTAAATATAATGCCATTAAACATCGCTATTGCAGATTAGAAGAATGTGCTATTCAGCATTTCATACATTCTGCAATAGATCTAGGTTTCTTTTGTGCGTACATACAATACGGAGCCTCTATGGATGTAAATATATGCAAATTAGTGTTCAATGCACATACCTTAGATACATCCAAGTGTCTTGGAGTAATCACAAACTGCCAGTGCTGGAGAAAAAAATAGTTCTGCTGATGAATGCAGCCAGTATGAAAATAGGTTTATGTGTCATTAATTCCCTTAGCACTCCAAAATAACTTTCTCTGACTGAAGATAATACAGTAATCACTCACAATTGCCAATACAATTATCTCCATTCAGCTGTAGAAAACAACTCATGTCATATTTTTAGCCACTTAAAGTTTTAATGTTCACATTAAAATGAAAATCTATTGAGCACAATGCAGTCATTTTGATTCAGGCGGAGAAATCGGAACTGAGATGATGAAGACATCGGAGAGTATAAAGGGGCATTGCTCACACAGAAACTGGGAAGTTTGAAGAGTGTTTGGTAGTGTGATAGCTCTATCTTTCTGACATGTATCAATATGGAATTGGTTACTGTGATCTTATCTCAATACTTGCAGCTAGAGTAGGAGTTTTAGCTCTCGATGGCACCCATTCAACTGGTTTAAAATGTATATGGGGTTGATAGATTGAGTGTAAGATCGTGAGACCAACGCAGAGCTAGGACATCATAAAACCACTTGCCTGTAGTTGGCAATCATCCTCTTAGATGTTTTTCCAACAAAAGAAAGTTAAAATTCCATAAGGTCCTTATCAGTTACTAGTTTGGAGCCCTCTTCATTCTTCCCATAGGAACGGTGAATGGGGTAAAGCAAAGTCATGGTTCTTCGGCCCTTCTCTAACCCCAGGGCAGTAGACTGCTGCCTTAGATCACCGTATGGTTAATTCTGCTCAGGTATACAGATACATTTTAACCAGGCCATAGGTAGTCAGCTATTTTCCCCTATGACTTCCCTCCCTCTATACATTCTGCTGTGAGCATTGATCGTTAGAATGGCACGAGGAATAACTGTTGCTTTAGAATGTACAGCAACCACAGTTAACACACTTCATATCATTGACCTTGATCTATGCATGCAAACGAGATAGCAACACTGGCTGCATTTAACTCTATCTTCCACGGTAGAACAAAAAGTGACCACTTATCTGTAACTAGAACTCAAAGGCCTTGCTTTGACTGGACAACACTAATTGAACCTTTATTCCTAATCCTGTAGGCAATGTATGGATGCAAATAGGATAGCCCATTTGGTTCAGGATTTGCTTTCCTTTCTGGTCTGGAAAATAGGGTGTTTATATATATTATTATTATTTAGGGTGTTCTTCTGGCATTAATTTGTGTTTGTCAAATGATATTTTAACGATGTCATATTATATAGGAAGTGCTTGCTACCATCACATTCTGTGAATAAAGGAATGTTGCATTGAGGAATAGACCTGGAGATACATTCTGGACCAAACTGCTATTTTCCCAGATTTGGGCCGATTGGGTTAAATTTTCAAACTTCAAGCCAAGATGTACATTAGGTTTGAGGTTGTGATTCTGAATACCTTCGGTGGCAAAACAAAAACACAATGATTGATAGCTAGGGTACAGTCATCAAATGCTGATTGTATGCACAGGTCAAGTGAGAAGTGATCAACAGAGGGGGAAAAGCAGACGTAAACATAATATTTAACCATATCGTTTGTTTTCTATACGGCCCCTCCTGTTTTTCTGCTATTGGTTACTTTTTTCACTTTATGGCAGGATTATGCTCCTATCAGTGTTCTGAAAAATGATGCATATTTTGTATATATTCTGCAGCACACTGATTGGTCCATCGTAGCCCCCTTTTTGTTCTTGTGATTCAGTTCATGAAAATGAAAAAAAAAGTCATGCTTACCTTTAGTATATGGCAGGATCCTTCAGCCATATACATGAACTTTGGGTCAGACAGTGTTTGAAGACCTACAGTTAGTCTCTATGGTCTTCCCTGCTTCACTCCATGCACAGAAACAGGGAAGACCATAGAGACTAATTGTCCATTTTAAAACACTATCTGACCAAAGGCATATATTGTACAGCGCTACGGAATTTGATGGCGCTATATAAATAATAAAATAATAATAATAATTATATATTTGGACCAATGTGGCTTGAGCTTCCATTTTTTCGATATTAATTGAAATTTTTGGGTATATCAGTATTTTTACACAGTATGTATATTTGACATCATCTGCATTCTCCAGATGTCCCTCATTACCCCGGCAAACTGATGGAATGAGTAATTGGTGGCTAGAACACTCCGCCCTGTGCATGTAACCAGGATGGGAAGGGCCAGAATGAGGATATACCTTTAACGCGCACATCCCAAAAAGATTGAGTCATTCTGGCCCTAAACAGTAGGTTTATTGGATAATAATTTAAAGGGATCCTATAGAGCCAGGAAAAAAAAGCCATTTTCCTGGCAATATAGGGTTAATAGGTCCCCCCCTTCACTCGGGGTTAGACCCCTTCAGCCACTTACCTGAATCCCGAGGGACATCAGCGCTGGGTCAGGCTCTGCCCACGCTCCTCCCCCGCCAACGAGACCCAATGTGCATGCAAGGCAATGGTCGTACTCGCATTAGGATTTCTAGGGATTAGGATTAGGGGAAAAATCTGCACTGGAGGTCCTCATGCATAGTGTGAGGACGTCCAACGTCGGATAACGGACCAAAGGTCCATTTCAATTCCGGAAGTCCCTCTGTTGGCTGTGTGGTAGACAGCCACTAGAGGAAAAGTTAACCCTCAGAGGTAATTTAGTGCAGGTTCTCAGAAACTGCAATAATAATTACCATTGCAGGATTACGGGGCATGGGACATTGCACCCAGACCACTTCAATGAGCTGAAGTGGTATGGGTGCCTACAGTGTCCCTTTAATAAATCATATTAATTTGTGTTCAAGTTTATTTTGTTTTTATATGACTGGGTTAATGTACCTTGAATTTTGCAAGTCAGTCTTGAGCCACCAGAACTCTTTTAGTGAAGGCACCCCAAACTATTTTGACAGCCTGTCAGAGATTCTGTGCAAATCAGGGATAAATACGTTTACAAAGCACTATTTCAAATGCGAGATGAGCTTATGGGAAAATTGTCAGAAGAAAGAGGAACGCAGAAAATAAACCATTCAATAGCAATCAATGCCAGCTTCCGCTTTGCATTTTTGCAAGGATGCTCATTTTAAATTGCCTCCATCGCTGGTTTTATGGTGGTTTGCACTAGGATCACAAATTGAACATTTGAAATCCCAAGGAACCGGAATCATGTAAATGTGGATATCATTAAAGGAACACTATTATAGTCATTCTGATACAGAGTAACAGGAATAGGTTTGTTTTAGGTCAGAGGTGTGGATCACTCGGCTGATTGCATTGTACAATGAAGCTACAGTCATTTGGACAAGAGAAACATTCTCCGTATAGAAACCTCTTAAAAATTCCATCTCTTCCGTGAAGCATCTAAATCAGATTGCGCATGCAAAATAAAAATGTAAAAATAATGAAACGACTACCTAATTTTCCATACAATACAGGACAGTACATTCACAGTCGCCCAACTCCACCGTAAAGTTAACCCTTCATTGCAAACCTAACGTAATAACGTAATATTAAACATTATAAACTTGGTGAAAATGTCAAGTAAAGTTAGATTTTTCATCAGTTTAAAATATATAGTGTGTAGTGTATTAATCCTGATGAAAGTCCCTGAGTGGAGCGTATGTATTTGGAATAAAGGAATACTTATTATGACTGAGTATAGCCATACTTTTTAATTACTACTATATATATATATATATATAAAAAAAAAATTGTATCTAAATTGGAAAGTTCAAAATGTTGAGTTTCATTACAGCAACTCCTTAATGGAGATCACAGTTTAATTGCAGTGCCATTTATAATGCCATTTATAAGAGCCCGTTAATAATAGAATGTATTGTGGAATGCTCTCTAAGCTCAGAAAAGACAGGATTCAGTATGAGATGCACTCGAAGTGGTAAAAAGAGGAGTCAGTCAACAAAACAGATTTTCCATATTTGCTTTATTAAACAATTCATGGTTAGCAGTACTGTATGGTCTCTTTAAAGTAATTTGGACACAAAACATTTTACTTGATGTTTTTGTGGGCTCTATTCAGGGTCTCCACCTCTTTCATAAAACGCAGGCACAGTTCATCCTGATACGGCAGACTTGCACATTGCACCGACAGAGGAAGCCCCACTCCTCCCGATACAGCCTGCAGACAGAGGGAGAGAGAGGGAGAGAGTGGCTATAATGTATCTGTCATCTATACTTTGTGCACAGTGTCACAGTGTCTGAAACAAAAAAAAACATAGAATGTGACGGCAGATAAGAACAGTTTGGCCCACCTAGTCTGCCCAATTTTCTAAATACTTTCATTAGTCCCTGGCCTTATCTTATAGTTAGGATAGCCTTATGCCTATCCCATGCATGCTTAAACTCCTTTACTAAGTTAACCTCTACCACTTCAGCTGGAAGGCTATTCCATGCATCCACTACCCTCTCAGTAAAGTAATACTTCCTGATATTATTTTTAAACCTTTGTCCCTCAAATTTAAGACTATGTTCTCTTATTGTGGTAGTTTTTCTTCATTTAAATATAGTCTCCTCCTTTAATATGTTGATTCCCTGTATGTATTTAAATGTTTCTATCATATCCCCCCTGTCTCGTCTTTCCTCCAAGCTATACATGTTAAGTTCCTTTAACCTGTCCTGGTAAGTTTTATCCCGCAATCCATGAACCAGTTTAGTAGCCCTTCTCTGAACTCTCTCTAAGGTATCAATTTCCTTCTGAAGATACGGTCTACAGTACTGTGTACAATACTCCAAGTGAGGTCTCACCAGTGTTCTGTATAATGGCATGAGCACTTCCCTCTTTCTACTGCTAATACCTCTCCCTATACAACCAAGCATTCTGCTAGCATTTCCTGCTGCTCTATTACATTGTCTGCCTACCTTTAAGTCATCAGAAATAATCACCCCTAAATCCCTTTCCTCATATGTTGAGGTTAGAACTCTATCAAATATTCTGTATTCTGCCCTTGGGTTTTTACGTCCAAAATGCATTATCTTGCACTTATCCACATTAAATGTCAGTTGCCACAATTCTGACCATTTTTCTAGCTTACCTAAATCATTTGTCATTTGGCTTATTCCTCCTGGAACATCAACCCTGTTACATATCTTAGTATCATCAGCAAAAAGACATACCTTACCATCAAGACCTTCTGCAATATCACTAATAAAAAATATTAAAGAGAATGGGTCCAAGTACAGATCCCTGAGGTACCCCACTGGTGACAAGTCCAAGCTTCGAATATATTCCATTGACTACAACCCTATGTTGCCTGTCACTCAGCCAATGCCTAATTCAGTGGTTCCCAAACATTTTAGGTTCAAGGCGCCGTTAATATTTCAACTTTTTTCCAAGGCACCCCAAGTCACAATTTCTAGGTTGTATATCTGTACAGCACTGCGGCATTTACTGACGCTATAGTGTATTGTACAGTGTTGGTGTTTGAAGAGGTACTTATGTATAGTTTAAGTGTTTTAATATAGGGGTTTGTATGTAATGTTTGTGTTTATTGCTGGGGTTTACTTTTAATGTGGGTGTACATTTGTGTGAAGTATTTGTGTTTGAGTGAAAGGGTGTGTTTGTATATCCATTTGAAGTTTGAATGCATGGGTGTTTTTGTATGTGATATTTGTGTTAGATTGCAGGAGTGTGTATGTGTGCTGGTGTAGGACTGCTTGGATGTGTGCACATACACTACGACATACATCCATACATCCATACTTACACAGTTATAAATACACACAAATTCATATAGACACCGACAAACACCTAAACGGACACACACAAATTGATACGTGCACATACATTGACACACAGATGCACATATTCTGACACACAGATATGTGTGTCCACACAGATGCACAACCTAACACACTCGTACATGGACACACTCATTCATACACACACATACACACTCATAAGTGATATTTTTAATATCTCCAGCCACCCTCCTGTTAGCTTACCTTTTGTGTCCAGGAGGGTGGCTTGGTGGAAGTGGTGGAAGTGAGGGGTCTGGAGTAGAGTTGAGTGAACCCGAACTGTAAAGGGTTCGTACCGAACATTACGGTTTTTGGACCCCGGACCCGAACGCGGACATATCAGTGTATCAACATATCAGCAGCCAATCAACAAGCGTTTGACTCGTGTGCCCTTAGAAGCTATCACAACCATGCCTACTAATGGCATGGCTGTGATTGGCCAGTGCAGAATGTGACCCAGCCTCTATATGTAAGTTGGAGTCACGTAGCGGCGCACGTAACATAAGCTCTTATTAGTGTAGGGAGAGGATGCTGCAGCTGTGAGGGACAGATTAGGAAAGAATTCTGGTGTTGAATCTGCAAACTACAGCGATTATTTTAGTGGGTGCCATACTACATTTTTGTATCCTGCCCTGAGCCCAGTGCCACAGAGTGCAGTGCAATTGCAACTGCATGTGTGCCAGGCACATTACTTTAATCCTGTTCTGGGAGCTCAGTGGGCAATCTAGGCATTCTTAAATACTGCAATTTTTGGGGGGCTAAATAGTACATTTGCGTACTGCATTTCTTGCAGTCCAATAAAACCTTTAAATACTACTGTTACATTGTTGGTTTCAAAAAATCAAACTTTTTGGTGTTAAATAGTACATTTGCGGCCTGCGGTGCACTTCATATCTGAGAGTCAAATAGAACCGTCAAATACTGTGCTTACATTGCAGTTTTAAACATTTGAATTCTTTAGGTGCTAAATAGTACCTTTGGGGTGTGCACTTCATATCGGGTGCAACATTGGCTAGTTACCGCTTCTCAAGAAAGTCCAAAGACTTTTTAAAAAAGTGAAAAATAAGTGTTATTGTGATCCCTTCATATACAGAAGCATTAATATACATTTCTATATTGTGTAAAGACACATCTACCTGTGCATGGCTAGTGTGATACAATAAGTCTACATCTTAAAAATGCAATAACCCACAGAAGATGGGCGAGAATTTTTTTTTGCAAATGGAACTTTGATTCGAATTTACTACATCGGTCACTTGTAATATTGTTTCACACCTACAACACTTGTTAAACAGATCTAAGTGATAGAAAACAGATTGATATTTTCTACACTAGAAACTACCAGATAACAAGCTGCTATATTTAAACCAGTTATCAATAGCTAAGAGGTACTTAAACAATATTGTAATTCTGGGGCAATACCATCACAAGTCAAACTGAGAGGTCAGTTTATAGGGAAAACTGTTGCCTGGATACAATTCTAAAACAATTTCCATGTCCTTTGAAGACTTTACATGCTGGAAAATCACAGGTGCCAACTGCTGTGGCTTTCTGCTATGTGCAGACCGGCAAGGAGGGCAGGGTTGAGGAGTTGGTGAAAGATGATGTGGAGGATGATGAGGTCCTAGACCCCACATGGAATGAGGGTCATGCGAGTGACGTGTGCAGTTTGGAGGAAGAGGCGGTGGTTGCACAGAGGCACCAGCACAGCATAAGAGGGAGCAGGGTGCAAAATCAGAGCGGCCGTCCCTTAGCGCTCATCAGCATGTATTAGCTCTAGACTTACCACGGTTATCCAAGTAACAGATGGAGCGATCAAAGGAACCATAACTGATTTAATGAGCCATTCGCAGTTTCACTATAGCGGCTGTGCGCGTTTTCGGTGTTCTCACTCTGCTGCTCGCCTGTCTGCACTGCAGCGTAACTTCGGCCTTCCCGCTCACCGCCTCATATGAGACGTGCCCACAAGGTGGAACTCCACCTTGCACATGCTGGAGAGACTGTGCGAGCAGCAGCAGGCGATAGTGGAGTTTTAGCTGCAGCACGCACGGGTCAGTCGCTCTGTGGAACCGCACCCCTTCACCACCAACAAGTGGGCCTCCATGCGAGACCTTTGTGCCATGTTGCGCTGTTTCGAGTACTCCACCAACATGGCCAGTGTCGATGACGCTGTTCTCAACCTTACTATCCCGCTTCTATGTCTCCTTGAAAAAAACGCTTTGGGTGATGATGGAAGAGGATGTGACACAGGAGGAAGAGGTGGAGGAAGAGGAGGAGGAAGAGGGGTCAATTCCACGGTTATCAGGCCAATCATTCCACCACCGCTTCCACCTACACCGCCACAGTCACCTCCTCCTCAACCTATGGGTCACTTAGTATAAACTATGTACACAATAGCAGAGGCTTGTGAAGGCCTTTTCTCCATGCATCAGGAGTTGAGCTCAGTTTGAACAGTGAAAAAGAATATCTTGCACTCCAACCCTCTCTCAAATGGATAATTCTTTTGATCCTCCTGACAGCCATGCTTTAGATTTTGATTTATGTTCTTCCAAAGCTAAAATCAAAGATTCCATCTAGTGGTATTTTATGGCTCAGCTGTATTTTTTAATTTTTAGGTATTTTATGTTATTTTAAGTGATTTCCCTATCCACATTTGTTTGCAGGGCACTTGCCCTACTCTTACCCCAATTTTACTTCCTTTTGCAGCCCTCTAGCCCTTTCCAGGACTTTTTAGAGGCATTTTAGTGCCCAAATGTTCGGGTCTACATTGACTTCACTAGGGTTCGGGGTCAAGTTCGAGCCCGAACTCAAACTTTTTGACGAAGTTCGGCCGAACTCTGCGAACCCGAACATCCAGGTGTCCTCTCAACTCTAGTCTGGAGTTCTTCCTGCTCCACTCCCTGCTGCGCTGTCTCCCTGCATGACGCTGGGAGGAAGTGACAGGCCGTGCCAGATTCCTGACTGGGCCCCTGTTCAGTAGTAATGTTTCCCCGGTAATCATAACATCGGAGAAACATTCCAAAGCACCCCTGTTTTCCCTGGGGCGCCGCGGCACACACTTTGGGAACCGCTGGCCTAGCCCATTCAACAATATTGGAATCCAGACTTAAAGATTGCCATTCATTGATAATACAGTGTCAAAAGATTTACTGAAATCTATATAAGCAATGTCTGCTGCACCACCATGATATATTATTTTAGTTACCCAACCAAAAAAAAAAATCAATAAGATTAGTTTGGCATGATCTCCCTGAAGTAAACCCATGTTGTCTCTGATCTTGAAATTCATGTGATTTTAGATGTTCAACAATCCTGTCCTTTAACATGGTTTCCATTACTTTCCTCACTACTGAAGTCAGGCTTACTGGCCTATAGTTGCCGGAGTACTCTCTGCTACCTTTCTTGTGAATGGGCACAACATTCGCTAACTTCCAATCTTCTGGGACTACTCCTGTTAACAATGATTGGTTAAATAAATCTGTTAATGGTTTTGCTAGTACACCACTAAGCTCTTTTAATAACTTTGGGTGTATTCCATCAGGCCTCATCAACTTATTTGTCTGCAATGGACTTCTTAGCCTTCCCCAGTTTTGTGTCTCATCTTTTTCTCTCCATATCAAACCACTAGTATCGCTCCTAAACACGCCTTGTGCCATCTCTGCCAATGTGTCTCCCCACAACCATTTCCACTTATGTCATTACCTTATCTTACCCCACGTGTGTCTCTCTCATTATCTTTACTTGCATCTTTTCCCATCTCAACTAAATATATCTCTCCTATTACCTTTAAAAGGGACACTTCAGACCCTAAGGCACTTCAGCTTGCTGAAAAGCTTTATATGTGAAGAGTGTGTCCTATTTGTTTACAAAAAGTGCAGATGTCAATATAAATTGGCACTTTTATAAATTAATCTTGTTAAATCCTCCTGGTTGTCAATCAGGAAAGTAGGACTGTTCATTCCTGGTTTGGTTAGCTCAGTGGAGCTAAACTCAAGAGGCAGTAACTGCCCACAGCACCTGCCTTGTAAAGACTCCTCATTGAGCTGCATTGGGAAGTCTGATTGGACAGTCACAGAAATTCTGGCTGGGGTTAGAATGGGAGTGCTTACAAAGGCTGCAGACAAAGGATCAGATACTTTAAAAAAAAATGGGATATCTACAAAACAGCAATTGTTTTTGTATTTGGACAATGGTGTGCCCTCTTTTTAAAGAGCTCCATCCCATCATCAAGGGAAGGGTGGAGTAAGAAAGATGTACTTCCCTTGGATAATTGTGAGGTCTAGTGAGCGCCCCCATATTGTTATTAGAATATTTGAGAGAGGATTAGCTCTCTTGTTGTATGCTGGGGATTAACAGAACCCAGATATGTTTACGTTTGATGTGTTCAGGGCCGGATTAATGTAGGGGCTGATGAAGCTGCATCTCCAGACCAATGCCAATGGAATAGGCCAATTAAAAAAAAATCAAACAAGTTAGCGAATCTACGATCGGCTTCTTTTCTTTGTGACATTGCACAGAGACGTATACAAACAGACCCAGAGGGATATTTAAAATTCTAAACCGAACAGAATTCTGATCAGTTAAATTTTGGCCTCAAAAATATTTAAATGGTAAGCACCAGTGATTTTTATGGTGCTTTGAGTCCTTGCAGCATTTCAAAGTGAAACTCTGTATATACATACAGAGTTTAATCCTTTGCTGCCGTAGGTGTAACGCTATCTCTGGCAGAGTCATTATTGAGGCATCATTAGTCAGCTTGGAAAAATGTTCTGGGCTGGCTTATGTCAATTCTGTGCAACTCTACCTGCTCAGTGTGCCATTATTTGAAACAGGACCCACCATTGTGACATGCTAAAAGAACTAAACTGGCTGTTGCTGGAATCCCGACGCACCCTTCATCTTTCCAGCCTTGTGTTTAAGAGCTTTTCTGGGAAACTCCCACCCTACCTGAACAAAATGCTTTCCCCCTGCTGTTCCCACTTCATTTAAGCTCCGATCCAGTACAAACACTTTACTTAGTCTACCTCAATACAAAAAGAAAACGGCCGATCCTCCTTCTCCTACAGAGCGTCGCAATTGTGGAATGACCTCCCGCACAATTTAAAATCATCCCTAAGCCTAAAGTCCTTTAAGAGATCCCTCTCTACATACCTCGAAACAGAATGCACCTGTCATGGTTGATTATATATTTCCTTCCTGTTCTATGTTAAATTTTGTATTTATTGTGTATTAATATTGTTTTTGTATTTTATTGTACCATAATGTAACAATGCAATGATTTGTGGACCCAGGACATACTTGAAAATGAGAGAAATCTCAATGTATCTTTCCTGGTAAAATATTTTATAAATAAATAAAATAAAAATTTGTGTGGTCAGCTGATGTCACTGAATGAATTGCAACTGGATTACAGAAGCTGGGACCCAGGTAAAAGGGCAAAGGGCCAGGGTACTCCTGGCACCTTAATCACTACAGTGGACTGCAGTGGTCAGGGCTGCCATCACAAATGATGACACAGCTCAAGATCTGGGCCCCCAGTTGCCCAACCTTGAGTCCACCCACACGGATGAAGTGTGTGTATAGTGCATGCAATATGCATGTAATGGATGCAGATAGTACGTTTTGTGTAATGTATGTAATGTTTGTATGCATTAGATGCAGAGTGTGTGTGTAGTGAGGTGTTTGTAGTGAATGCAGAGTGTGTTTGTAGGGAGTGCAAAGTGTGTATAGAGAATATAGTGGGATTGTAGTGAGTGCAAAGTATGTAAGTGCATATAGTGTGTTTGCATTCACTACAAAACACTAAACACACTTTGCACTCACTACAGAGTGTGCATAATAATTGTAGTGAATGCAAAGTGTGTATAGTGTGTGTGTGTGCGTGCGTGTAAGGATGCAATGTGTGTAAAATAAGGGGGGAAAGCATTGGTTTACATTAATTTGTGTATATTTTTATTTTATTCCCCCCCTCCCTGCTTCTTACCTGGCCACGGAGTGGGGAGATTGCATTCCCTGGTGGTCCAGTGACATGGTGGAGGGAGCCAGCCGATGTACCTTGCAGAGGGGGGTCCAGCAGCACACTGTGTTCCCTTTCCAGCATCTTTTAGTCTAACTCTCGCAAAACCGGCCTGCATGCTGTGTGGAGCGTTGCCATGGTAACCCATAAGGCTCGCCAAAGTTAGACAGAGAAGAGAGTGTGCTGCTGGGCCCCTCTCTTCAGTTTGCAGGGGACCCACAGTCAGGGCCGGTGCAAAGAATTTTGGGTACATAGGCGAAGATGCATTTTTCCGTCCCCCCAAAAACATCTTCACCCATGTGCCTCTTACCTCCCTTTTGTGTTTCTTATCCCGTCTTTTAAATATCTGACTCCCGTTAGTGTATTTTATCTCCTATTTTTGCCTTTGTGTGTCTCCTATCTCTCCTCTTTGTATGACTCTTACATCCTCCCACATCTTGTGTCTTACTCCTCCCAGCCCCTTTGTGTGACTCCTTTTCTCCCAGCCCATTTGTGTCTTTTATTCTTCCCAGCTCCTTTGTGTGTGTCTCTTTCCTTCTCAAGCCCCGCTGTGTGTTTCTTTCACATCCGGCCCCTCTCCCCGTCCCTTAATGGTCCCCTCCCTTCTCTGACCCTTACTGTTCCTTTCCCTTCCCGCCTCCTTTCCCTGTCCCTTAGTGTTCCTCTCCCCTCCCCCATCTGTTGGCTGTCGCTTAGTGTTCCTCTCCCCCCCTCCCTCCTTTTCCTGTACCTTAGGGTATCTCTCCCCTCCTCTCCCTGTCCCTTGGTGCGCCACCCACCCCCATAGTGGTCCCCTCCCCTTCCTGGTGTGCCTCCTACCTTTTTTTGTAGCGTGGCTGAGCGGAGCGAATCCCGGTACAGTGAGCTTTTCCTGTAAGTTCTGCCAGGTACAGGAAACAGAAGTTCCTGTACCACGGTACACTCCGCTTGGCCACGCTACAGTCAGGGGTGTATAAACACTGACAGTCACACACACTCAATGACAAACACACAGACATCTCTGACAGCCAGACTCACTTATCTGACACACTCATTCATTGACAGACACTCACACGCACACTGACAGACTCATTGAAAAACACACACTGACACACACACACACAAACTCACAGACACTGACAGACACATGTACTCACATGCACACATGCACACATGCACATACTGACAGACACACATACTCACACACACACTGACAGAACCACACACACACACAAACTCACAGACACACACACTCACACACACATACTCACATGCACACACACACTGACAGACACACATACTCACACACACACACACACACACACACACACACACACACTGACACACACACACACACACTGACAGACACACATACACACACACACACTGACAGACACACATACTCACATGCACACACACACACTGACAGACACACATACTCACACACACACTGACAGACACACATACTCACACACACACACACACACTCACACACACATACTCACATGCACACACACACTGACAGACACACATACTCACACACACTGACAGACACACATACTCACACACACACTGACAGACACACATACTCACACACACACTGACAGACACACTCACATGCACACACACACACTGACAGACACACATACTCACATGCACACACACACACTGACAGACACACATACTCACACACACACTGACAGACACACATACTCACATGTACACTCACACACACACTGACAGACACACATACTCACATGCACACACACACACTGACAGACACACATACTCACTTGTACACACACACACAGTAATTAATAATCTTAATTAAATTAAAATTTCCCACCCAGCCTCCCTACCTGGAGAACTGGCGTGGGTCTCTCATTGGTGGTCCAGTGGGGCTGCTGGGAGGCGTGCGGCTGAATTGGATGCCGAGTTGGCGAGGGAGCTCTGATCTCTCTGATCTGCTCCCTCGCAGGCTGTTTACTGATGCCGCGGGAGCCGGAATATGACGTCATCAGTAAGCAGCCTGCGAGGGAGCACATCAGAGAGATCAGAGCTCCCTCGCCAACTCGGCATCCAATTCAGCCGCACTGCCGCGCCGGGGATCCAGGAGGTGACCTGGCAGGAGGGAGCACTTCCCTCCTGCCGGTCACTGGAATTTTGCGCCCCCAGAGCCGGTGCGCCCTAAGGCGGCCGCCTGTGCCGCCTTATGGACGCGCCGGCCCTGCCCGCAGTGTGTGTATATAGATATATAGAGATATCGAGAATCGTGCCCATAAGGAATGTGGGGCTGGAACTGCCAGAGTAGTCTGGGCCCTTCAGGACTGCTGGAAAACACCATAACAACCGTTATGGTTGTCATGCCCTGATGGCGGCCCTGGCAGTGGTTATGGTGCTGGAAAAGACCCTTTAAGCTATTGCTGCCCCAGCAAGAGTCAAACAAACATACCTCTTTAAAGAGCCTGTCAAAAGGATCATTATAGTGGCCCTTGTAGTTCTTCAGTTCAGCCTCATCTTCCTCGGTGACAGAGGTCACAGTGACAACACCCGCTGGGAACTGCAGTACATTGTACAACATGGTGGATGAAATGGCGACTGAAAGAGGCAAAATGAAATGATCTTTAAATATCAACCATTGTATTTGATTTATTGCTACCAACACTTTCTAAACGTCTAAATCATCTCTTCTCAGGATTAATATAAGGTTAATGGATCCCCTATATTTAATAAAAATATATTTGTCAGTTCTGAAAAATAAAACATTAAGAAATTCATTCCACTGTATTAACCTGTATTAAAACAGTCAATTGCACCTGGAAGTTCTGATAGAGAGCGCATAGAGATGGGAGGAGAAATTAAACAATGGTGTTTCTGTATAAAAGAGTTGTGTTCCAAGTTACAAAAAGTGAGGTAGTTACCATGGACACCGGAAGGCACATTCTGTTGGTGACTTCTTTTACATCTTTGCACCACTTTTCAGAATGGACACTGTAAGCAGTGATACTTGCCTTTCCCACATTGTGCCGGTCCTGCTGGGTTATTTCTCACCGGGACGCCTCATGTTTGTGTTCCTAAGATGGTGGCATTGAGAATTCCATGCTCTGCTTTCCTTGGGTGTGTGCATCAAATGAGACCTCCAAAAGACCTGTATTGATGCTTGTGATCGTGCAAGAGTGCCAGTGACGTGACGCTCGAAGGAGGCGAGTACAACCAATGGCAAAGTTGACAAAGGCTGTGGAACCTAACTAAAACTTTGTCAACCTTCAGGTTATACATAGGGAAAAGTAGGCCCTACTTTTCTTTCTGTAGAACTTTCAGAAAAAAACAAACACACACACACAGGACAACCAACCATGCCACAGGGAACATACCAACATTTAAAAAAAAAAAAAAAGTGACAGCTCTCCTTTATATACTTATAGGGTTATTATTTAAAGCAAGAATTAAAAAGGAGTTTCAATTTTAAGGTTAAAATAGCCAAACTGGAAAAATATATATTTTTTTAACCGGTCTATACTTTTAGTTTGGCTACTCTGGCCTTACATTTTAAAGACAGATCTCATATTCCTCTACTGTATTTTTATTTTATTTTATTTTTTTTTAAATGGGAATCTAGTTTCAAAATGGATTGGAGAGCCCAAGACGTCAATCAGTACCTAGCAGACCTTTTGCATATCCAATATTAAAGGCTGGTCCTAACATAGGACAGAGAATGACATCTAGGTCCAGCTTTCTCCACTCCGCAATGAATTCAGTCTGGTATTCCTGAAATGATAGATAAAGTATATTTAAGCCAAGCTATCCCACCAACAGAAAATGGAGAACACATTTAATATATATAGCTTTACTGCATTGGTCACAATCATAGTGAACATTGATGCCACAGAGTTTTCAATGGAATATACAGCTCAGAAACATTTAGATGTCATCAATGGTGTAGTTTCAATAACCTTTGTATTTCTTGTGTTATTTTGCTATGAATTATGGGTGATGTCATTACACAGTAAGAGGATAGCATGGCTTCTCCTGCTCTACAGATGTTGGGAAATTTCGAAGAATACATTTCAGCTATACACAGCCACGTAATGCCTCTGTGAACTGCGTGCGTTTGCACATTATCCCTTGTATTCACTTCCTAGAGACGAAAAATATGGTCTCAGATATGGAGAAACATCTGTAAAATAGCAAAAGTGGTAAAAAAGTATCAAGCGCCAGAGGGAGCAGTGGATGAAAGAGGGTTTCTGTGAGAAATTGTGATTATCAGTAAAGTTTGGCTAAAATAATAATAAAGTATTTAAAATCAACAACTTTCATCTCATTGTAAATATCATTGAGAATCGTGCAAATTCTTAATCACCACTATAAGGGAGACACTGATGCCCAAATAAAAAAAATAAAAAAATACAAATAAAAAAAGATCACCATTTAGTTGATATACCCAATGGAAACATGCATGCATTTAATTGTGCAATTCTTCCATTGGGGTTAATCTAAAAACAGCTTGCAAATACTGCAGATCTCTTGTCTGTAGCCTTTGCAAGCCCTCCCCTTCTAACCCCGCCCAGACTTTCTGTGACTGTCCAATCACACACTCCCCAATGCAGCTCAATGAGAAGTCTTTGCAAGTCAGGTGCTCTGGGCTATTTCTGAATCTTTGTTTTAGCACCACCATGCTACACAAACCAGGACCAGTTGTCCGATTGAAAGCTGGAGGGGACTCTTCAAGATGTAAACCTACAACATGATCATATTTTAGCTTTTTGCGCTGGAATGAAAATGGTCTCACAAGAAAATTTAGGAACATTTTTTTACCCATGCAGATTATCCAACATACACCTGAGACTGGAGCCCAAAGCAAATGGGGACACCTCCAACAAGACCCTGCTTTGGACATATCCAATCTCCACCCCTTAATTCATGCAAATGATGCCTTTGTCTCGTATGGGCACTACTTCCTTGGCTATTGCAGCACATCCCATGCACACACAAATATACCGAAGTATTTGCACACAGTGATGTACTTCTTAACCACACAATCACACATGCAAGATCAGCCACTCACATACCCACATCTAACAATCCAACTATTTAACCATACAGATACACAGATAATCACATAAACACGCACATATATGTCAGTCATATTGTTTTGTAAATATATACTCCAAACACACAGACATTCGTACATACAAAACTAGTCAAACACACACACACCCCCCAAACACATGCCAAAACCTTGAATATTGCATCCTCCATTTTATTCCTTTCCTCTTATTCTATTTGCCATCACATCATCCCTATACATGCCTCTCTCACTGCATTAGACATCATGCCACCCAATCCATCCCTTCTTGGACTCTCCCACTCCACTACTCAACACCCTATCACATCCTTTCCTTCCTTTCCTCAATCCATTAGCCAAACTACCCCATCCACCCTCTCCATTGCAAATGAGTAACACAGATAGCAACAGCTTTTTTTCCTATCCCCAAGCTTTCCTGATGAAGTAATAGGCAAAAAAACAACATGTCTTTCGTGATATAAGTTTACGGTCATTGCTCCTCTCTGTAAGGTCAAGCACCAGTGAAAGCAGGGCTGTGACGTCACTTCCCATCGATTGCTTTTTGAGCATACTCCTGACACTCTCTGCTTGTGCAGCCAATTACGAAAGATAATTCTACCCAGCGCTCTTGAACTATGAGCCGGATTAGAGGATAGTCACGACCTCCTAAAAACTTTACCTTCCACCTAATTCGGGCTAGACACCTCCGATCCGAGTGCTTCTTGGACAGATTAGGTGCTCAGAGGAGAGCTTCTCTGGGATGGCACAGTTGTGGGTTTGTGGGCATGGGAACCCTAAATTTAATATATTTTTGTTAACCTAGTGCCAAGGTGTCTGGTCACTAAATTATTACTCTGACTATTCCCTCAAAAGCTTCTCTCTTCTCAGGTAGATCACCACTCAACATGTGAGACAGCAACCTCCCGGGGGACCCGGAGTTCTAACAGCATTCTGCTGTGGGACTGATGTTACAGATGCTAAGGAGTGCCCTGGGGACTGGGGACTGGGGCTGGTAGGGGTGCAGATACTAGAGACTCGAACCACATACATTGGGTGTAGGCTAAGTCACTGGAATTCAGACTTTGTCTCTGTAACAATAGTTTCCTATTTTGCAGTAAATGGTTAAGCATGTTTCACTGCTTTCAATCCGAAGTCGAAATAATTTCCTTTGTATATGTACCATACTGCAATTGTTCTTATCCCCTACCACTTAGTATTTCTCTTACACTTAACATATAAAATTGTCCTACTGTCTAAATGCCATGATTATGTTTTACTATGTATGACTATCGTGCTTGCTGTAGCTGTTGTGGCAAAGCAAGTTTCTCTGTACTCATCTGCGCAGCAAAAATAAAGAATTATAAAAATGCTCAAAAAGGTTCTTATTCGCCCTTCACTAAGTCTTGGCTAGTGGTTTTTTTCGAGACTGCTATAATACAGCGGCAAAGGAGCTATAAATGCAAGTGAAGGGGGGACCTTCGTGGTGACATCCCAGCTATTCGTGGGTAGAACGCCACACAACGGTACTAAAACGCTATTGCTCTGCAATCCAAAATCCGGCAAGCTCAGAGCTCTCGGCTAAAGAGTGTCAAATCTTTACTAGTGCAATACAAAGGGGGTCCTGGCCTGGGACAAGCACATAAACCTAATGAGGGAAAATTGGTCAATTACAAAAAAAAAATTTATAAATATCACAATAAATATCTAAAGCCAGACTCAGCCCCACCAGCAAGGCCTCGGAATTCTCCTGAATTGTCAGCTGTCAGAAGACCCGCTGATTCAATAATCAAAAAATATTAGAAACAGACCCAAATTATAGAATGCTTTAACATTTTGAAAACACTTTTTTATTTTAATGTTGAAATTCATCCAAAAATATAACAATTGGAGCCTTAAACTGCATTAAATTTCACTAAAGGACGCGTGGGATTTGCTTTTGAAGGGGTTTTAGCTTTTCCAAGCTTGCAATCGCTACCGCTATTTGTATGTTGTGCCTCACTACTATGTAACATTGTAGAATAGCTTGATGCTTCATCACAAGACACTCTTCCTAAACTACAAGCCAGGATTGGAGGGACATGAATGCACACACAGTACCTGCAATGCAGTTTGATGATGCCAGTGGTCTTTCACGGAGCTAAACCATCGGAGAAAAAAAATAAATAAATAGATATAATTTAGTGGAGCCAAGCAGTGAAATAATTCCAGCTGATGGCAGTGAGAGCAGTAAAAATATGACTGACAAACATTACTCTGGATGTACTGTGTTTGAATGAATCTTCCAGGAAACAGCACTTTCTTATACAATAATTCCCAATCATTATCCAAAAAAAAAAAAAAAATATATATATATATATATTTATATATATATATATATATATTGTAATTAATATTTTGTCATACACCTTGGCAATCATCGATGCCCTTATAAAAAAAAAAAATGACAATCTTTGGCTTTATCTGGACTTCTAAGATCCTGAGTTAACAATTAGCCAAATACTGGCAGGTGCTGATTAGTCTGCAAATAGTGTCGCAAAACCAACAAGCTGGTCATCAGTTCTTGACTTGGAAATGAGAACGATTCTAGTTATGAGCTCACAGATGGTTTAACTTTTGAATGATAATTATAACTAAATAAAGAGGCCATTCTTCTATTATAAATTCAACATTTAACCAGTCATACCATGCTTCACCTCATTAGCGGAAACGATGAAAAAAAAAAAATAATAATAATAATTACAAAAAAAGACATTCCCCCCCCGCCATCAAAAACGGATACCCCAATGAAGACGAAAAAGTTAATTCCATATGAACAACATTTTGCCATTTTTGTGTGAAACCACAGATGTTTTTCTAAAATGTAATTTTACATGAGGATTGATTCGAATGTCATGTAAGGGACCTCACCTTGCGCCTCGTGTTGCATTAATGAACTTTGAGATCCTTGGGTACTGTAAAACATTAGAGATATTAATAAATATGAGCAAATACTCCCTAAATGCACTATTTAGCTTTTTCTTTACCCTTAGCTATGAGTTATGCAACACTGTTTTGACATTGACTCCATCTGTTGGTGGATTACTTTTTGTAACTTTTTTTTCCCCAACTACAGTTGTACAGTTACATATTATGGAATTAATTCGCAGTCCAATTTGGGGGAATTTGACTTTACATGTCTGAAATGGAATCTCAATCAAAATCACGTGCCTGTTTTGTTTTGGTAATGATTCAGGATTGAGATAATGTATTGCCAGCTTAGTTCTTTTTAAACTGTTTGTTGACACGTAGGCATGAATTGCCTGGACCTCGAATGCTTACCTATAGGCGTGAACTACATAGACCTCGAATGCTTACCAAGGGCCATAGAACAAATGACATAAGCTTTTTCAGAAATCCTGGGGTGCTGACAATTATGTTCAGATCTTTAAGATGTGGGTCACAAATGTTCTTGTCTCTGGAGTAAGGAAAATGTCACAATATGGGATTATTTAAAAAAAAAAATATATATATATATATATATCTTGAGCGCAGTTTCATCTTCTAATATCTTTACTGATCTACTGATATTACTGAAACACACAATACAGCACAAGACAAGGTTGTTTGCTTGTGGTTACTTGGCAAAGGAACACAGGATCAAGTCAATGAACCACATGTGAGAATCAACAACTGGAATTATGGTTGTGTGATCCTATTCTGCATTAACCATTACTGGATGCTCCCTTACTCCATTCTAGATCCAGGATGACAAAGTAGCTTCCATTATCATCAGAATCCAATGGAACATGGAGACCTTGCTTGGTATATGAAATTAAATGAAGGAGAGAATGAGAAATAAAAGCAATAGAGGAAAATGAACATAATGAATAAATAGTACAAAGTGAGGTCTCTGGAGCCAGACCAGTGGTTGTACACCTCACAAGCAGAAACCAGCCGATGGTGGGCTGAGTGGCTGTAAAGACCAAAGGAGAGACGTGCACTTTCAAATTACATCACAAGTCAAATGTGATCTTGCTGAAGAAAGAAGTGACATTGGAGTCTCTGGTGACTCATAAATCTCCTGCCTTGTCTAAATCAGCAGTTCCAGTACCTGTGCGTACAATCCAGGACACAAAAAGTGCTGGAGTTTGCCATGATAGTGTTCTCAGATACTGCTAAGGCAGATCAGTATTAAAGGGTGGGGGGCAAGAGATAGATTGTGCTCCCCCAGCACGTATAAAATAGTAATGTGTGTATGGGGGGGCAGTATGGGGGGCAATGTGTGTATGGGGGGGCAGTATGGGTGCATGGGGGGCAATGTGTGTATGGGGGGGCAGTATGGGTGTATGGCAGTGGCGGATCCAGGGGGGGGCAACGGGGCAATTGCCCCCCCCCCGAGAAATCCGCCGGTCTCCCTCCCCTGTCAGCACATGCAGGTGCTAGCCCTGCAATGTGCCTGCGGACCGGAGAGGAGATCACAGATCTCCCTCCCCGGTCCGCAGGCACTGTGCTGGCGGCCGGCGGGGGAGGGAGAGGGAGTGAGAGAGAGGACCCAGAGCTCAGGCTGCGGCTCCTCCGGGTCCTCCTCTCGCGAGATTTGGAGCGTTACCACGGCAACGCTCCAAATCTCGCGAGAGTGAACTCTAGCCCGGGAGCGCGAGCTAGAGTTCACTGTCCCCACTGGGACCACCAATGAATCCCCCACTGGGACCACCAGGGAAATGTCCCCCCTCCCCCCAGTAAAGGTAAGAAGGGAGGGGGGACATAATGATTATTTATATTAAACTAAATTTAAAAAAAGTATTTTTAAAAAAAAGCCCCCCTACCCTTATCACACACACACTGATCCCCATACTGCCCCCCATACACACATTGCCCCCCATACTGCCCCCCATACACACATACTGCCCCCCCATACTGTCCCCCCATACACACACATTGCCCCCCATACACCCATACTGTCCCCATACACACATTGCCACCCATACTGCCCCCCATACACACACATTGCCCCATACTGCCCCCCATACACACACTGCCCCCATACACACATTGCCCCCATACTGCCCTCATACACCCATACTGCCCCCATACACACACATTGCCCCCCATACTGCCCCCATACACCCATACTGCCCCCATACACACATTGCCCCCATACTGCCCCCCATACACCCATACTGCCCCCCCCATACACACATTGTCTGAGCTCCGGGTCCTCTCTCTCACTCCCTCTCCCTCCCCCGCCGGCCGCCAGCACAGTGCCTGCGGACCAGGGAGGGAGATCTGTGATCTCCTCTCCGGTCCGCAGGCACATTGCAGGGCTAGCACCTGCATGTGCTGACAGGGGAGGGAGACCGGCGGATTTCTCGGGGGGGGCAATTGCCCCGTTGCCCCCCCCCTGGATCCGCCACTGCCCGGGACAAAGCTAGGTTAGGGGAAAAAACTAAAAAAACACAACCCCATCATGGCCATTCAAAAATATCCAGCCTACAACTTCGTAATCCCTGAAATGTATTTTTGATCCCTTCATAAAAACCTCCCCAGTCCTCGTGCAAAATAAATAAATAAATTTAAAAAATCAGTTAGCAACCTTCCCAGTGTCACCAATTCCACCTTACCCCAGTGTTACAATTTACACTATTTCCACATCCCTGCCATGTGTCTCCATAGTGTGATGGTTGTACAGTGCATGCAGGTCAGCTATGACAGTAAAAATAATAAAATAAAAAATAATGAATATATAAGAACAAAATAAAATGTATAAGCATATGGGACCAATATTACACACATCTAACTATAGAGACGATTATTACCTCACTTATGCCCCACTCGCAATGATGTAGATCGGGGTATATCTGCTAAACTTACCAGATAATACTGGTAAGAAGCAAGACCTGCCACCAAGAGCACACGGATTGGTTGACTTGGAAACCAACCAATTAGAACATTCGGACAGATAATTCAAAGCGTGGAAAGCTCTTGAATTGTCAATTTGCGCAGAGCCCTCCTTAGCTTCATTATTTTTGCTACTTTGTTTGGCTATTCACTTTTTTTTTTTTTTTTTTAAAGTTATGTCACTTATGAATTTTTTTTGCAAACAACTTTAAAACACACACACCCACGCTTTAGATTAAAGTGGAAATGGCTAGGGGCTTGTGGACCCTAAAGCAGGGCTGTCCAACCTGCGGCCCCCAAGATGTTGCTGAACTACAACTCCCATGATTCCCTGGCTATATGTTTCATTGAAAGAATCATGGGAGTTGTAGTTCAGCAACATCTGGGGGGGGCCGCAGGTTGGACAGCCCAGCCCTAAAGCAAAGGAGGTGGTTAGTGGCAAGTCCACCCACATGATACCCATTGGTAAGGCGAGTAGAACGGAGAGCAATTGGCATGTCTACCCCCTCTCCCCATGTTATTATGCATACCCTGCATTTCTCGTTTTAGTACATAAACCTGTTGGGTGTAAAATCAAAGAGACACATTAGCAACTGCACACTCTAAGTGAACTAGATGTAAAATAGAATCAATTGCTAATTTTATTTATCGTCCATCATGAAAACCAGGTGTTACATTTGAAATTCAGTTTAATTCAGTTTAGTAATTAATGACAAAAAAAGTAAACTGGGAAAATTCTCATCCTGACAACATTTATCAGCTTCTATTAATATCTTTGAAAGACATTAAAACTTACAGCCAGGAAACAGTAATAGCGACAAGTGTATAAACAAATATACAGGAAAATGAAGGAAGGGAGGGGGGCCGAGTATTTAGCGCAATAAGTGCTTTATTTTTACAGTTTATAACAAAGTTATTCAACTTACAGTTTTTCCTTTAACGTTTTCCCTCCATCACCCAGAATGGCTTTAAGGAACAATTCATATTTCACATAATCAAGTCGAGGAGGGGTGAATGGGACAAGCTGAAAAGTAAGAAAAATGTTCAGTGCCTCAAATGTATGTGCTGAGAAAAAGAGATGGCTGTTCAGTAGAGTTGAGCGGACACCTGGATGTTCGGGTCCGGTGTGTTCGGCCGAACTTTGAAAAAAAGTCTGGGTTCGGAATCGAACTTGACCCCGAACCCGAACCCCATTGAAGTCAATGGGGACCCGTACTTTTGGGCACAAAAATGGCTCTAAAAAACTCCTGGAAAGGGCTAAAGGGCTGCAAAAGGAAGTAAAATGGGGTAAAAAGAGTAGGACAAGTGCCCTGCATAGGGAAATCACTTAAAAACAACATAAAATAAGCAGCCGCTTAGTAGATAACTCCCTAATTCCCACGGTATTAGGGAGCTATCTACCAAAAGGCTGAAAGACCTAAATTGGTCTTTCAGCCACATTTACTAATACTAAGTAAAGATCAGGGCCGGCCTTTGGGGTGTGCGAGCTGTGCGGCCGCACAGGGCGCCATGGCAACAGGGGCGCCGGGCGGCCGACACAGCTCGCAGTCGCTCTGTCACTGGCCGGCCCAAGATTGTGTGAGGAGAGCTGAGCCACGGTCAGTTTCCAGAGTGTGGAGGAGGAGCTTAGGGGCGCAGGCGCAGCGTCCAAGTGCTGCGCCTTCACAGAGAGCCGCAGAAGGATCCGCTCAATGTGTGAGGGCGGCGGCCGGTGCTCTGCAGACAGGGAGGGAGCAGCAGCCTTCAAAGTAAGTGTTCTTATTTATTAATTTTTTTTAAGCCAAACATCTTTCATTAAATGGGGGCAGGGTCTAATTAAGGGGGGCAGGGGACTGGGTAAGGGTGACCCTGGGTCTAATTAAGGGGGGCAGGGGACTGGGACTGGCTATGGGTGACACTGGGTCTAATTAAGGGGGGCAGGGGACTGGGACTGGCTATGGGTGACACTGGGTCTAATTAAGGGGGGCAGGGGACTGGGCATGGATGACAGGGTATGATTAAGGGGGGCAGGGGTTTGATTAAGGGAGGCAGGGTCTGATTAAGGGGTGCAAAGGGTTGATGAAGGGGTGCAGCCTGGGGATTGATGAAGGGTACAGGGTCTGATGAATAGAGGCAGTATCTGATGAAGGGGGGGGCAGGGTCTGATGAAGGGGGCAGGGGTTTTATTGAAGAAGTGGCCAAGGGTTTTGGTGAAGGGGGTGAAGGCGGCATATTGTGTGCCTGAAATTGTCTAGAGGGGGCCAAACAAAGACGTGGGTTTAAGAAATGAGGGAGAGGCTATACATGCTTAGTGTTGTAAAATGGTTAAATATAGTGTACTGACAACATTGCTCTTGTTTACAATACATAAACTGACTTTGTGGATTATACTATTAAAGTGGCACTGTCGGGGGCGTGGCCTAACCTCGGAGCGGGCTAGACGTGGCGGGGTGAAGCTCTGCTCCGACGACGCTGTTAAATAGCTTCTTACAGCACTTTTTCGGAAGCTGAACACCCTCCTAGGATGGAGAAACGAAACCCCAAGAAGAGCTCCAAAAAAGGTATGAGTCTGCAGCCTCGGTCCTCGACCTGATGCTGGGAAGCAAGGGGGGCCCTGCAGAGGCACAAAATGGCGCCGGGGAAGGCCGCACTCCTTCCCGGACCCCGCCGCGCAGTGGAGAGGAAGTGGAACCGACCCAGGGAGATACAGCAACCATATTAGCAAAGCTGGCAGAATTAAAAGTATATCTAGCTGGGGAAATAGAGCGGTCCACGACAGTCCTGCAGACAGAGCTGCAGGCGCTTGGCGCCAGAACGGGACAGCTAGAGGAGCGGATGGAGGAGACTGTGCGAGCGCATAATGATGTAGTGACACAAGTAAACACTCTCACCACGCGCCTATATGAAGTGGATTTGGCGCTGGAGGATGCAGCAAACAGATCCCGGCGCAATAATCTGCGTGTCAGGGGGCTACCTGAAAGAGAGGGAGAGGGACCCCTGGCGGATCTCCTCCTCACCATCTTTAAGCCAATCCTACCAGAGATCCCAGACAGCCAGTGGAAGCTTGAGAGGGCGCACCGGGCACTAAGGACCAGGCGCCCCGACGGAAACGCGCCCAGAGACATCATTGTCCGCTTTCTGCACTATACCACCAAAGAAGCCCTGCTGCGCAAAAGTAGAGATACGGAGATTAAATATGGAGGAGCCACCATTGCCCTATATCAGGATCTGGCGCCCAGCACACTCCAGCGCCGGCGGGAGTGGAAGCCTATTACGGAGGCCCTACGTTGGGCTAGCATACGCTATGCATGGGGCTTCCCCTTCCGTCTCATGGCGTTTAAGGATGGCCGGGTGCATGTGCTACTGCCAGGGGGAGACCCTAGGGGTCTCTTTGCTGATTTGGGACTGGCGCCCCCTTTGAATATCCAGACGGTGCCGATGCCCATGGAAGAGCTGCAGCACCTGCCAAGTGAGTGGCGGACAGCAGGAACTGGAGGCCACTGAGGACAGAACAGGATGCCGTATACCAGGAGACCACCACTCACATGCAGTAGACATGCTGGACGATATGTTGAAGCCGGGTACCGGGCATGGGACAGGTGGGAGGAGGCTAAGGGGGAGGGTATGCACCTGCTGGAGGGCTTAGGCATTAGGTGGGGAGGGCTAAGGGGAAGGGAGGTCTGGGATTTAAGTCCCCGAGGAGGGAACGCTACCCTGGACTGTGCAAATCCACTGGACTGAGGGGAGGAGGACGCTCGGAGTACACAGAGCAGAGGGACAAGAGGGGCACCCCAGTTATGGGGGGCAGAGAGTATGGGGGCTCCCGGGGTAGAGGGAGACCCTGAGGTGAGATGGCAAGGGGTAACACAAGGCCCCGGTGGATGGAGACAGGGGGGGAAGCGCGGCCCAGGTGTCCCTCATGCCCAGGGAGGCAGTGAGCTATCAATCTCCCCGCGGGGAGCGGAGGAGTGAACCGGGAGAGGTGGGCCTCCCACATGGCAGCTGGGGGACAAGGGGGGAGGTCCCGAGGGCATAGGGCCCAGGGAAGCGGTTAGACTTAGCCACCTGTGGGGAGCTGGGAGTCTGGAAGTACCAGCCCAGGGAGACAGATCAGGGGAGGGGCAGAGGGGACTGCTTAAGGGACTTTAGGATGGTGGAGACGATGAGTTCGACATGGACGGCCCACAGGCCCTAGGGGAAAACACCCGGGGGGAGTAGCACAGGAATCCAGGAGGCTGGGGGCTGAGCGGAGGCAGAGGGGGGACGAGGACAGGTGGTACTTAAAACATGCAGAGGATGGGTAGCGCTCCCGACTAGGGGCAGACACAGGTAAGGCTATCACCTTGGGGGCAGGGGCTTCACCAACAGTTCTCGGGAAGAGAGGGAGAAGTATCTAGGCCTTAGAGGGGGAATCTCCAGTCAGGTGGGACGGTATATAGGGGACTAGAGGAGACCCTGGAATTAGCCTCCCCCGGTATTGGTTAGTTTGCAAAGGGAGCCTAGAGTGTGAGGGTGGGAAGGGTATGCGATATCCAGGGCTCGGGGTAGGCCTGAGAGAGAGGAAGTTAGAGCAGATAGGTGAAGATAAATATCTGGGGTTATAGTTGTTAATAGAGATTGGGTATTATCGGGATAGGGTGTTACACAAATCGATCACACTAGTAATTTCCAATAGCGTTACAGCGTTAAACGGATTTAGGTACTTGGACCCACGACGCTCGCGGATGCAGTGCGTGGGTGACCACAGGGGTCGTACTCCCCAATCACACCTGGCGATTAGTAAGACCAGGAATTTTGTTGTGAGCATATCAGTGCGAGACATGAGCATGTTACCTAATTCTTCCTTTTTCGTTTTCTCTCTTTTTCTCTCTACATCTTCGGGGCGAGGGCACTGGGGGAGGGGTGGGGGGGGGCCCGGGGGACAGGGGGGGTCTGCTTCCATAGCATGGGTCTTGGAAGGTTATCATGACGGTTAAACTTACTTCGCTGAATGTGAGGGGCCTTAACGCCCCGACCAAACGGCGACTGCTCTTTAGAGAGCTGAAGAGAACGAAAGCTGATATTGCTTTTATTCAGGAGACCCATCTCCCCAAACTGGGACGCTTCCCTCTGAGAGATCATACCTATTCGGCCTCGTATGAGGCCAGATCTCACCGGAAGCGCAATGGGGTGGCCATCCTAGTGCGCAGTAGCTGCCCACTGCAGGTTACTGGGACGGAGGCAGACGGAGAGGGACGCTATATCATTGTGTCAGGAGTGCTTTACTCCCATACCCTCCACTTGGTGAACGTATACGCTCCCAACTGTCCAGACCCGGACTTCTGGACCACTTTAGGAGATAAGCTCCAGAAGCTACCAAAGGGCATGATTATGGTAGGAGGGGATTTTAATGCAACACCGAGCCCTGCAGTAGACAGAAGTACCCACAAAGGTGTGCCCCGGTCGCAGGGCAGGGGGAGACAAGATAAACTGCTACAGGAGTTTATCACAGGTTCAGGTTTAGTGGATATTTGGAGGGCCCATCACCCGAGTGCGGTTGACTATACTTATTACTCGGCCCCACATGGCACCTATTCCCGAATCGACTTCTTTTTAGTCAATGGTAGTTGTCTCGCCCGGACCACGGACTCGACGATAGGGACCATTACGTGGTCTGATCATGCTGAGGTTACAATAACCCTTGGGAATCTATGTGCAGCGACCCCCTGGACGTGGAGGCTTAATACCTCATTGCTGCGGGACCCCACAATTACAGAACAACTACATAATGAGATAGTGGAGTTCTTTAAGGTTAATGACACACCTGACGTTAGTGTACCCACGATCTGGGCAGCCCACAAGGCGGTAATAAGGGGAACCCTTATACGCATAGCAACAAGCCGGAAAAAATCAAAAACACAAACCCTAGAGAGGCTCCTTCAGGATTTGAAGGGGGCAGAGCAGAGACACCAGACGCTTTCGACAGGAGACACATTGAGAAGGGTAGAGACTATTAGAAACGAAATACGAACCCTGTTGTTAGACGATGTAGCTAGGTCCCTGACGTGGACTAAACGATTTTACTACGAAAAAAGGGATAAAATGGACACTATGTTAGCCAGGACTCTACGGCCTCGGCAGCGCCGTACGCACATCACATCCATCAGACATGCTGACGGGTCCTTGAGGACTATGCCTAGGGAGATAGCAGAAGTCTTTGGGGACTTCTATCGGACATTGTATAATCACACACCCGCGGACGTCCAGGGAGGCACCCAGGAGGTGGACCGCATCGATAGATATCTAGTTGGCCTGGGGCTACCGAAGCTACCGGGAGGGGTCGGGGCACAACTGGCAGCTGAGATAACGGACGAGGAGGTGGACAGGGCGATCGGGGGGAAATAGGGCCCCCGGGACCAGACGGGTTTGATGGCACCTACTATAAGACATTTAGGGAGGAGCTGGTACCCCATATGCGAAAACTTTTTAATCATTTGCGGTCGGGGGGCATTCCGACCCCGGACATGACCTTAGCTTCAGTGGTACTGCTACCTAAACCGGATAAGGACCCGCTGAGGCCTGAGAGTTATAGGCCCATTTCCCTTATAAATCAGGACATGAAGATCCTAGCTAAGATACTGGCCGAGCGACTCTCCCCATACTTGACACATCTTATTAACCCAGACCAAGTGGGTTTCATCCCTGGCCGTCAATTGTTTGAAAATACCCGTAGAAATATTGATCTCATCTGGAAACAAACGATGACGAATACACCTACACTGGCAGTCTCTATTGATGCTGAAAAAGCTTTCGATAGAGTGCGGTGGCAGTATATGTTTACGGTGCTACGACACTTGGGTTTCCCCGAGGAGTACATTACCGTGGTACAGGCCATGTATTGTAACCCTCGAGCACAGGTGCTGGTCTCGGGAGCGCCGCTTTCCCCCTTCCCCCTCCATAACGGGACCAGGCAGGGCTGCCCACTGTCCCCGTTGCTCTTTATATTATCCTTAGAGCCCTTGCTCCAGGCGCTACGGAAACACCAGGGGATTCACGGGGTGCGGGGCAGGGAATTTTTAGTAGCGGCTTATGCCGACGACGTCCTGCTGACGCTTACGAGACCTAGGGAATCTTTGACAGCATTGAGGGAAGTCCTGGCACATTATGGGGAACTCTCTGGATTTAAAGTGAATATGGAAAAATCGAGCGCGCTCCCCATCAGGATGCCAAGAGACGAGGTAGCCCAGATACAAAGAGAGCATCAGCTAAAGATAGAGGCACGCTCAATTAAATATCTAGGGATTCAATTAACCGCCGATCCTACCGAATTATATGCGAGTAACTACGCCCCGTTATGGCAAGCATTGATGAGGGACATGGACAGGTGGATTGACAAGCCGATCTCTTGGATAGGGCGGATCCACGCTGTCAAGATGAACGTCCTGCCAAGGGCCTTGTTCCTCTTCCAAGCTCTTCCGGTCCCTTTGAATAGGGCGCGCCTTGCCCCGCTCCAGCGGGCGATAGGGAATTTTGTATGGCAGCATAAGAGACACCGCATATCCAGATATATATTACATAGACCGAGGACGAGGGGGGGACTTGGCCTCCCTGACCTGTACCACTACTATCTAGCGGCACAACTGGCGCAAGTTGCACTTTGGCACTCACCTCCGGACGAACGGAGATGGGTGGATATAGAGTCACTTATGGTAGGGTTGGACCTACCGCAATTTGTCATGTGGATACCTAGAGAACACAGACCACGGATCGGGGTAACCTGTCCGGCGGTGCTGAATTCTCTACGGATTTGGGATGCATGTAGTAGCAAATATGGACTGGCATCCTGTCCCTCGCCCCTGATGCCAATACTACGAAACAGGGAGTTCACCCCAGGGATGGAGGCAAGGAATTTCAGGAATTTAGAACAGGCAGGTCTGCAGAGACTGTGTCATCTCTACCGGGGCTCGGATATAGTTACTTTTGACGAACTTAGACAAGACAGACACCTCACACCGACGGACTTTTTCAGATATCTGCAGATAAGAGACTACGCCAGACAACCCCATATACAGGCCATAGCGCAGAGCCCACTGACGTTCTTTGAATCCATGTGCAAGTCAGAGTGTATACCGAGGGGACTCATAACGAGACTGTACGCGCATCTCTGCACAGCTGCGCGGGAGTGGGGGGAACTGACCTATATTACACAATGGGAGCGGGACCTGGGGGAGGAACTGGAGGGAGAGGAGTGGCAAGAGATTTGGGAGGCTAGTAGAACTACCTCGATATGTGTAGCATTACAAGAACAGGCCTTTAAGATGATGTTCAGGTGGTACATGACCCCAGTACAACTCTTTAAAATGCATAAAACCATCACGGACGACTGCTGGAGGGGGTGTGGACATAAAGGAACCTACTTGCATATGTGGTGGGGATGCCCGAAGCTCAAGGGCTTCTGGGAGGCCGTGAAAGACCTCCTGACCCAGGTTTTCTCTAGGGCCCCAGATTTAGATCCCTGGGTGTATCTCCTCAGCAGGTCAGTCGACGGCTGGACGAGACGGGAACAGACTCTACTTCATAAACTCACCCTAGCAGCACGGAGAGCAATAGCATACACCTGGCTAAAAACGGAAGCCCCACCAATGGCTAGTGTATACTCACGGATAAGAGAGGTGAGACTTATGGATGACTTGACAGCTAGAATACGAGGATCCTTGGGAATGTTTCGGAAGGTCTGGGGACCTTGGGATGAGAGCCCGCTAGGGGGATAGGAGGAACGGGGAACCTAGGGGGCAGTGGGGGGGGAGAGGGGGTCTGGCGCCCCGTCTCTTTCCTGGGCCCGCCCTCCCTGGCAGCCTTCTCCTTGTCGCCTTATTGCCCCGTCGGACTTATTTCTTTACTCTTCTCTTTCCTTTCCTTTACTCTTGTCCTCACTGTCTAGTGTGGTTCACAACCGGGACCCTTACTGGAGGGGTACGGTGCCGAACCGCGAAGCGTGACTTTGTTACTTTCAAGCTATTGGGTACTCTGCTCCACAATGTGCTGTATCTGTTAACATACGTGCGTGTTCTGAATGGCTTGTACTTGCTACCCAGGTTATACACGCATAGAGGCTAAAAGAGGCGCATATATATGAAATAAAATTAAAAACGGGGGCGACGCCACTATTTAAAGATTTTTAGAGTTCACAAGACATGGGTTGTTTAATGGTTACAGGCTGTTTTTTTATGAAAATACATAACTTTACTGACACTAGCTTCCGATTATATGTACACGTGTTAATGGAAGCATCTGAATTGTGTTGTATACCTTGCTGTGGTGTCGAACCTTGACATAAATAAAGAATTATAAAAAAAAAAAAATTATAATTATGCATTTTTTTTCATTCGGGAAGAGAGATAAAAAAAAGTTTGCAAAAGCTACAGGTCCCTTGTCTGAAGCGATTTCAAGCTTTTGTGGCTGTACAATCGCAGACTTCCCAATGCAGCTCAATAAGACGTCTTTGCAAGATGTTTAGCTCCAATAAGCTAACCAAACCAGGAAGTATCAAGACCAGTTTTCTGATTGACAGGAAGGGGGTTGTAACAAGGTTAATTTATTAGAATGCCAATTTCTATTGAAATCTGTGCCTTTTGTAAAATGAAAACCTAGGACAGTGTCAGGATTACAAGTTGATCCAGCACAACAAGGACTAAGGATAACGTATAACCGGACCTTAGAATGGCTGGACTTAACGTATCCAAGAATAGTCAAAATACTTGCCGGAGGTCAGGAACACAGAATCAGACACAACGATGAGGGACAGCCAAAAGTCAAGGATACCAGAATTCAGGAAAGTCAAAACGAAGTCAAAGTCAAATACCAGAAAATCAAGATCATGAACACACTCTTGAATTACCATCAAGATGAAACCACCACTGGGCCATGAGCAAAAGGAATATTGGGTTTAAATACCCCTCCTGTGGATCCGATGGGCCATAACCGGCCTTTGACCTCAAAAGCAATTACCAGGTTTCCATTTGCATGATTGCTGCTCGGCACAACTTTTCCTATTAAGACGGTAATGCTGCTCAGCACAACTTGTCCTGTCAGGACGGTAAATGCCATTAACCACATTTTTATGTGCGGATGAATACGTGACAGACAGACTCTTCACACATAAAGCATTTCAGAAAGTTGAAGTGCCTTGGGAGTTTGGAGTGTCCATTTAAGCTGATGATTCAATTGGAGATTAGCCCCTTGATACATGATGGTATTATTCTATCATGGTTGTCCTTCCCTTAAGGACCCATTACAGAATAGTTGTCCTTCCCTTAAGGACCTGTGACGGAATATTTCCATCATGCAGTCTTTTACCAGCAGGGGCCATTTTCCTGCTTGTAATTTGGAAACCCAGGTATCATTTGTCATCTGGGGCCAGTGGCCCCAGACTGAGTGATGGTCTGTTTAGAGCACTCAAAGTCAGCATGGTATACAGGCATTTAAGTGGGGGTTTAAATCCCCATTGCTAGAATGCAATGTGAACAGAGTTAAATCATTCAATACCTGGGGCTCCCCTCTGTCAGCTGGGGCTATTTTTTTATAGGCATCGACTGACAGATGAACTGCGGCACTGAACGTCAGCGTGGCATGTAGCACTTTTAAATGGGGATTTAAATCCCCGTTCACAGCAATGTATTGCGAGCAAGGTTAAATCTCTGCACACATAAAGGAGCCCTGGGTATCAGGTAGCACATACAGCCTCCTTTATTCCCAATCCACAAACTTACTACTGCCCACAAGGTTTTACAGAACAACCAATAACACACGTACATTACAGAAAACACTCCCAGCAATTATACACATAATCCTCCCCTCTGCCTTTGATATAATTATGGCACACAATGCTTAACATAATTAACACAAGCAGGAAAAATACAGTTTTTATACATGTACTATAACTTTAAAAATATACATCCAATCTTCATAAAAATTGCATATTATTAATCAGCATACTTGAAATATAAACATACTCAAAATCATGCAAATCCTTCCATTAGTTCAAAAGTTAGTTAGAAGTCCTCTGTGACCAACCGCAGGCACATTTTCCTGCCCAAAACAGTTCCATAGATTTGGGCTGTGCGGTTGGTCAATTTCACACTGAAAAAATGACTAAGTCCCATTCGAACATGCGTTCGAATCTTCGAACGTGACTTCGTCTCTGCAGCTGAAAACGGAGTGTAGGAGAAGGTAAGGGTCAGTGGTGTTCGTTGAAATGTGTAGCCGATTTCAGTTCCATGGATTTGGCTACACATACCGCTGACCTCATTCGAATGAACAAAGATGGCCGCCGCCACGTGTTCGTTTGTCGAATGGCGGCTACTTCGGCACTTCGGCTGCATCCGAAGTGCAAATTTAAAGCTGCAGAACTGCTCCAATACAATTTAAAGGGGCAGCAAGAGTCTTTTTAAAATCCAATCTGCTAAAATAGTCTTTAACAGGCAATATCTTCCAGGGGTCATAGTCTTAAAGGGACATTGTTCACCAAAGTCACAATGTGCCTGCAGATGGTTCTTAAAGGGCCAGCAGCAGCATAATAAAATACAATATGCCCAAATACTGTATTTAAAGGGCCAAATCTCCCAGGGGCCATAGGCAGGAGGCGGGTAAACAGGCTTCTCCAATGCAGAGCGAAGGCATGGGCGACAATAGGAGACTAGGCCCAGGAAAGTACATAGCTGGGCTAGGCAGCGTGGAGGGGGAATCTTTTTGACTGCATGTTTCCTTTCTTCTGTGAGATGCTTTGCACCATTGAAGAGAGAAGTACAGTGTCCCAGAAAGATAACAGTGGGTGCACATGCCTGCAGTTTGGCTTTGGCAGCTTTGCACCCTGCTTGTGCCAAGACAGGTTGTGCTTTGTACATGACTCCAGGTCTGGGCAACATAGAAGCAAATCATCAACATATTGTAACAACACAACATCATCTGTTCTTGGTCAAGCTTCTAGAATTTGGGCCATTGCCATGCTATATATGGTAAGCGAATTATGAGCACCCTGAGGCAGCACCGTCCATGTGTATTGTTAGTGCTTGTGTGTGAATGCAAAAAGGTATTGGCTGTCTGGGTGCAATGGTACAAAAAAGAATGCGTTTGCCAAGTTAATGACGGTAAACACCTTAGAGGAGGGTGGAATTTGTGACAGCAATGTATGAGGGTTGGGAACATTAGGAGCAATTCATTCAGTTACAGCATTAACAGCACCATGGGATATACCACAGGCTTGCCTTTCTCCTGTTTCTTTTTAACAGGGTACAGAGGAGTATTGCAGTTAGAGGTGGTAGGTACAATTATGCCAGCCTGGAATAAATCCTGGATGGATTGAGTGATAGCATCTTCTTGGGCTGGGCTGAGAGGGTATTGCTTAAGGCAAGGTGGGGTGGCATTCGGCAACAACTTAACCTGTACAGGAGGGACAGCAAGTCATCTGGTATCTGTCTTTCCCTGTGTCCACAAAGAGCCAGGGACTGTTGTCAAGTCAGGAGTAGGCTCTGTCATAGGGCTGGACAAATGAAAATATGCCAGCACACTGGCAAGTGATATGAGACAGTTAGCTTCAAGGGGCAAAGTCACGTTACTAGTGGGGCTGAACTGTATGTTGGCATTTATGGCAGATAGAATATCGCTGCCAAGTAGATTTACAGGAGCAGTGGGACTGACAAGCAATGTAGCAAAGGTTGGTCGCAGGAACCGCACTCACCCCCAGCAGCCACGGGTGCTCTGGAACAGGATCAGCAATCCCAACACGATAAGGCAATAAGAAAAATTCACAGACACTCTAAATGTGAAAGCCGCAGGCAGGTTTATTGCAACAAAATACACAGCAACGTTTCGACCTAAAAGAGGTCTTTCTCAAGCTTGGAGTGCCTGTGAATTTTTCTTATGGACAAGCAATTTAGTCACCAAGGCAGTTGAGTCATGAAGCCTAAGTTTCATTTGGTGAGACAAAGGAATGTCAGTCGGAGTCCCACCCACCCCCACACATGTTAATTCATAATTTGATTTTTCATAGGGAAAAACATATTTTTCCTGCACAACAAAACGGACTGCCCCAGTGTCTAAAAGAAAGAGTATTTTTCTGTTACCGGCCAAGGTAACATTTACAATAGGTGTAGGACCTGAGCCATTAGACAGAACAATAGAGGGCAGGGACACTGTGTTGTCACTATCCTATGGGGCAGCGGAAGGATTTGCATTCTGAGGAGTCTGATCTTGGCTAGGATTATCTGAGATGGATTGCTGACACTGCTAATTTTGTCTAGGGGACAGTTTCTCCTGATATGTCCTATTTTATTGCAATTCCAGCATACAGGACCACTACGCTGACTCTGATTTGAATGGTGGGGGCCCCATGACGTTTGATTTACCATTAGTCTAGTGGCACCTGCTGGTTTATCTCAAGAAGGATGGTGGTTGACTTCAATACCTTCAGCAGTTTTTACAAGGTCAGAATAAGTTGGGCTACACCACTCAGATCTAGCTATTTTAAGGGCTGCGCTGAGTCGGTGATGCAAACCATCCATAAAACAGTCAACCAGCTGGCTAGTGGACTTCGATTACCTTTCTGAATATCCGAGAAACAGGCAAAAACAAATTCAACTGATTCCCCCATTCTCTTGGGTAAGATCTCTGGGTTGGGATGAAAGGTCGGTGAGCCTGGACTGCGCCCATTTTTCTAAGGCTTTAATGTAAGGTTCACCAGAATCATATTGTCTCAAAAACCACTGTTGGTCTCTGTCATGTAGGGCAGCTTGTAAAATCCCCTTTTCAACATCAGTAGTATCTTTGATTAACCTGGCCATGACTGGACCGGCTTTAGCACGGACCAGTGATTCTTAATCACCCCAAGTGAAATTATAAGTGGCTCTAATATGCTCAAGGGTATTTACAAGGAGCACTGAGTCCTCAGCGTTGGGTAATTGTTTTAACATGGCCAGCTGGTCTGAGGGTGACAATAGTTTATACTCCCACCACTGGCTTAATTGAGGGGTTGACACCCAACCAGGGGCATCATTTCCACTAGCACAAGATTGGTCCATATCCACAGTTGAGCCACTACTGGCAGGCACCAATCCACCCTTCAGCTGCATGAGCATAAGCATATGCTGTGGGGGTCTAGGGAACCACAGTTACGGCACTTCTCTTTCCACCAAGGTTTATTCCACTGGCAGGTGGGGCAAGCCCAATAAGAGTGTCCAGTAACTGAGTTTACTGTGGATACCTGTGGGGTTTTTGTATTATCATCTGTACTGTGTGCCTTCTCGGGGTAAGGAGTGGGCTGAATTTCCTTAGGGGAAGTATCATGCAACGACCCATAACACTGATAATAGGTATCCCCCTTCTAGTAGTTTCTCTACAGCCACACTGTGCCAATTTGACTGCAGTATCATGCCATTTTTCGAGCTTTCTCTGTTAACTTTTTATCTTCAAGCCATCCTTTATACTTCGCTATGAATTATTTGCATACAGGGCCAGACTGGGAACTAAAAACAGCCCTGGAACAAAATTCTATACCAGCCCAATAATGCGTCGCGCCAACATAGTGTGCTGATATAGAGGGTAAAAAAAATAACTTGAAATTGAAAACTCTTACTCCAACGAAAAAACGCATATAGGGCTTCAAAGTAAACAAAAGAGCACCTTTATTTTAAGTAGACGTACATTTGCATGTAATCAATGTTTCAGTACAACTACTTTGGCCTATTAAGGACATTTTAGTAATGGTACTGAAATGCTGAATGTCTGCAGTTGCACAAGTGAAAAAAAATGAATTGATCTTGTTTATTTTGAAGTTCTATGGGTGCGCTCTTCACTTTGAATATGTTATTGTGCATGAGTATGCAACTAGCAACAAGACTGGGCCAATCCGTGCTCATTACACACACACACATATTGGAAGGCATGGCCTGAAGTTGTGGGAGGGGCTATAGACCTATAAAAGGGACTCCCCCCTTTCCCTACTTACCTTTTTTGGTCAGACGAATAGCGCAATAGAAGGGTTGGTTTATTGATTTTCAGAAAAGGTTTCAATCGTTTCTTCAAGAAATTCCTCTTCTGCAGAAGGATAATGCACACAACAGCACCTCGATTCCTCGTATAAGTAATACTCTTATCCATCCGAATGATCCTAAAATCATTTACTGTGCTTACAGGGGCATTACAAGCATACAATAAACATTGGGACAGAGCACACACCTCAGCACCCCTACCCCCACACAGCACAGTACCCCTACCCCCCACGCACAACACCCCTACCACCCACACACAGCACCCCTTCCCCCCCACACACACACAGCACCCCTTCCACCCACACACACACAGCACCCCTTCCACCCACACACACAGCACCCCTTCCCCCCCACAGACATAGCACCCCCACACACGCTGCACCCCTTCCCCACACACACACAGCACCCCTCAGACACACACACACAGCACTCCACACCCTTACACACAAACACATACACTGCACCCCTCAATGCAGTGTGTGTGTGTGTATTCAGCAGTCTGTATGTGTGTGTATTCAGAAGTCTGTATGGCTGAAACATTGTCATGATGTGCTTGTTCCAATTAAAGCCTGCATTGTGATGGAATCTGGGTGCTTGTAAGTAACTAATAGTTTTAATAACTCCTTCTTCACATTAAATATTGTAGACACAGCTGCCACAGCCCAGCATCTTCTTTAAAATACCACCAGGAGAACTACTGAAGATGAAATCCTCTACTGCAAAGTACCAAAGTTAGTTTGTTCTAACTGGAATATGTGTGTGTCTGTGTATGTGTGTCAGTGTGTGCGCACACACACTGACACACATACACAGACACACACATATATATACAAGTGCAAACACATACTCAAACACACACACATACACTCACAGACACACACATACATTCACAGACACACACACATACATTCAGAGACACATATACACTTAGACACACACACTTACAGACACATACACTCACAGACACACACACACACTTCCAGACACACATACATTCACAAACACACACACATACAAATTATAATTTTTTTAAATTAAAAAATGTCCACCCAGCCTCCCTACCTGGAGAGCTGGCGTGGACCTGTCCCTGGGGTACAATGGGTCGGGCGCCTGTCTCCAGATCAGATGCAGCGAGGCAGCTGTGTGCTCTCTGCTCCCTCTCGCCGCGCGGGCTGTCTACAGTAGCTGGGAGCCAGAATATGATGTCATATTCTGGCTCCTGGCATCAGCAAACAGCGCGCGGTGAGAGAGAACAGAGAGGACACAGCTCCCTTGCTGCGCCTGATATGGAGACAGGCACCCGGAGGGAAGGGGGGGGGATCCATCACCTCTTGCCCCCCCATGACAGGGGGAACACGAGGGGACTAAGGGGGGCATTTGGGGGTGCTGAGTGCCTGCAGGAACAGCGTTCCTGCTCAAAAAAGTGAAGGAACTCTGTTCCTGCGGGATTCAATCCATAGGCATGCCGCGGGGATTAGGGTGTACCCAGGCACACCCGGCACACCCCGTGCACATGCCTATGCCCAGGCTATAGATACAGGCTCACCCCAACACCCAGGCTATATGATACAGGCTCACTCCAACACCCAGGATATTGTTATAGACAACACCAAATCTTTGTGATATAAGCTCACCATAAAACCCAAACTCTGTAATTCCCAATCTTTAAGTTACAATTTCAACTCAACATCAAGATTTGACACTCACCTCAATGCTCAGTCTCCCTTATATAGGCTTAGCTCAACATCTAGAGACGTCAACAAAAGTCTCCATCATACAAGTTTATTTCAACATATAGTCTCTGTAATGTAGCATTATTTCAATATTCAGTCTGGCTCATATGCAACCACCTTATCAAGCATTCTGCCTGATAAGCAACCATTTTGATATGCAGTATGCCATATACACAACCATCTCACCACGCAGTCTGCCTGATACACAACCACCTCACCACCCTGTCTGCCTGATACACAACCACTTCACCACATGGTCTGCCTGATACACAACCACCTCACCACACTGTCTGCCTGATACACAACCACCTCACCACACTGTCTGCCTGATACACAACCACCTCACCACACTCTCTGCCTGATACACAACCACCTCACCACACTGTCTGCCTGATACACAACCATCTTACCACGCAGTCTGCCTGATACACAACCATCTTACCACGCAGTCTGCCTGATACACAACCACCTCACCACACTGTCTGCCTGATACACAACCTCCTCACCACACTGTCTGCCTGATACACAACCACCTCACCACACTGTCTGCCTGATACACAACCTCCTCACCACACTGTCTGCCTGATACACAACCTCCTCACCACACTGTCTGCCTGATACAGAACCACCTCAACTCTCACCTAGGGTTTATATCCACAGTCACCTAGTGGATGCAAGCACAATGCTACAATACAATGAGTGAACAATCACTTCATATTGGGCTGTTTGTGAAAACCCAATAGAACTATAATTAAGGTTAGACCACACTTTTACCGTGAGAGAAAAGGACTCAGAACAACAGTATGAACTGTCAAGAATTCAAAATGAGTTAAAAATTGTGATTTCAGTTAATTCAACTATTTTTGAGCAACAACTGGAAATTCCCTTTAACCCCTTAAGGACACATGACATGTGTGACATGTCATGATTCCCTTTTATTCCAGAAGTTTGGTCCTTAAGGGGTTAAATGAAGCCTGAAATCCTGCCAAATCACACTATAGTAAATAACACAGAAAACGATGATTGTTTCATACACAGATCTAAAAAGGGGCTGCATTACAAATAACATTTAGGTTTACATTATAATAAAATGTCTGCCTTCTCTTTATACTATCTATATTGCAGAGCACGAGGATGACTGGATACGTGTGATGAGAGTGGTAGGTCACAAATCTGGAAATTCATAGATGCCTAACTAAGATTTAGCATTGCTTAGTCACAGATCAGGGTAATGCCTGGGTCAAAAGGTAGAAAGGATGACAAAATGTAGATTATTTTAGTATGTGGAGTTGCAGAAGATGGGAGGGATAAAGAAAATGTTTGATGTGTTTGTGGGGTTTCCACAAAGTACGGGGAACCAGTTTAAAAAAATAAAAATAAACAAAATGGAAATGAGAGTTCACCTTGTGAAAGCAAGAAGGAAATTGAGCAACTCAACATATTATTTTCAGGGACTGACTTTCCTTGCAGAGGTGGAAATCAATTAACTCGCAGTATTCTCCAGGCCTGGGGATTAGCAAGGTCGGTGCACTTAAATTAGATAATGAAGGAGCCTAGGAGGTGGGAGACACCTACGGTTCTATTTTAAGTTTAATTTTACTGAGCAAACCAGTCTCAACATGAGCGGTTTGATTTCCATTTAGACAAGTTGAGAAATTTTCATAATTGCACCACTCTGTAACTTGTTCCTCTTTTCTATTAATAATCAGTATTTACGAGCCTCCTATTCTGAGCATTCATATCAGTAGGACATCCTATTCCTTATAGATGACCACAGTTACATTTGGTTTTACAATTTCCTCTCTCTCTGGTTTATAGTGTTTAATGTAGTGTAGCCCGCTCCAACCCTGCTAAACATTCCTTCTCACTGTGGTCAATGTATTCTACGCTCTACAGTGTTCCTCTAACTACAAAGTTCTCTTTATTTATTATGTTGTGCCTCCTTATGATGTGGATGATTCTGGTTGTTAAATGTGTTCTGCCTCCCTCCCCCCATGTTCACTGTGTTCTGCCCCCAAAGCTTTGGCCCATAACAGGTTCATAGGCTGGTTACTGCTTTGGTGCCCAAAATAGAGATGATTAATGGAGCCAAGGAAAGTCATGGTTTCAGGGCCCCTGTTCATGGGTCATAGGCACTGATTTGAATCACTTGTAACTTACACTCCACTTTGAGGCTTCTCAGGAAGTCTGAGCATTGTCATATTAACCTGTAGCATTGCCGATCACAAGTGAATTGTACAAGTTGTCTGCACTTCCTGAAGGTGCAGACCACTAACTCCCTCGCACTAGCAGAAGAGCACACTGAACTTGTCTGATCTACCCAGTAGGCCCATTTAGGTCTGACGGCCTCACATAGCATAGGTTGCTGACCCCCTGATATTTTAATAAAACACTGTTTTCAGATGGAGTAACCCTTGCTGGCATGGTCCCCCTGTTAAAAAAAAATTAAAAAAAATAAAAATTGTTTCATTTAAATCCACCTCCAGTCTTCTTAAATGCAGTTTCTAAAAAAAAACAAAAAAAATGCACTGTTTAACAACGCAAGGTTAAAAGGACAAGGCTACTGCACCCAGGCCATTTCAAAGAGATGAAGTTGTCTATATCACTTTAATTCACCTTGAATACACCCCAACAAATCCATAATCAAGCACAGTTATTTACTAAACTGTGAATTGTTGGGAATGTAAGATAAATTTCAAATGTTAGGCCAAAATAGCTAAATTGGAAATATTCTCAAAATGTCATGTATGTTATATTGATTCGGCTATTTTGGTCTAAAACGTAAAATTTTAATTGAATTTACTTTGAATTCATAACCATTCATAGTTTAGTAAATAAAATAATTCTAAAGATTTGAAATGGAAAAACAGGAGAAAATCTTCATAATTGAGTTATAGTCACAACATGGGGCTCTTTTAGAATATCCTGATTTCCATTATTTAAAATTCAGAGTCCTGTGAATAAGGATAAGAATGTTACAGTAGTTACCAAACAATAATAATAATTTAAAAAAAAAAGAACATATGTAATGTAAGCAGTCAATCCAGACATGTGGCGTGCAGAGTAACTCCGAGCATTACACTTTGCAGGAAACAGGAAATCATTAAAGGTCCACTATAGGCACCCAGACAACTTCAGCTCAATGAATTGGTCTGGGTGCCAGGTCCCTTTAATTTTAGCCCTGCAGCTGAAAATATAGGGTTGATCCAGCCTCTAGTGGCTGTCTCACTGAAAATCACAGTGAGAAGACGCTGGACGTCCATTAGAAAGCATTGAGTAATGCTTTCCTATGGGCGGTTTGAATGTGCGTGCGGCTCTTGCCGCGCATGCGCATTCGGAGCTGATGTTGGCAGGGGGAGGAGAGGTCACCAGCGGCGAGTGAGCCCGGCGCTGGAGAAAGTTAAGTGGCTGAAGGGGGTCCTGAGGGTGGGGGGGGGGGACCTAGTGACCCTATAGTGCCAGGAAAATGAGTTTGTTTTCCAGGCACTATAGTGGTCCTATTAAATTGTCTGATGATGATTTAGGGCCCAGACATTGGCAACCTTCGGCACTACAGATGTTTTGGACTACACCTTCCATGATGCTTTACCAGCATTATGGGTGTAAGAGCATTATGGGGGATGTAGTTAACAACATCTGGAGTGCCGAAGGTTGCCTATCCCTCTCTAAACCCTACAAGGTTAGCTGGACATGTTTTATTTATTTTAGTGAAAGAAAAAAAAATGTGGAACATATTTACAAATTAACAATACAAGATCATTTTGCTGTTTGACCTCAGAATATTTTTGACCACAAATTTACTTTAATTGTGGTGCAGTGGTTTGTTTGTATAGCTTAGGATAAAATAACCACAATATTACTGTAGATATCCAGTGTCCTCCATCAGCTCTGCGTTTGAAGGGACATTTAGGGATTCAGGTATCCTAGAAAGGGAAGAGAATGTATAAAATCAACTTTTTACATGTGGAATTGTGCATTCAGAGATGGATTTAATATTTATCATATTCACGAAGACCGATATGTCTTTCATTTCTGTCAGAGTAAAGGTTTGGGTTTGTCTGAAACGCCACAATTGGAGAGGTTTTCTCCTGTACCTCAGGAGGAGGGTGGGGGGGATACTAAATGAATCAGAGCTTGCTAAATATGTGGTTTGCAAACTTGCATGGTATGTAGTTTATTGAGGTACCCACTAGATGGCAGTATTTGCGTAAATTATATATCATCAAGCTGACTTCAGTGAATATAGTGCTGTTATAGATCTGAAATGTCCCACAATAATTTTAGTGTGTATATATAGTGTGTGCGTGTGTGTGTGTTTGTGTTTCTCACAGACAAGCTAATATGATAAAATGCAATAACTTTTAGCCTTTCCCTATAAATATCATAACATATATTTTTATTACATTTTATGGGAGACAGTTTGCGTCCATTAGTTTGTTATTGTCAATTTTGTACCTCCTTTCCACCCACCCTCCCTCCCCTCCCTGCCTGCCCCAGACTCTCTGAAAAAAAATTAATATAGCCAGATCCCAATATATTACATTTTTTTACGTATTCCCTTTTTCTGTTTTATGATAAGGGGAAAGAAAACACTTCCTTTTTATGCCAAGTACTTCCTAAAAAGGTCACATACCCAAGCATTATCTTCTGTGCCACATTTTGAATGATTCTAAGACGTTTAAAGGGACACTCCAAGTTTCCATATTTAAGAAAACATAATGGAGGCCAGTGGGATTGTAACAGTAATGTAATTATCATAACTGATGGGGTAGCCTGAAAAAAATAATTAACAAATTAGCAATCTCAGAAGAGGAGGACGGACAGATGGTGCCCAAGAGACGCAGTTAAGTGCCAAACAGTTTGAAAACAATGCTACAATGTAATAATGTAATAGAATCCTCTCTGTGACTTCTCTTAACTAGTGCAGTTAGCTGAGACCGAACGAGAGGTTTCAGCCACTTCACGGTCTAGGGTCTTGAAGCAATAACAGTAACTTAAAGTGTTTCTTTATTATTATTCTTTTTAAGCTTTGTGTATTTTTTGTCATCTACAGTATATGGCAACGATGACGAACTATAGCATGTGTGCCACAATGGGCACACAGAGGCCTCTGCTATTACACAAACAAAATATTTGCCATGTTGTGGGTACTCAATGCTGGTGCTACCTTAGTGGACACTGGCATGGGGGGAAAGTCTCTAAAAATACTGTCGCCCCACCATCAATAGAGCAATTTCTATTTAATACATTGCTGGATAGGCAATATAATATTATATATAAAGAATCATTCCTTGCTGGTCAGGTGGTGGAGTGCATGATCTGCACCTCTGCATGGTGCACGCCAAAATAATTGCTCCCTGTGGACTCACAGAGAGGGATTCAGATGCCAGCCCCTGGGATTTCAGCCTACACTCTTACTTCCTCATTAAATGCCTGACCACAAGGAGCAATTAATGTGGTCTGCACCAGGTGGAGGTGTAGAACACGTACTCCACCACCCAACCACCAGGAAAAGACCACTGGACTAACAAGGATTTGTTACTGACCCCACAGGACCACCAGGGATTTATTATTAACCCTATTGGACCACAAATGAATCATTAACCCTCACTGTACGACCAAGAAAAATAGCCTACACCTACCACACACATCATGCTCAGTCTGACCTCTGTTTTTGTGTTCAATTGCACAGTTAATACTTTGAGATAAATATGTTGGTTTTTAGATGCAGTTTGGGTACTCGAGCTCAAAAAAGTTTGCCATCATTGGCCTAGGGTGCCCATTTAAAATAGTGCCATCATGGGCGTCCGCAGGAATTTTTCCAGGGGGGGGCATAATTGTAATGACATCCATGCTTGGTACCTTTTTGACAGTGTCATGAAAAGGAAGGGGCATAGCCATTATCACATAAAGCCAGGGTGAATAGCGTTTTCACAACTATGGTGTCAGGAATATATGTTTGTATTCCTGACACTATAGTGTTCCTTTAAGCAAATTAAAGGACATTTCTGGTCACCATAACAACTTCACCTAAATGAAAATGCTATGATGCCAGGAAGCCCCTGGGTGCTCGCTTTCCTTTAAGGGGTTAAATCGCTCTCAAATGGTTTAACCCCAAAGGCTTCCTCCAGCTCCAGGTCGCTCAGTGGTATTTGGCTTCTGAAACAGAGTGTCAGGAAGTGCAGATTGACGTCAGGCATGGGTGCCGCTGATTGGCTAGAGTGGTCAGTTGACGCTCTAAGCCAATCGCTAGTTCCCGGTTCATAAAATATTTTTACTTTTTTATGAATGGGGAGCTACTGATTGGCTTAGAGTGCCAGCTGACCGCTCTAGCCAATCAGCAACACCCCTACCCAACGGCACTCTGTGCTTTCTGACACTCAGTAAATAAAGTGAACACATTAACACCGATATTTTTTTACCTTTGGAGATGAGAAGGTCCAGCGTTTCCCTGCCAGGCCGAGGTACCAAAGCCTTATGATGTGGTGTCCAGAATAAAGTGGAGGGTTCACTTCATTTGTCCTTCCTGTTCCAATCTCCTTTTCCTCTCCTTCATTTGACAGTCTTTTTTTTTCTTCTGACACTGTTTTCTATCCTTGGCCCCTTCTGCTCTTTTACCCTTCTGCTACTTTCTGCTTATTTTGCGCCCTTCTGCTCCTTTCTCATTCTGATCCCTTTCTGCTCCTTGCAGACCCTTTCTGCTCCCTTTTCTACTTTACCTTTGTGCTCCTTGCTGTCTCTTTCTGCTCTTTCTCCTACTTTACCTTTGTGCTCCTTCTGATTCTTTCTGCTCTTTTACCTTTGTGCTCCTTGCTGTCCCTTTGTGCTCCTTCCTGCTCCTTGCAGGCCCTTCCTGCTCATTCTCCTACTTTATGTTTGTGCTCCTTCTGCCCCTTCCAGCTCATTTCTGACCCTTTCTGCTCATTTCTGACCCTTTCTGCTCCTTCTACTTTACCTTTGTGCTGCTTTACCTTCCAGCTCCTTGCTGACCCTTCCTGTTCATTTCTATATATCTATAGCAGTGATGGCGAACCTTTTTGAGCCCGAGTGCCCAAACCGCAATACATGCCAACATTTTTTCTCCTTAAAGTGCCAACACGGCAATTAAACCCAAATACTGAGGTTTAAGTTTAGATAAAAACAACTCGTACTGTTGTCCGAACTAATAACTTTTGTTTTAAAAGAACACAGAGTTCAATGATACAAATTTTAAATAATGATATAAATAGATAAAATTGAGCTTATATTTATTAGTATCTCCAACAAATGCAATACATACACACACAGACTGCTGAATACATACACACAGTCTGCTGAATACACACACACACAAGACTGCTGAATACAGAGACTGATGAATACACATACAGAGACTGATGAATACACATACAGACAGACTGCTGAGTACACACACACACACACAGACTGCTGAGTACACACACACACACACACACAGAGTGCTGAGTACACACACACAGACTGCTGAGTACACACACACAGACTGCTGAGTACACACACACTGCTGAGTACACACACACACAGACTGCTGAGTACACACACACACAGACTGCTGAGTACACGCAAACACAGACAGCTGAATACACGCAAACACAGACAGCTGAATACACGCAAACACAGACAGACTGCTGAATACACACATACTGCATTGAGGTGGGGGGTGCGTGTGTGTGTGAGTGTTGTATGTGAGGGGTGCTGTGTGTGTGTGTGTGGGGTGCTGTGTGTGTGTGCTATATGTGTAAGGGTGCTGCGGAGGGGTAGGGGTACTGCTGGGAGGGTAGGGGTACTGTGTGTGGGGGATAGGGGTACTGTGTGAGGGGGGTAGGGGTACTGCTGGGAGGGTTGGGGTACTGTGTGTGTGTGGGGTAGGGGTAATTGTGTGTGGGGGTAGGGGTACTGCGCAGTGTGGGGTAGGAGTACTGGGCGCAGGGGCATGGGGTAGGGGTACTCATGCAGGGGGGTAGGGGTACCCGCGCGGTGGGGGTAGGGGTACGCTGGGCGTGGGGGTAGGGGTACTGCTGGGGTAGGTGTACTGCGCATGGGGTTAGTACCGCGCATGGGGGTTAGGGTACTGCTGGGGGTAGGGGTTACTGCTGGGGGGTAGGGTACTGTGTATGGGGGGGTTACTGCTGGGGGTAGGGGTACTGTGTATGGGGGGTAGGGGTTACTGCTGGGGGGGGTAGGGGTACTGCTGGGGAGGGGAGGGGTTACTGCCGGGGAGGGTTAAGGGGTACTGCTGGGGGGTTAGGGGTACTGCTGGGCAGGGTAGGGGTTACTGCTGGGCAGGGTAGGGGTTACTGCTGGGCAGGGTAGGGGTTACTGCTTGGGGGGGTAGGGGTTACTGCTGGGCAGGGTAGGGGTTACTGCTTGGGGGGGTAGGGGTTACTGCTGGGGAGGGTAGGGGTTACTGCTGGGGGAGTAGGGGTTCTGCTGGGGGGGTAGGGGTACTTCTGGGGGGGTAAGGGTGCTGTGTCAGTATACCCCCCCTCCCTCCTTCTTACCTTTAATGAGGGGGGGGTGGGGGGGGGAAACACAGCCATCCCTGGTGGTCCGGTGGTGGTAAGCACTGCAGGGGGAGGGCTCCAGGAAGCAGCTCCCCTGTCCTCTCGCGCAATGCTGTGTGGAGCGTTGCCATGGTAACGCGCGGCAACGCTCCACACAGCATCGCGCGGGAGGACATGGGAGCTGCTTCCTAGAGCCCTCCCCCTGCCTCCCGACCCGGAAGCAGAGTAGGCGCCTGCCGTTTCGGGCAGACAGGCGCCTACTCTGCATTGATGGCGGACCTGTGGCCGCGTGCCCACAGAAAGGGCCCGGCGTGCCACCTGTGGCACGCGTGCCATAGATTCGCCATCACTGATCTATAGGCTGCTGCCCCCCCAAATCTATAGGCTGCTGCCCCCCAAAAAAAATCTATGGGCTGCTGCCTCCCCCAAATCTAAAGGCTGCTGCCCCCCACCCATGGGCTGCTGCCCCCAAATCTATAGGTAGGCTGCTGCCCTCCCCAAATCTATGGGCTGCTGCACTTCAAATGAGCATGGGCCAGCTGCACCCCCCAAAACATGGGCTGCTGCCCCCAATCTACATGGGCTGCTGCCCCCAAATCTAAAGGCTGCTGCCCCCCAAATCTATGGGCTGCTGCCCCAAATCTATAGGCTGCTGTCCCCCCTAAATCTATGGGCTGCTGCCCCCAAACCAAAGGCTGCTGCCCCCCCAATCTATGGGCTGCTGCCCCCTAAATCATGGCTGTTGCCCCAATCTATTTTACGCTGCCCCCCAATCTATTTGCTGCCGCCCCAAATCTATGGGCTGCTGCCCCCCCCTAAAATCTATAGGCTGCTGCCCCCCTCTCAAACCCTCCCCCCCATCCCCCACTTACCTGATCTGTAGGCTGTCTCTGGCTGCATGTGTTGCTCCCCTGCGGTTTCAATCAGCAGAGAGAAGCAGGGATAGATGCAGCTTCCTATCCCTGTCGCTCTCCATACACAGCGCCACCTACTGGCCGGCGCCGGTATTCATTTTAAATCTCACGCGAAAAATAAGAACAAGCTGAAAAATCCAGGGGGGGGCAAGTGCCCCCCCTTGCCCCCCCCTGCGGACGCCCATGAGTGCCATCAAATATAAAGCACAACCCAGGATATACACTATTTATAGTGATGCCACTGTAGGGAAATTATATTTAGTAAAAACAGCATTCACGCTTTTGCAGTCCTTGCAAGTCTTTTGGATGTGTTTTTGCATGGTGGTGTTAGGTGGTGTGAAGGAGGAGTAGGGGATGTATACTAACCTGGTGCTTTTGGCTCAATCTTCTTCATCAATCTCTTCAGGTTTTTTTTTAAATCTGTTACGAGCCACATCACTTGTGTACACTAACGCATGTGCAAGAATGTAAAACAAGGGTCCACGGAAGACCCCATTAGAGCATGGGATCCCACAAAAGTCTTCAAGAGCTTGCAATGAAGGATGTCAGTTTGCAAGTGATGACTGATGGTAAATAGTAGGATGTACAGACGGAAGCTGTTGAAAGCTCTTCGCTTTAGCACATTTTTCCCAAATTCAGCTAGTACGTGAGACAAATTAGCCTCTTCCTTCTCTCATGTGTACGCATTGCGTTAGTATTGCAATGACATTCCAATGCGGGTTCTATTATGAGAAATTTTAACATGGCTTTAAATTATACTCCATAGAGTAGACCTGTGAGCTGCAGCGCCAATCAGATTTCTATGAGACCATCTCAGTCAGGTTTCTGTGAGACCATCTGATAGAAATAGCTGAGTTTTACTTGGCCTCTAATTGCTGACAGAGTGGCAGCCACTGAAGGCATTTAAACCCTGCAAAATGGCAATGCATTACATTGCAGGGTTAAAGGAACACTAGGGGCACCCAAACCACCTAACCTCAATGCCTATCTGATTGGCGCAGCGTGGTGTTTTACTGCGCATGCGCACTAGCCCCCCAACGCTTTCCTATGAGAACACATTGGATTGGCTAAAACCATCGATCTTGATGACCTCAGCCAAAGAGGCACAGCTTCACTGAGGAGACCCGCGCTGCACAGAAGAAAATATAAGTAAACTACCCTTTTTAACCCTGACAGCACTGGCCGTCTCACCTAAACAGTGACTACGGTGTTACAATTTAGAGCTTTTTTTGTTTTTTTGCAATAGTGCAATTGAATAAATGATTAATACCTGGTGGAGCATCTTGGGAATTGTAGTTCAGAAATCATCAAGCAGTGCCATACTTAGCAATCTCTGCTGTGTATTCCTTGTAAGAGACATCTGAAACAACTGCAATTATTTATTTCAACCTGTGTATCAAACCAAAATATGTCATGTGATTGTAAGCTTATAGGCAACTCCTGCATCCTCTGTAATGTGTGTCTGCCATGGATGTTTTTTGTTTCTGATTATCAGTTCTGTTTGTGTTCTGCAGATCTGGGAAATACTGGGACATTATGAAGAATATCTGAACATTCTCTCATGGTTGCTGGTGCATTCAGACACTATCAAACTCAATGCAGCTCTGCTCTGTTTTTCCTCCAGCAGATCAGGGGTTAAAACACCAGCCCTCCTGTCCAGATGTTACCAAACGGCCAATCAAGAGGAAGAGGCAGGACCAGTGTGAATTTCTCCCAGGCTCTCTGCTCACAGCAGCTGTAGTAGGATCCGCAGCTCCATGACCAGGGCAGCCGGCAGAGTAACAGCACAGGAGGCAGGTAAGGTGCTCACTATGAAGGGGCAGCCAGTTACTGTGCAGGAGGCAGGTAAGGTGCTCACTATGGAGGGGCAGCCAGTTACTGTGCAGGAGGCAGGTAAGGTGCTCACTATGAAGGGGCAGCCAGTTACTGTGCAGGAGGCAGGTAAGGTGCTCACTATGGAGGGGCAGCCAGTTACTGTGCAGGAGGCAGGTAAGGTGCTCACTATGGAGGGCCAGCCAGTTACTGTGCAGGAGGCAGGTAAGGTGCTCACTATGGAGGGGCAGCCAGTTACTGTGCAGGAGGCAGGTAAGGTGCTCACTATGGAGGGGCAGCCAGTTACTGTGCAGGAGGCAGGTAAGGTGCTCACTATGGAGGGGCAGCCAGTTACTGTGCAGGAGGCAGGTAAGATGCTCACTATGGAGGGGCAGCCAGTTACTGTGCAGGAGGCAGGTAAGGTGCTCACTATGAAGGGGCAGCCAGTTACTGTGCAGGAGGCAGGTAAGGTGCTCACTATGGAGGGGCAGCCAGTTACTGTGCAGGAGGCAGGTAAGATGCTCACTATGGAGGGGCAGCCAGTTACTGTGCAGGAGGCAGGTAAGGTGCTCACTATGGAGGGGCAGCCAGTTACTGTGCAGGAGGCAGGTAAGGTGCTCACTATGGAGGGGCAGCCAGTTACTGTGCAGGAGGCAGGTAAGGTGCTCACTATGGAGGGGCAGCCAGTTACTGTGCAGGAGGCAGGTAAGGTGCTCACTATGAAGGGGCAGCCAGTTACTGTGCAGGAGGCAGGTAAGGTGCTCACTATGGAGGGGCAGCCAGTTACTGTGCAGGAGGCAGGTAAGGTGCTCACTATGGAGGGGCAGCCAGTTACTGTGCAAGAGGCAGGTAAGGTGCTCACTATGGAGGGGCAGCCAGTTACTGTGCAGGAGGCAGGTAAGGTGCTCACTATGGAGGGCCAGCCAGTTACTGTGCAGGAGGCAGGTAAGGTGCTCACTATGGAGGGGCAGCCAGTTACTGTGCAGGAGGCAGGTAAGGTGCTCACTATGGAGGGGCAGCCAGTTACTGTGCAGGAGGCAGGTAAGATGCTCACTATGGAGGGGCAGCCAGTTATTGTGCAGGAGGCAGGTAAGATGCTCACTATGGAGGGGCAGCCAGTTACTGTGCAGGAGGCAGGTAAGGTACTCACTGTGGAGGGGCAGCCAGTTACTGTGCAGGAGGCAGGTAAGGTGCTCACTGTGGAGGGGCAGCCAGTTACTGTGCAGGAGGCAGGTAAGGTAATTTCACTGTGGAGGAGCAGCCAGTTACTGTGCAGGAGGCAGGTAAGGTAGCACTACATTGGAGGCAGCCAGTTGCCGTGCAGGAGGCAGGTAAGATGCTCACTATGGAGGGGCAGCCAGTTACTGTGCAGGAGGCAGGTAAGATGCTCACTATGGAGGGGCAGCCAGTTACTGTGCAGGAGGCAGGTTAGGTGCTCACTATGGAGGGGCAGCCAGTTACTGTGCAGGAGGCAGGTAAGGTGCTCACTATGAAGGGGCAGCCAGTTACTGTGCAGGAGGCAGGTAAGGTGCTCACTATGGAGGACCAGCCAGTTACTGTGCAGGAGGCAGGTAAGGTGCTCACTATGGAGGGGCAGCCAGTTACTGTGCAGGAGGCAGGTAAGGTGCTCACTGTGGAGGGGCAGCCAGTTACTGTGCAGGAGGCAGGTAAGGTGCTCACTATGGAGGGGCAGCCAGTTACTGTGCAGGAGGCAGGTAAGGTGCTCACTGTGGAGGGGCAGCCAGTTACTGTGCAGGAGGCAGGTAAGATGCTCACTATGGAGGGGCAGCCAGTTACTGTGCAGGAGGCAGGTAAGGTGCTCACTATGGAGGGGCAGCCAGTTACTGTGCAGGAGGCAGGTAAGGTACTCACTGTGGAGGGGCAGCCAGTTACTGTGCAGGAGGCAGGTAAAGTGCTCACTATGAAGGGGCAGCCAGTTACTGTGCAGGAGGCAGGTAAGGTGCTCACTATGGAGGGGCAGCCAGTTACTGTGCAGGAGGCAGGTAAGGTACTCACTGTGGAGGAGCAGCCAGTTACTGTGCACGAGGCAGGTAAGGTAGCACTATTGAGGGGCCGCCAGTTACTGTGCAGGAGGCAGGTAAGATGGTCACTATGGAGGGGCAGCCAGTTACTGTGCAGGAGGCAGGTAAGATGGTCACTATGGAGAGCAGCCAGTTACTGTGCAGGAGGCAGGTAAGATGCTCACTATGGAGGGCAGCCAGTTACTGTGCAGGAGGAGGCAGGTAGGTGCTCACTATGGAGGGCAGCCAGTTACTGTGCAGGAGAGGCAGGTAAGGAGTGCTCACACTATGGAGGGCAGCCAGTTGCAATGCAGAAGGAAGGGTAAGGTGCTCACTATGGAGGGGCAGCCAGTTGCCTGTGCAGGAGGCAGGTAAAAGGTACTCACTGTGGAGGGCAGCCAGTTACTGTGCAGGAGGCAGGTAAAAGTGCTCACTATGAAAGGGCAGCCAGTTACTGTGCAGGAGGCAGGTAAGGTACTCACTATGGAGGGCAGCCAGTTACTGTGCAGGAGAGCAGGCCAGAGTACTCACTGTGGAGGGGCAGCCAGTTACTGTGCAGGAGGCAGGTAAAGTGCTCACTATGAAGGGGCAGCCAGTTACTGTGCAGGAGGTAAGGTGCTCACTATGGAGAGGCAGCCATTTACTGTGCAGGAGGCAGGTAAGGTGCTCACTATGAAGGGGCAGCCAGTTACTATGCAGGAGGCAGGTAAGGTGCTCACTATGGAGGGGCAGCCAGTTACTGTGCAGGAGGCAGGTAAGGTGCTCACTATGAAGGGGCAGCCAGTTACTGTGCAGGAGGCAGGTAAGGTGCTCACTATGGAGGGGCAGCCAGTTACTGTGCAGGAGGCAGGTAAGGTGCTCACCCTGTGAATGGGGAACGACAGGATTAGAATTTTGTGTCCTTTTGATCTTTCTCAACAGTCCTCTTAGCTCCCGGCTGTAAATGCAGACACTTTCTGTCGCATACAGAAATATGATGGATTTTTACACCTTGCTCCTGTCCATTTTATGGATTCTCATAAACGTTTAGTTTTTTTGGAACATATTTCTCTGGTGTCAATCAAGTTGTGATATATTCCAGATATTTAAAAATGTATGTTGTGTCACATTATCTCACATAATCTATTAGATATTAGATGATATTCTTGACATATACCACTCTCTTCCTGCTGATATGTTTGTGTGAGTGTATATGCATGTCAATTTGTTATGTTATTATTAAACATTCATATATTATTATTACTTTTAGAGAACAAACAAATTCTACAAAGTTGTGCAATGGGTGGACTAACAGACAAGTATTTTTGACCAGACGAATTAGACGCACAGAAACAGAGGGTGTTGAGGGCCCTGCTCAAACAAGCTTTCATTTTAGAAGGAGAGGGGTAAAGTGACACAAGAGGTAAGGGTAGGATATATTTTATGCACAGGAAAATTTGGTTGCCAGAATAATTTTAAATAAAGGCTCTTTAAAAAAAAAAAATTTTTTTTATAGATATAGAAGTAGATGTAAAAAAAAAATTATTATCTTATAATACCTTTTTTATTGGACTAACATAATTTTTTAATTACAAGCTTTCGGGAGAACCTCCCTTTCTCAAGATTGAAGCATTTCTGAGCAAAACGACCATGCTTCAGACTTGAGAAAGGGAGGTTCTCCCGAAAGCTTGTCATTAAAAAATTCTGTTAGTCCAATAAAAAAGGTATTACAAGATAAGAATTGTATCTGTTTTTTACATCTACATCACTGGACTAATACGGCTACAATCTCTACTTGAACTATATTTTATATATATATATTTTATGACACAGTTGCAGGAGAGGAAACACGGTGGGTTACCAAGGTGCGGGGAGGGAAAGCTATTAACAGTTTAATTGATATGCTTTCATGGAGAAGTGAGTTTTTACAGATTTTTTGACGGAATGTAGACGTAAAGAAGTAGGGAAGGGAGTTCCATAGGAACGGTTCAGCCCTAAAGAAATCTTTATGGTGCAAGTTCGATGTGTAAGTACGAACAGAGGATGGGTAGATAGGAGCACCGTTATGTAGAGATTTGTAAGCAAGTACCAGAATTTAACGCTTATGTGCGTTATGTTTTTGAGATGGAAGCATCAGGATTTGGCGATTGACTGGACATGAGGGGTGAAGGAGAGGTTGGAGTCAAAGACAAGACCTAGGCAGCGAGCCAGCGAAGCATAGCTGATGGTAGCGCCAATGACTTGGAGAACGACTGACAGAAGAGTAGAAACACTTGAGAAAGACAACAAGATCTGTTTTGGACAGGTTACGTTTAAGGAAGTGGGCAGCCAACTAGTTAGAAACAGCAGAGAGACAGTCAGAGACATGAATCAAGAGGGACGGCGGTGGAACAGGAGAGGACAGATAGAACTGCATGTCATCCGCACAAAAGTGATATTGAAAGCCAAAGATGCTGATGAGTTTACCAAGGGAGTCAGTATAGATTGAGAACAGTAGTGGACAAAGGACTAGACATTAAGGAACACTAACAGAGAGGGCTTGCGGAGAAGAGGAAGAGCCAGAGAAAGAAACACTGTAAGAGCGCTGGGGGAGATAGGAGGAGAACCTAGAGGAGAGTCTTGTAGATAGAGATTATAGAAGATAAGAAGAAGCTGTTGATGATCAACAGTGTCGAAAGCAGCAGAAATGTCAAAGAGAATTAAGAGAGAGTAGCGACCACTGGATTTTGCAGCAATTAAACCATTGGATACTTTGGTCAGGGCCATTTCGACAGAGTAACAAACACAAAATCCAGACTGGAGATGGTCAAGCAGAGTTGGATTCAAGGAAGTTGGTCAATCGCACATACACAACTCTCTCAAGGATCTTGAAGGCAAACTGTAATAGCGAGATAGGGCTGTAGTTGGTTGGGGAGTTATGGTAAAGTATGGGCTTTTTTTTTTTTTTTAAGAATCACATTTACGGTTGCATGCTTGAAGGGTGATGGAAATATGCCAGGGGGATTGAATATTTTGGTAAGGGGCAGAGCAAGAGAAGGAGACATAACAGGAATGAGATGTGAGGGAATAGTAATGAAGGAACAGGTGGTGGGGTGTGAGGACCAGAGCAGAGAAGAATCTTTTTCTGGTGTAGCGGTTGCGAGTGAGCATAGAACAGCAGAGGGAGTGTGGTTGAGGGAAGTCTTGGTAGGGGTAGGAGAGAGATTCGCAGAAATCTTCTTAGTGAAGGGAAATGCAAAAGTTGTAGCGGTCAAGTTAGTAGGCGGAGAAGCAGCAACAGTGAGAGGAAGAGAGTAGTTAAAAGTGTGAAAGAGGTGTTTGGGTTTTCAGGAGAACATGGTTATGAGGTTATTGAAGTTGTTTTTTGTGCAGAAGAAAGAACCAAGCTGTACGACCTTAGCATAAATTTTATAGTGAAGAAATTCAGGTGCAGAGTGAGACTTTATCCAACAGTGTTTGGCTGTTCTGGAGAATTGTTGTGGGTATCGGGTCAACTTGGTGTGCCAAGGATTTAATCTGGGGCACTTGCAACATTTAAATGTAGGAGGTGCCATGATGATATGTAGTTGAGAGTGGAGTACATAAAGAAGGGTACGTGGAAGGAAAAAAAAACGTGAACTTCGTACTGTGTACTTCGAGATGTCTGAATTTAAAGCGTTTCTGATTCGGATCCTCTCCCTAAAAAATATATATGAAAAGCTAGCTCTGAAGTTGAGGTTGTGAATGATAGGTTTGTGGGTGGGCTGTTTTTTTTTGGGGGGGGGCTGTTTTTAAAAAAAAAAAATGTAGTTAATTCCTCATACTTCCAGATTGTGCTCTTAAGGCCTGCCAGACAGGATGTACAGACGGAAGCTGTTGAAAGCTCTTCGCTTTAGCACATTTTTCCCAAATTCAGCTAGTACGTGAGACAAATTAGCCTCTTCCTTCTCTCATGTATACGCATTGCGTTAGTATTGCAATGACATTCCAATGCGGGTTCTATTATGAGAAATTTTAACATGGCTTTAAATTATACTCCATAGCGTAGACCTGTGAGCTGCAGCGCCAATTAGATTTCTATGAGATCATCTCAGTCAGGTTTCTGTGAGACCATCTGATATAGCCGAGTTTTACTTGGCCTCTAATTGCTGACAGAGTGGCAGCCACTAAAGGCATTTAAACCCTGCAGAATGGTAATGCATTACATTGCAGGGTTAAAGGAACACTAGGGGCACCCAAACCACCTATCCTCAATGCCTATCTGATTGGCGCAGCGTGGTGTTTTACTGCGCATGCGCACTACACACTAAATGCTACTAAATTGAACACAAACTTTGGGGCAAAAATAACGGATTTGGAAAATTTTCTATCTCCGTTACAGTGGCTGCTTTTAGCCAAAATTTTGAATGTGTTCTTCAATCAACTATTTATTTACTTATTTATATTGTAAATGTTCTGCAACCATATTTGAGGAGATCTGCTGAAAAGTACAAACTTCTATAATTTAGTTTCCTAAAGCATCTGGCACAAAGGGTAAAAAAATTAGGATGTAACCAACTGGGTCATAGGTTGCAGTGTTTAAATGTAACTTCATTAGTACACATCAGTTCCTGTTATAATTTTTTTGCAGAGAGACAGGGTGTGAGTGTATTTTGTAAATATTCTCATAAAATATATCATTCATATGCAAAATGCAAATATACGTATGTAATATAATTAGGTCCCTTACCATTGCCTTTTTGTAATGTAGGAGTACTAGTGCTAGAAAGTATGCTTTGAAAATGGAGAGAAGGAGGCAAACATGAACCGCAAAAGTTTTATTTTGCATTAGTAGATGCAAAGGATAGCCTTCCCATGAAGGTGGTAGCAGCTGATACGTTAAAGGAACACTATAGTCACCTAAATTACTTTAGCTAAATAAAGCAGTTTTAGTGTATAGATCATTCCCCTGCAATTTCACTGCTCAATTTACTGTCATTTAGGAGTTAAATCACTTTGTTTCTGTTTATGCAGCCCTAGCCACACCTCCCCTGGCTATGATTGACAGAGCCTGCATGAAAAAAAAAAACTGGTTTCACTTTCAAACAGATGTAATTTACCTTAAATAGTTGTATCTCAATCTCTAAATTGAACTTTAATCACATACAGGAGGCTCTTGCAGGGTCTAGCAAGCTATTAACATAGCAGGGGATAAGAAAATCTTAATTAAATAGAACTTGCAATAAAGAAAGCCTAAATAGGTCTCTCTTTACAGGAAGTGTTTATGGAAGGCTGTGCAAGTCACATACAGGGAGGTGTGACTAGGGTTCATAAACAAAGGGATTTAACTCCTAAATGGCAGAGGATTGAGCAGTGAGGCTGCAGGGGCATGTTCTATAAACCAAAACTGCTACATTAAGCTAAAGTTGTTCAGGTGACTATCGTGTCCCTTTAAGGAATTTAGATGTGTCTGCAGAATGTACAGACGGGGATATTAAACACATGTTGTTTTTAGACTTGAATAGATGATAGATTTTCCCTAAGCAGAGCCGGGGTCCAATACACCATTGAAACGGCAACACCCAGAATTCACAGCACCTAACCCTGCAGGATTTGCCCTAAGCAGAGCCTGTGTCCCATACACCATTGAAATGGCTACACTCAGAACTCACAGCACCCAACCCTGCAGGATTTGCCCTAAGCAGAGGCAGTGGCGGATCCAGAGCCTGATCTCGGGAGGGGCACTTGTAGATTTTTTAAAGAAATAATTCAGGCACAATAACCACTACAGCTCAGTGTAGTAGTTCTGGTGCCAGTAGTGCTAGGATCCCATCCTAGAGTAAGTAGTCAAACCGTTTAAGAACAGTTTGACAACTTACCTGGGGTCTGCTGGGATATAGGGCATAGGAGCAGTGGTATGTGTTAGGGGTGAAGTGTGTGTGAGCGGCGATGTGTGTTTGCGAGTGAGTGAGGGCGGCAGTGTATGTCAGGGTTGCAGTGTGTGTGTTAGGGGGCAGTGTGTGTGTGTGTGAGCGGTGCAGTGTGTATGTGAGGATGGCAGTGTGTGTTTGGGGCAGTGTTTGTGGGGCAGTGTGTGTAGTGTGTAAATGGGGGGCAGTGTGTGTATGGGGGGCAGTGTGTGTAGTGTGTGTATGGGGGGCAGTGTGTGTAGTGTGTGTATGGGGGCGGTGTTTGTGGGGACAGGTGTGTATGGGTGTGCAGTGTGTGTATGGGGCGGTGTTTGTATGGGTGTTACGGTGTTTGTATGGGTGTGCGGTGTGTATGGGGGGCAGTGTATGTCAGGGGTTGCGGTGTGTGTGTGTGTGTGTGTGTGTGTGTGTATGTGGGGGTGTAGGTGTCGTATGGGGGCGGTGTGTTGGATGGGTGTGCGGTGTGTGTATGGGGACGGAGTCTTTGGTGTGTATGGGTGTGGCGGTGTTTGTGGGGACTGTGTGTGGTGTGTATGGGGCGGTGTTTGGGGCTGGTGTGTGTGGGTGTGTGTATCGTTCTGCGGTGTTTGTGGGGCGGTGTGTATGGGGCAGTGTGTGTGTGGTGTGTCTGGGGGCTGTCGTGTGTATGGGTGTTTATGGGGCCGGTGTGTGTGTATGGGGCGGTGTTGTGGGGAGTGTGTGTGTATGGGGGCGGTGTGTGTGGTGTGTGCATGGGGGCGGTGTTTGTGGGGCGGTGTGTATAGTGTGTTTATGGGGACGGTGTGTGTGTATGGGGCGGTGTTTGTGGGGGTGTGTGTGCTGTGTGTATGGGGCAGTGTTTATGGGGGCGGTGTGTGTGGTGTGTGTATGGGGGCGGTGTTTGTTGGGGACGGTGTGTGTGGTGTGTCCGGACGGTGTTTGTGGGGCGGTGTGTGTGGGGCGATGTTTGTGGGGACGGTCACTGTGTGTATGGGTCTGATGTTTGTGGGGACGGGGTGTCGGGTGTGTATGGGGGACGGTGTGTGTTATGGGGACGGTGTTTGTGGGGCAGGTGTGTGGTGTGTGTGTGTGGGGACGGTGTTTGTGGGGATTGGTGTGTGTGTATGGGGACGGTGTGGTGTGTGTGTATGGAGTGTTTGTGGGGACGGTGTGTGTGTAGGTGGTGTGCATGGGGCCGGTGTTTGTGGGACGGTGTGTGTATGGGGGGCAGTGTTTGTGGGGCAGTGTGTGTACTGTATGTATGGAGGCAGTGTGTGTTTGGGGGGCAGTGTGTGTATGGGGGGCAGTGCGTGTATGGGGGGAAGGAGGGTAGGGAGGCTTTTTAATATATATTTTTTTATTTAATAAAATTAATTTACTTTATGTCCCCTTTCCCTTCTTACCTTTACTTGGAGGAGGAGGGGCATTTCATAGTCCCTGGTGGTCCGGTGGGGCATTCATTGGTGGTCCCAGTGGTAGGAGTGAACTCTAGCCCGCGCTCCATGGCTAGAGTTCACTCTAGCGAGATTTGGAGCGTGGCCGTGGTAACCGTGGCAACGCTCCATACTCGCGAGAGTAGGACCCGGAAGAGCTGCAGGCTGAGCTCCCGGGTCCTCTCTCACTCTCCCTCCGCTGCCGGCTGTCAGCACAGTGCCTGCGGACCAGGGAGGGAGATCTCTTATCTCCCTCCCCGGTCCGCAGGCACATTGCAGGGCTGGCAACCTTCCACACCTAAAATAGCAAAATTCACACAATGAATACCTTTTTAACCCTTAACCCTCACAACCTCACCTACAATCTTTACAGCTCAATTCTCCATATCTTAAAAATGCAGCACCTATTCTCCTAATAATGTTCTCCCTTCTCTCTCACTTCCCTCATTAATAAAATATCTCTATCCCTTTACTTACCTGTTAGTGCTGACACCATCTTCATTGCTCCCTCTCTACTTCCCTTATCTCTGTATTCATCACATGCACTTATATTTATCCAGCCTTTCTCCACTAACCCCTCCTAAATCCCCTAAATACAAGCTCTCGTCCCCAACATTTAAATCTTCCTCCCACCTTCTCTTCCTTTCCATCCTACTGCTCCTGGCAGCTGGTGATGTCTCTCCAAACCCTGGTCCGTCCTCTACTAAGCCACCTGGTGCTAACACCAGAAACCACAACAATCTCATATCCATTCCATGTAACTCTCACTATAATTCCTCCTTTAAAGCTGCCCTCTGGAATGCACGCTCTGTGTGCAGCACCTTTAAATCAACTTCCATTCATGACGTATTTATCTCACACTTCATAAACCTACTTGCAGTAACAGAAACATTGCTCTCTCCCTCTGATACTGTTATCCCTGCCTCACTATCCTTTGGTGGTCTTCACTTTACCCACAACAAGCTGGGAGTAAAGGTGGCAGTGTAGGATTTCTGCTTTCACCCCACTGCTCCTTTAAAACTCTGCCCACCCCCCATCCCTGTCTTTCCCATCATTTGAAATTCATTCAGTTCACCTTTTCAAACCCTTCTCTGCTAACATTGCCGTTATTTATCGTCCCCCTGGTTACCCTCTCCTCTTCCTAGACCACTTTGCTGCTTGTGTACCCTACTTCCTCTCTTCTAACATTCCATCCCTAATTCTCAGGGACTTCAATATTCTCATTAACCCACATTTGACCTCAGCAGTCTCTATACTACTTTCAGTTACTTCCTCCATCTGGCTATCACAGTGGGCAAATTCTCCCACTCATGTAGCTGGCAATACCCTCAGCCTCATTTTCTCTTATGCATGTACAGTATCTGATTTCTGCAACACTCCATTTCTTCTCTCTAATCACCACCTCTTAGTGTTTGCTCTTGAGTACCCCCTCACCCAACAACCTCAGCCTAACCCCCCTCAACTCAGGAGGAACCTTAATTCTATTGATCTCCAGCAGCTGTCAGCTGATATTGATTCACAACTGCTATTCATCCATTCCCGCTCTTGTCCCTCACTGGCCATCTCCACATATAACACTACCCTTACCTCGGCCTTGAACACTGCAGCCCCGCTCCAAACATGCACCTCGAGGAGGACACGCGAAGGCATGTTAAATCAACACGCTACCTGCAAAGTTGCTCCTGTTGTGCGGAAAGCTCCTGGAGGAAGTCTCGCACCCAGTCAGACTTTCTCAATTATAGATTCAGATTGTGTTCATACAGCGCAGCCCTTGCCTCTCTCATTAGTTCATGCTCCCGCAATCCCAGGCATCTTTTTGACACCTTTAACTCTCTTCTTCGCCCGGCTGTGACCACCCCTCAAACTAACCTTACAGCTGATCGTTTTGCATGCTACTTTACCGACAAGATTGAACAGCTAAGGAAATAATTCTCCCTACCTTGCCATTCTTTTTCTCAACCACACATAGATCATGCCTTTCCTACCCTCCAGACTTTCTCCCCGCTACTGAACAATGGCTGCGCTTCTCCTTTCCTCTCGCCCCACCACTTGCCCGCTCAATTCTGTCCCATCCCACCTCATCAGATCTCTCTCCCCTTGTCTTGTGCCTTCCTTAACACACATCTTCAACTGCTCTCTCTCTTGACCCGTCCTCCCCCTCTAACTATCGTCCCATTTCCCTCCTCCCTTTTTCCTCAAAGCTTCTGAAAAGACTTGTCTGTGCCCATGTGTCTTCCTCAATTCCAACTCTCTCCTTGACTCTCTTCAATCTGGCTTCTGCCCTCTCCACTCTACTGAGACTGCTCTTATCAAAGTTACTAACAATCTAATCGCAGCTAAATCCAAAGGCCACTACTCCAGACTAATTCTTCTTGACCCCTCTGCTTCCTTTGACACCGTTGATTATGCTCTCCTGCTTCAAACTCTTCAATTACTCTGTCTCTGTGACTCTGTCCACTCTTGGTTTTCTTCTTATCTCTCCCAATGCTCATTCAGCATCTCCTTTTTCTAATGACACCTTCTCCCCTCGTCCTGTCTCTGTTGGAGTCCCCCAAGGCGCTGTCCTTGGTCCCCTTCTATTTTTTCTTTATACTGCTTCTCTTGGCAAACTTATTACCTCTTCTAGATTCCATTACCACCAGTATGCTGATGACACCCAGATATATCTCTCCTCCCCAAACCTCTCCCTTGCCGTCCTGCAACGTGTCACTGCTTGCCTATCTTCCATCTCTGACTGGATGTCCTCCCACTTTCTGAAACTCAATCTCTCTAAAACTGAGCTCCTTGTCTTTCCTCCTCCTAATACTGATCCTCCTCTTCTGCTCTCCCTTCAAGTTATTGGTATCCACTTAAGTCCATCCTTGCAAGCACGCTGTCTTGGCGTCATACTTGACTCTGTCCTCACCTTTGAGCTTTACATCCAGTGTGTTGTCAAATCCTGTAGATTCCATCTTAAAAACATGGCCCGCATCCACCCCTTTCTTACACAAGATGCTACCGAGGAGCTTGACCATGCTCTAGTAATTTACCGCATGGATTATTGTAACCCTCTCCTGATTGGTCATTCCCAAAGCTGTATTGCCCCTCTACAGTTTGTAATGAACGCTGCCACCAGACTGATTTTCCTCTCTAGTCACTCCTCTCACAACTCACCCTTCTGTCAGTCCTTACATTGGCTTCCTGTATCCTATAGGAGTCACTTCAAAGTGCTAACCCATACCTATAAAGCACTGAACAATTTTAGTCCCTCATATCTCATCACAGATCCATAGGTATGCCCGCTCTGCCCTTTACCTTCTCTTGTCCACTGCTCGCACCCGTACGGCCAACCCACACTTGCAGGACGTCTCGCGGGCGGCTCCCTTCCTATGGAATAACCTGCCTACCGCCATCAGACTCTCCCCTAGTCTTCAATCATTTATGAAGTGCCCTATACCTATTTCTTTAGGAACGCTTATAGCCTCCCAGACTAACCTCTACCTCACATACCTATCTCTTGCTCTCTCCTAATGGGCAGCACTCTCCTCTCCTCCAGATCTGCTTCTCTCCCACCTTATTTGATTGCTATTTCCTGTCCTAATGTGTTTTCTACCCCACCTCCTATAGACTGTAAACTTGTTTGAGCAGGGTCCTCTTCAACCTATTGTTCCTGTAAGTTTTCTTGTAAAATTCAGGGGGTTTACTCAACAAATAATAATCTATAACTTTCTGCATACTTTGCGCCTTGCCTTCTGCATGTAAACTCATTTGACCTGGCCCCTCCTCAGTTCTTATTTTTGTTTAAGCTAGAAAAAAAACCTCTAAGCATTAGAACTAATATAAATTATTGTAGAGGTTATGGTTATGTTTCAAAGACAAGGGGTCTTTGGAATGTGAGCCAGCATTTGGCCCTCCTGGCTTATTCCATTGTCCTCCATTTGATATTGTTGGATAAGCTTTTTAAATTATTTAATATTTTTGGATACATTTAAAAATTAAAAAAAAATTCTGGATATTAAAATATCAACTAAATATACAAATATTTATTTAAAAAATAATAATTTAAAATACTTTAAAATATTAAAACATTTGAAAAGCTGATTCCAAAATATTAAATGAGCGCATTATTTAACAAAGGTTTGCAGCTCCATTTAGTCATCAGAATATTTTTATACAACGTGAGCATGTATTGCAAACTCACACAAATCTTTTTCTGTACTGCTGGGAGCTGTGTGAGCCAGCCAAAAATATTCTCGTAGATTAGTTGCCCAGAGCATATATTCAAGAACAATGTTTTGAGCTGGGCAATGAATAGGGAAATAATCCTTAGCACAGATCTCGGAACGGTAAAAGATAATTTACTTGGCATACAATACACACCTCCCATCATTTCAAATAGACAAATAGGGACACTTTAGTTGTAGGGGACTGAAGGGGGTAGCCAGGGGTAATTCTGTTCTAAGAAAGTTTAGGTGACTTACTAAAAATGTATGCAACATAAATTTAATATAGAACAATGTATTTTGTTTACACAGACTGATTTTTAAATGCATTTTTAAAAGACACATTACTGTGAGTAGTATTGCCGTAAAGCTCTATTACAGGTGATACTTGAAAAATTAGAATATCGTGCAAAAGTTAATTTATTTCAGTAATGCAACGTAAAAGGGGAAACTAATATATGAGATAGAGGCATTACATGCAAAGCAAGATAGTTCAAGCCGTGATTTGTCATAAATGCGATGATTATGGCTTACAGCTCATGAAAACCCCAAATCCTCAATCTCAGTAAATTAGAATATTTCATGCAATCAATAAAACAAGGAGTGTACATAGAACAATATTAGACCTCTGAAAAGTGTAAGCATGCATAAGGACTCAGTACTTGGTTTGGGTCCCTTTTGCAGCAATTACTGCCTCAATGCGGCGTGGCATGGAAGCTATCATCCTGTAGCACTGCTGAGGTGTTATGGAAGACCAGGATGCTTCAATAGCGGCCTTCAGCTCTTCTGCATTGTTCAGTCTCATGTCCTCATCTTTCTCTTGGCAATGTCCCATAGATTCTCTATGGGGTTCAGTTCAGGCGAGTTTGCTGGCCAATCAAGCACAGTAATCCCACGGTCATTGAACCAGGCTTTGGTGCTTTTGGCAGTTTGGGCATGTGCCAATCCTGCTGGAAAATGAAGTCAGCGTCCCCATAAAGCTCGTCTGTGGAAGGAAGCATTAAGTGCTCCAAAATCTCCTGGTAAACGGCTGCATTGACCGTGGACTTAATGAAGCACAGTGGACCAACACCAGCAGATGACATGGCTCCCCAAATCAACACAGACTGTGGAAACTTCACACTGGACTTCAAGTATCTTGCAGTGTGTGCCTCTCCATTCTTACTCCAGACTCTGGGTCCTTGGTTTCCAAATGAGATGCAAAAGTTGCTCTCATCAGAAAAGAGGACTTAGGACCACTGAGCAACAGACCAGGTCTGTTTTTCTTTAGCCAGGTAAGACGCTTGTTCAGGAGTGGCTTGACAAGAGGAATACGACATCTGAAGCCCATGTCCAGGATCCAAATGTGTGTGGTGGCTCTCGATGCACTGACTCCAGTCTCAGTCCACTCCTTGTGAAAGTCCCCAACAGTTTTGAATGGCTTTTTCCTGACAATCCTCTCCAGGCTGCGGTCATCCCTGCTGCTTGTGCACCTTTTTCTTCCACACGTTTCCCTTCCACATAACTTTCTATTAATGTGCTTTGATACAGCACTTTGGGAACATCCAACTTCCTTCGCAATTACCTTTTGAGGCTTTCCCTCCTTATGGAGGGTGTCAATAATGGTTTTCTGCACAACTGTCAAGTCAGCAGTCTTCCCCATGATTGTGATTCCTTTGCAGGTGTTATGGCTTACTTAGCTGATTAGAGTGGGACACTGTGAGCCTAGAATATTGTACCGTTTCACAATATTCTAATTTACTGAGATTGTGGATTTGGGGTTTTCATGAGCTGTAAACCATAATCATCGCACGTATGACAAATCAAGGCTTGAACTATCTTGCTTTGCATGTAATGCCTCTATCTCATATATTAGTTTCCCCTTTACTGAACTAAATTAACTTTTACACGATATTCTAATTTTTCGAGTATCACCTGTATACACATCAGACACACCAGCCATATGGAGCTCCTAGAAAGGAGGGGCAGAGGGATTTAAGCCCAAAATAGGGACATTTCCTCATATAAAAAGGAACACGTGAGGGGTATACAATCTGTGCTTGCAGCATAGGAATCATTTGGACAGCTAAATGAGGAAGTGAAATGTACTCAAATGATGTCAGAAGCTAAGGCGGGGCTCTAAAGCATTGAACATTTTAAATATATAAATAAAAAGGCATACTTTTAAAAAAAATATGCAGGCAAAAAATATATCCACCATACCATTTTCAGTACACTGTAGTGGTTATGGTGCTTGTTGTCACTTTAAATTGCTTACTATAATTTGTCTGACTTGTATACCCACTGTATATTGTTTTTTCTATTTTTGTATTCCTTCAACTTAGATCCATTAACCTAAATGGCTCACCCGTGTTGGCATCAGCATTTTGCTTTGTATGATATTGTGTATTTGCTGTTTTGGCAAAACAGAATCAGATTGCACAGCTAAGTCCGATGGCGCTGCATTTAACATTTAGGTCTGTTACACGGGATGAGTTCATTTTATGTACAGGGAGAAACATATACTATGAAACTCCCGTAAGGTTTACCTACAAACATGCACAAGTTGAAAATGAGAACACAGCTCTGATTCTCTGACGCATCTTAAAAACCCTTATGCAGCCCATCGCATCTGGCTTTAATGATTAAATTATCACAGAATTAGATCCCAGTTCTCATTTGATTTACTGAGCCATCTATACAATGATGCACTCTCCTTTCAGTGTCTGTTCCGATTAATGTTTTAAATTAGGATTGTGGTTGTGCCGAGGATTAGTGCCCCAATTTACTCGAGTACTGTGCCATCTTGTGCTTTTGGATTGGCATTAGTGACTTTTCCCCAGTTTTATTTACTCTGCAGTAACTAGCTGACATGTCAGAGGTCCCAGGCCGGGGTGTAAAAAGGCAGAGTGAGCTGTACAATGGGTGTGAGAGATGATTTAATCCCTCATCAATTCAGCTCACGTTGCATGGAAACAGAAGTGCTTCACTGGTTATATTGTGGCTGTTTATCATACAGTATGCAATAACTGGTGGGAGCCATGCAGATAGGGAAGCACTAGTTATTTTTGTCATTGCTGCCCATGTGTGTAATCTGAGGGGGGTCACACTGGTTATACTGTGGCCATTAGCTGTTATGTCATTACTGGTGGGAACTGCACAGAAGCAAAGTACTGTGAATTGGGCTTAATTCTGGACCTGAAGTTGCAGAAGGATTGCTTTAATGCACCTAAATCCATAAACACACAAAGCAATCAATACTGTGCTTCTAGATTCACAAATACACAGGGCAACTTAATAACACATGTGTTTATTTAATAACACGCAGAACAATGCAATCCTTATCAGAACCGTCTGGTAGCCTGCTGCTTCCCTTCTCAGAATGTTCGTTCATTCCCAGCTCACTCGTATCACTCAACTGTACTGTGAGACCGCAGTTCTCCCCTTGGAACATTTGGCAACCTCACTTGAAGGAGTTGTCACTAACACGTCACCGTTGCACAAAAAAAAACAACTGATGGCTGATGTCAGCTAGTTTGTCTCCAAATCTTCTCACACATTGAACAGCTTTCCAAACGTTTGTTTTTTTTTTAATCTAAACATGGCCTCTTCTGACATTTTTTCAAAATGATAAATTAAAAATATTTCCTAATTTTCCCTAGAGAAGGGGTGCCTAAAAGGTAGATCCCCAGATGTTATAGAACTACAACACCCTTAATGCTTTGCATGCCTTTAGAATGCCTTTACAGTGACAAAGCATCATGGAAGCTGTAGTTTTTAAACTACCTTTTGGGCACCTCTGCCCTAGAGGAACAATTTAGGTACCATCATTACTGCAGCAGCTGTAACTTGGGATTGTTGTGTTTTTTTTGGGGAGTGGGTTTAAGCAAACAAAAATAACCCCAAAATTTCTCGTTCCACCCAAAGCGCAGTTTCTTTGCTGCCGCTCTGCTGAAAAAGATTAGCCTAGCAATTATTATTGGCATCTTGTATTAAGTATGTGAAGGGCAAGAAGAGTCCCATATTCTCAAACAGTTTTGCAATAACCGTTTTGCCTGCACATAAAAGAATCATGCACCATCACCACTACAGCAAGCTGCAGTGATTATGGTGCTTAAAAATTGTGTCCTCTTTAAATTTGTATTTGAAATTCGAAGAACAATAAAAAAAAAATATGTAATTATATAAAAATTATCAGCCAACTTTAACAGAGTACCTGAGCCCATTTTCCTTATTTAGTAGGCACTGGGGCGTAACTTAAGGGGAAACTATTGAGTAAAAATGTCAATTCGTGGGGGCGGAGCCAAGCCAGCAAACCGAACAGACGTGCAGAGCTGTAGCTCCGTACCAACAAGCCTAAAAACAACAGCTAACCGGGTGAAAAATCACCGGAACACCGACTAGCACCCCACCTACGCAATGGGAAAATGGGCCAAGAAGATCAAGGCAGCCCTGGCATCGGGAACCCGTAATATTGGGGAATACATGCAGGGAAGCCTCCCGCGCGTGGCGCCCAAGATGGCGGACCTACATGCGGAGACCTCATCGGAGGAGGAAGAAACCTCCATGGACGCCCTAGACGAGATCCCACAAGCTGGAGGCCTGTATACGGAATCCTCGGACGAGGAGAATAACACCCCGGCCACGAAGGGAGACATTAAATCACTCCTCCGCGACATCCGCAAGATGTTCCAGGCGGACCTTGCTATTCTGAGAGAGGACATGCTCTCACTTACAGGGCGCCTCAAGGCCGCAGAGGAAACATCGGCCCACCTCAAAGCCGAGCAAACCACACTTGCTGCAGAGCAGAAACGGCTGACAGCCTCACAAGCAACAATGGCACTGAAATTAACTGAATGTGAAGACCGCAGCCGCAGCAAGAATATCAAGATTAGGGGTATCCCTACTACGATAGACAAGAATGAACTGCCGCAATACGTGGGGCGCTTGCTCCAGCAAATACTTCCCCACAAACAGGCTAAAAACATCCTGGTGGATAACATATACAGAATCCGCAGGCAGGGCAGACAGCCCCAACAGGCATCCAGTGATATAATTTTACAGCTTGTCACACACCTGGACAAAACGGCGATCATGGCAGCGGTCAGGGATTTGCCGGTCCTGGCCTTCGAGAGGCACAACCTGACATTCTATAATGACCTCTCAAAACCCACCATGCAATGGAGGCAAACAATGCGCCCTATCACCAGCGTGCTGAGACGGAAGAAGATCCCGTACCGCTGGGGCACACCACGCTCCCTTCAGATCACCGCGGAGGGGATAACCCATACAATGCACTCACCAGAGGAAGGCCAATTGTTTCTGACCCAGCAGGGCTTCTTAACACAGAGGGAAGTCAGAAGGGGCAGCCCTCGGAGACCACAATGGGATGTGGACAACATCGCCCCATTCGAACCACGGAGAGACCCCCACCAGCCTGAGGCAAATCCAGGGGACTAAAGACTCTGCTACACACGCCTGCACCCAGCTTGATCACCACGGGCATAGGCTGAGAGGACTGTTTTCACCTGGTCCGAGACCGCACCCAGGCTAATCACCTATATTTTGTTTTTCAGTTTATTATTGCTGCCTTGATAATAACGTGTTTTTAATAACGTGTTTTCAATTTTACTTTTACCCCAAAAGCATGAGTATTCTGATGTTAAAATGTAACCTATAAACAGTGCAGTGAATCAGACATATAATGCACGCTACTAGTTGACACCCTCTGTTACCAACTCTATTACTTGTTGTAATTGTAAGCAAATCTCACAAGCCCAACCAAGGTGGGCTGCACACAGAACCATAGCCAAGCTGTGTGTCCAGACACCCCACTCAGCTGACATGCTATATAATCTAAAATGCTCAGATCTGCTCTGGTCTTCACTAACCCACTATAAGCACACACAGAGCATACAACTGACATTACTATCGCTAAACTAAATGTACTGACATACATGCACTAGCCTACTCATGTCTCTACCAATGTCATAGCATGCTACCTTAATATATTTAATTACTCCATGTCAAACTACCTGGCAAAACTTCATCAATCCTTATACAATCATAGTCACTGACACATCTTGTTTCAACCTGAACGTTACTTATGATTTCTTTTGTTTTTCTTAAAAAAAAAAAAAAAACTGTGCACAGTATTTCTTATGCCATGTTACCAATTATTAATGCAAGGTTTTATATCGCTATTGTGGCGTAACAGACCTAACTGTTAATTCATGCACGAATAAAATAAAGAATTAAAAAAAAAAAAAAAAATGTCAATTCGTTATGAAGTTAATGCATTAGAGAAAGAAAAAAAAAGTTACTTTTAAAGTTTCCCTCAGTGCACTGTTTTATGGGTCTATCTACACATGTCCATGCACAATTTGCAACTCAGCTGTCTTTCTTCGGAGGAGAGAGCTCAGCCTGTAAAGTGCAAATATAGCCCGCAAAACTTGGACATAATGAAGAGAGCCAGTGGAAATTTTTTTATTCTAGCTGATAGACAGGATCTGGAGGTAGCACTCTACCCCAGTTAGAAAATAGCAGAAGCACACCACAGACAGGGTTGTTGCACCATAAGCACTGTGTGAGTAAAGTTTTGAATGCCAGAAGGGTCTGTAGGTATGCTAATTTATAGCCAGGTGCCTATTGTATTCGATATCAAAAAATATTCTGCAGGGGTGTTCAACAGATCACCTTTCCGATGGGGGTTGTTCCTATCATCCTTTGCAGAACGGAAGGAGTTAATTAATGCCACAATAAAGGAAAGGCCCCAAAGCTCAGTAAACAATCCAATTAAAGCTGGCTTGAAATTGTTTTTTGAGAGGCAGACAGCAGGATTGCTCAGAAGCTACAGACTCCATGGAAACAGAATTCAAAGTAGCTGCGGCTGGTTAAAGCATAGAACATTGGCAGCACCTGTAAGATAGAGGAAGGTATGTGTCGGCACAAAGTGTATATTTTCACTGTGCATTACTGTGACTGCACTGTGCTTTCGGTGTTAAAAGGTTGGGTATCATGATACAGATTAGAATAAAATGTGTGTACTTAACATCACCTTTCAGTGTAAAAAGAGACAAAACATACATGGGAGGGAATGCAGTCATTTAATTCAATTCATGAGTTCCCAAACTGTGCATAAATAAACTGCTGGAAATATTTCACAAATATATGAAATCACGGACAAAGAGAGAGTCCTGTCGAGTTTATAAGTAGTGAGGTGAGAGACATGGCTTTACATGTAATAAAGCGTAGTGTGGTTATTTCTTAAACTGATCATTGTGAAGAATGGACTATGAAATTGCAACTTTTTTTGTCCAAAACAGCAGAGCTTAAAGATTACATTTGCAAATTCCTTGTCAGTTTCCCACAGTTTAGTGAATAATCACAAGGTCGCCATTGACGAAACGTGAATGACAGAAGCTCCACCAGTTTTGTCAACTTCAGACTTAGCCAAAAGATTAAGTAGTCAATACTTTGTCTTATATCGTTTGCTAGCGACGAACTTTCGATTAAAAAAAGTTTTCTAAACATTTTTTTTTGTGATTTAAGCAAATTTGTGAGGCAATTCTTACTAATATTTTCATAGATAATTTATGGCATAACACTCTCATCCTCAAACATAAAAGTTCTGTCGGCTCTAGGAGCTTATTATTTGCTTTTATTCTGATACCTTAATTCCTTCTTAAGATCTTTACATCAGTTCCCCCCCCATTTGCTGGAGATGTGAAAGGGATGTGGACTCCATTCTGCACATCTGGTAGGATTGTCAGCTCATTAGCCCATACCGGCAGATGGTCAAGGATAACCTCATTAAAATTTTGCAATGTCAACCCTTGTTTTAGTTTGAGAATGTCTTGCTTCATGGTACACTTCTTCCCATGTGTAAATAGAAGAAATCCATCCTGAGACTTTTATTGAACGCTCCAAAATCTCTGGTGCCGGGCCCTCAGGAAATGTCCACTGTCAGGTCCCCTGCACGCGCGCTTCACTTACCCGCTCACCACGATCGGCGGCTTCTTGTTCCTACTTGCCACTGTCTCAATGACCGCAGGTCCCGCTGGCATTTTTTCTAATAATATGCGCCTGAGTCAGTCACCTGACTCGCCGCACATTGACGTCAGGGGTCAAAGTGGAAGGATCAAATACCTTCCACGTGTTATAATTAACTCTAATTGGAAACTAGCCCATCAGAATTACCCTAAGCATATTTAAAAACTTACCTCCTCTGTGCCTTGATGCCCTATTGTGGTCTTCTGATAGCCCAATAGCGCGTTTACTCTGTCTGATCATTGGTTACCGAATTTTGGCTTTGTCTCTCCTTGACCTCGGCTTGTCTTATCGTTGTTCCATATCGCTATAATACTACTGAGTTTGGCTTGTACACTGACCTTTCTCCTTTTTCATACCCCGGCCACTCTAAGGACCAGTATTGCAATTGTTCCTCTCGTGATCTGTCAGTTTCTCTGGTTCTGGAACTGTGACACCCACTAAACCGCAATGGTTTTCTTGGGTGGAAGACTTTAAAGATTCTGATAGCATCACTCTGACAGTGCCAAGCTTCCCTGCACAGTGGTATCCAGAGAATAGAACTACCTCACATCCAGCATCTTAAACACGGACTGACTTACTTCTCACTGTGTTTAGACTCTTAGCTGCTTACACTGTAAAAGTATTATATTCTAAGTACTTCTTTTAGATTCTGGAATTCTACTCCCTCTGGGATATTTCAAGCCCAGGACCATTGAATTATCTAATTATGTCTGGTTGCTCAATGGGGACCTTTTGAGATGGTGGTGGGCTGGTGCTTTAGTCAGCTTTCACCTTCTTTCTTTTTTTTTCCTTCTCTTTTCCCTCTTTCATACTCTTCCCCCATTTTAGTTCTTGTCTATTTCAGACTTTTGGGTGTTGATATGCCCTTATGGCCTTGACTGAACTTACAAAATTTACTGCAAAACTAAACTCAGATCTATTTTTGCTGCAATATGCAATTATTTCAATGTAATAAGTGCCAAACCTTTTCCTGTTCTATTACACTTTTTTTTTTATTATAAAACAACAAAAAAGATTAATTGTAAAAAAAATTACAAAAAAAAAATTTGTTAAAAACAGACCACTTAATAGAACATTGGGCTCCTGGGCAGCCCATGCGTGTGATCTTGCTTAGGAAAAATGAACTGTAATTAGCATAGCGCAAGTACTTCGTACCTTTACCCATGCAGCTTTGATACAGTCTTTCTTGGTGGTTGTGTTGGTAAGTTGACCTCCTTCCAAGGCTAGCATCCATTAACCGGTATGTGCCAGACTGACGTTTGAGTTTTCTGTAATGCGGTTTGCTTGACATCACCGTTTGCTTCCATTGCATCTGGTGCTGGTGGTGGTGGATATCTGGTTTCATAGCATCAATTTAGGTGCAGGAGAATTTGGTACTGTGGAAGCTAAAGACTATCAAGTGGTCTGATGTCATATAGTTTTGGAGTTGATTTGAATTATAGTATCCAACAGGATCAGTGGAACCTGTAGCAGGTGGTGCTTCTGTAAAGAAGGTGAAGGATGCTATTGGTGGTGCTACTGTCGATGAGAATCATGATGTTGTATGTGTAGTGATGCAGTAGCAAACCTTGACATACCTATCACCTCTCTGTTCCCATGCTATTGCTGTTAGTAATGTAAGAGCAGAGCTGTCTGTAGCTAGATGTCAGGAATCTTACCTAAGGTGGGAGTCCGAAGCGCAGAGATGTTCGCTCACCCTTGTAGATAAACACAGTCCAAGGTGAACAGGTATGAAGCCACCTGGACTGTGAGTCTGTGCACGGGGGCTGTGCAGGAAATGTGCTCCAATACGCAGTACAGACAAGGTCACAAGCAGAAGGATAGTCAAGGTGTAACCAAAGTCAGAGGGTGCCAGAGGTCAGGGTAAATGATGGGTGGAGTCAAGGTCAGAAGCCGGGGTCAATCTGGATAACAAGCTCAGGAGACTAGAAAGCAAGAACTACACTCATTAACCAGAATCAGAAAACTGACAAAGTTCTCAGGGAGGGGCAGTGTTTTATACCCAGCTGATGAGCGATCTGCCTCAGGTGAAGCACAGGCAATAGCCACAGAAGTCCAGCACCCTAGTGCTGCAGACAAAGCCAGGTATAACAGGGCTAGAACTACACAAAAGTACAGGATCTGCTGTGGCTCAGAGGCAGTATAGAAGGCCCAGGACAACAAAGGACCCCTGTTTGGCACTTGTGGGATGGCCATGCCTGGCTGTCTGGGTGGCACGGGGTTTACCCTGACACTAGACACAGTTAGTTTTTTTTTCCCCTGGGACTGCTTATTGTTATGATACACCCGTTGTTGCCAGTATCTCTTCAGCTGCTTTAAATCTGCTAGGCACGAAGGTTAATATATATTTTCATATTTGGTGCGGTAGAATGTTGTGACTGAGCATTCTATGGCAGGGTCTAGTTAAACTCCTAGGTTTATCTGCGTAATTTTTGTTTTAACATTGTGGCCGTTGACACGGACTCCAAGCAGAGGGCCAAATAATGCCTTTTTTTTCTTCAGGGATTGAATTTACAGCAAAAAAATTAAGACAAACCGCTTGCAGATTTTTGATACTTTTGCCCTATGCGACAGCGAAATTATGAATGCATGGTGTGCGCTGTTGATTACTGGGTGCTGGGCTGAATCTGTTTTATTCTGCAGAATGTAATATGGTGGTGGCAGGGTGCTGGATATATATCACAGGGTATTAGAACAAGCTGCAGAATTTTGGTTGCAACAATTTGAATGCAGTGCTGAATGGAAGATGCATGCTACTAGTTTTAGGGTGGTGATGCAGGGTGCTAGTTTTAGAGCAACTGATGATAACAGGGCATTAGAGGCAATCCAAAGAGCTATTATTTAAAGTAATACAAAGATGTATTACAAACACAATAGTGTCCCTCTGCTGCCCCCCACTTTAGCTTTCTGTGAAGCTGTATGTGTGAAGAGTGTGCCCTCATTTTTTATTTTTTTTGCAGAAAGTGCAGATTTCAGTAGAAATTGTCACTTTTATCAATTAACCTGGTTACACCCAGTTGGCTTTCAAGGAGACAACTGGTTATGTTACTTCCTTGTCTGAGGCTTGCAAAGACTTCTCATTGAGCTGCATTGGGAAATCTGTGATTGGACAGTCACACAAAGTCTGGGTGGGGTTAGAAAGGGAGGTCTTGCAAAGGCTGTAGACAAGAGAATTGCAGGCTTTGTTAGCTGTTTTTAGATTATACCCCAATGAAAAAATACATAATTAAATACATGAATGTTGTCGTTTGGGGTATATCTACTAAACAGTTATTTTTTTTAATTTTGCATTTGGACAGTGGAGTGTCCCTTTAATCCTGCAATATAAACAGTTTCTCTAAAGCTGCATTGTTTCACATTGCAGGGTTAATGAAACTGGGACCAATACATCTAACTGAAGTATTCTGGATGCCTATAGTGTCCCTTTAAGTTACCGTACTTGTAAAAAGGAAGTCAGCATTTTGAGAGGAGTTTGGTTTTGTTTCCGTCTGCGTGTGAATTGTGTAGATAAAAACCAGCAAAAACAAGAAGGATAAAAAAAGTGGTGACTTAAAACTCACGAGCCTGGTCTATTCTTTAGTTTCATTTCTCTTCAAGAAATTCCAAAGTCACTACTGATCCTGAGGTTATTTAAGAATTGACATTGCATGGTAGGCTATTCGCCTATGTAAATATATATAATATTCTGCATCACTTGGCAATTATAGAAAATATATATTGAGATAAATGCCGTATAAATCTGTGTGACCAGCAATGCCCCCATTTCATATGTGTACTGTATACAACCAGAAAAGCCTCCGTATAATATTTATATAGCTACTGTGACTAGCAATGCACCCTGTGATAAGTTTTATTTATAGCGCGTGAGAGAAATTAATTCTCCTATACAATATATACACAGTAAACAACTTAGAGTTGTCTTAAAATTTTTTTTTATTATATAGCTGCTGTGTGAACAGCAATGCTCCTATGTAATAAAATTTGGTTATGGCTGTACATCAATGTTCCCATGTAATAATATTCAGTAAATTATTGCTGTACATTAATGCTCCTGTGTAATAATATTCAGTTATTGTGACTCCTGTGTAATAATATTTATAGAGTAAGTGTGTGATGGGAATCCTCTCGTATGATATTTATACTGTAGCTATGGGTATAGCAATGCTCCTATGTACTAAAATTCAGTTATTGCTGTACACCAATGCTCCCGTGTAATAATATTCAGTTATTGCTGTGTACAGCAATGCTCCCGTGTAATAATATTCAGTTATAGCTGTACAGTAATGCTCCCGTGTAATAATATTCAGGTATTGCTTTACAGTAATTCTCCTGTGTAATAATATTTATAGAGTAAGCATGTGATGGGAATATTTGTACTGTAGTTATGGGTACAGCAATGCTTCCATGTAGTTTTTCAAGAGTAAATGTTTGCGAGAAACCCTCTCGTATAATATTTATACAGGTAATTGTGGCCTGAGCAGTCTTTCCGTGTAATAATATTGTTATACCATGTTGAAATGAATCATCCTGGATGTAAAGAGACAGAACATCTTCTCGAACTTCCTGGATGCCTGTTTGTTTGGAATATCCGCTTGTCCTTGGCTGCTCAGAGCTTGGCATATCAAAAGCAACTCCTCCATGCTTCCTTTATCAACATTCTGGGATTAACCACTTAGATACTGCAATGACCAGTATGTAAGCCCTAAACAATGGCTACTTTTAATCTTGGGCTGATTGGTCGTTACATTGACTCTGACGATTTTTTTTCCCCTTTATTTTACTTTCCTTATGCTGTATCGTAATGATTATACTGCCTTCCTTGCCACTTGCATTTATTCATACTTATGATCTTTTCTTCCTTGTGTCGGATCTCAATATCTGGGTGCAGCCATTTTGTTCTCCTCTCCCTGCTCTGGTGTCTATTGGTTTCCTTTCTGTGGGGTTGAGTTTACGGATGGATTGTGGGTAAAGAGAGAATCTTAATTTCCGTCTCTCATACCGTGACGTCAAACGCGCATGCTCAGTGCTGTCACTGTTGGCCTGAGAATCATTGAATACAATAAGTCTCTATGGAGGAATTGTAAGCGCATCGCAGCACGCACTGCGCATGCGCCTACGTTCCCCAATGCTGCTGTTTGAGGAACATTGGATCATCCTGGAGGTGGGCCTTTAAAGTGGTCACGACAGGAGAGTAATTTTTTTCTCGATATGCTTTCTAGAAACAGATTACATAAAGTTTATTTTTGGTGATAGATCTGCTTTAACTTCTGGTAGTTCTGAAGTAAGACCTGTAAATATATGCTCATTCCTTAGAAATTATTATGCACGGCAGCTACATGTAAACAAAAACTCACTGAGATTAGATGTTTAATCAGCTTGTGTCGCATGAAAATAATTTTTATATCAGTTGTAAAACTAGTTGGTCTTTTTTGTTGGTTTGTTCCAGTAATACCTTTTGAATTTATATTAAAAAAAAATAATTCTGTATATTTAGGCTTCTGAATGTAACAATAAAGATTTGATAAACATCACTGCTACTCAAAATGCTTTCAAAAATGTTAAAGATCTAAGTAAATAAACATAAAAACTTACCACTACTTATTTATTTATTTTTAATTTAAACACTGCATTTGAGGACTGCAGTTTGCGTATACTGCAGTTTGGAGACTCAGCAGAAATTTCAGTGCAGGCTGGATAAATCATTAAAACAAAATTGTTAGCAAATCTTAAAGTAACTATTTCGTATCCTTCTTACCCAGAAGTTTTAAACCAGTGTGCCTCAATTTACTGACCGGTATGCTACTAGTGTAACCCTATTCATTTTGTTTGAGTTGCTAACTGGGCTGTTGCTATAGACCAGCCAGGTCAGTGAGAATGTTATGATAAGGAGAAAATATTTCAGAGGAACAGGAAGGGACAAAATGCAATGTGAACGCCAAAATATCAGACATATTATGCCAGAAAATATGAGTGTTATTCTACTACACACACTACAGGTCACAGTTAATAATATTCTGAATAATATTTTGTCCCACAATTATCCCTACAAAAAAACATTACTGCCAAAAAAAAGCTAGCAAAAATGGGCCATAGGTGGCACTCTAGCGCCTAATTAAGTAACTTAAATAACAGTAAACATATGTAAGTAAAGTATACAGTGTTTATCAACAATAGAACAACAAAAAATGAAAAGGGAAGGAAAGCTAGGATTATTTTAAAAACAATGTATCTATCAACTATGAGAAGGAGGTTCTGCTATAGAATTTGAGAGATTAGTTGAGAGGGTCCATATGTCCCCTAGAGATTTCTTCCAATATATGCAGGTTACTGTTGCTACCAACAGAGGGCACTACACAAGCTCCATAGCCAAATCCACCTAGTTGGTAGCAATCCTCAGCAGTACAGGAGAGCAGGCAATACATCTCCTGCCGGTCAGTGCCCTGGTTAGTCCAGCAATCCACCCGCGCAGCACAAACAGTAATACAGCCCACGCACAATACATGGTTACTACACCTGGGTAAAAGATTTACTCGTCCAGGTCCAGGTGCCTCACCACGGCTGTGTGGGGTACTGATAGGCTGCCTTGGTGGGTTGCTGAGTGGGCAGAGTACTCTGCCCCGGTGCCAGCGCTACCACGGGAGTAGCCTGGTTGGAGCCATGCTGAAAAGAAGAGTTGGTAGGCTCCTCTCTCAGGATCTGGGGCTGCTGCTGGAGGGGGAGACCGACTGTCTCCCCTTTGGTTACATAGTCCTGCTGCTGCAGGGGGAGACTGACTGTCTCCCCTTTGGACACACAGCCCTGCTGCTGGAGGAGGAGACCGGCTGTCTCTCCTTTGGCTAAACAGCCCTGCCGCTGGGGGACAGGACTGACTGTCCCTACCCCCGGTGGTGCATGTGCAGAGACCACAGTCCCATCTTCACTGTTGTGGAGCTTACTGTCTCCCCTTGGTGGGCTAAGCTGCAGCTGGGGAGAGGGGTAACAAGCTCCTCTCCCTGGCACTCTCTCTGCTGTTGGAGAGGGGGACCGACTGTCTTCCCTTTCAATAGATTGTCCCGCTGCTGGGGAGGAAGGACGGCACCTTGGCTCCCTGGGACTCTCTTGACTGCTGAGGAGAGGGACCGACTGTCTCCTCTCCCTGTAACACACACTGCCGCTGGGGAGGAAGGACTGCACCTTCGGCTCCCTGGGACTCACTGGACTGCTGGGGAGAGGGACCAACTGTCTCCTCTCCCTGTAACGCACACTGCCGCTGGGGAGGAAGGATGGCACCTTCAGCTCCCTGGGAAACATACTGCCGCTGGGGGGGGAACGACGGCACCTTCGTCTCCCTGTAACTCACTGGACTGCTGGGGAGAGGGACCAACTGTCTCCTCTCCTAAGGACATACACTGCCGCTGGGGAGGAAGGACCGCACCTTCAGCTCCCTGGGATACATACTGCCGCTAGGTATCTGGGCAGACTGCCCAGCATCCCTGTAGGGACGGTAGAGAGACCTCGGTCCCATCTCCACCTGCCAGCTGGGTGTCTTCCCAGGACAAGTCAATAAGGTCTTCCATCTCTGGGGCTGGTTGGGACGTATACGGTACAGTACCAAGGTCCCCTGATAACAGGCTTGGTTGCTGGGGAGGAGGAACTAAACTCAATGGTTCCGGTGGTATACAGTCAATAAGCCCCATCATGTCAGAGACAGGTGGCGTTATACATTGGAATAGGCAAACATAATCCTGTTCTAGTTCCCACTCTCGGTTGGCAAGAAAAGATAGATCTGGCTGAATGGCATCGATCTCTGTAAGGTCCCAGTTGTCTGCCCGCTCAGCTCGGATGGACCAGAAGCGAGCAATGTCGGTGTCTCCGAACCAGAGACTAGTTTCAATAGTATCCCACAACAAACCAGGGCCAGCGTAATCTTCCCCCTCAATACACTTGTACTCGATCAGCCATGGGTAGAGGTGGTAAGCATGCCACCGCAGGGCCCGATAGGAATCATCCAGCCACACCTCACTCTCAACTAGCATCTCCAGTTCGCTTACCCATTCCTCTGAGGGCTGGTTTCCCAATAACGGCATCCGCAGCTCTAGTTGTTCTACTTGGCGCTGGTTAGTGGTCAGGATTTCCTCGCACTGGAAGGGTCGAATTTCGACGATGTCCTCCTTCAAGAAAGCGGTACGATGCGCCACCCTCCACTCTGTCTCTCTTTCCTCTGGGTTAGGATAGACCGGGTCTTACATTAATTTTCCCCCCCGAAAAACGCACTAGGGCTCATTTTCGGGGGAGGTCGTATTTTGGAGAAAAACGTGTGCTAGAAAGCAGGTCTACGTTCGGGGTTATCCTCCGAACATAGAGCAATTCACTACGGCATGGAATCCTGCTAATCTATGTTCAGGGAAACTTTCCCGAACATAGATTAGTTTACTCGCTAATAGAATACCACAAATCTATGTTCGAGGAAACTTCCCTGAACATAGATTAGTTTACTTGCGAATGGAATCTTGCGTATCTATGTTCGGGGAAAATTCCCCAAACATAGATTAGCGAACGACTAGGGTTTATATTGGGAGCATCCCCACTAAGCTAGGGCTTATTTTCAGGGATGTCTTATTTTCGGGGAAACACGGTATATGTGTATGTATAACCGTACTGCTAACTTTTCAGACAGAATGTTATCTTTTGAATGTTTCATTCTTTTTATGTTACAAAGTTTTCTACCTTTATATTTAAAAATGTGGGACACATTATTTGTATATACTAATGTGAATAGTATCTTTTATCTATCCTTTCTTTAAAGAATTACAAAAACAAAACTTGACTTTCTGAATATTCCATTTAGTGAACAAAACTTGTTTTCCTCCACCAATCCTCAGGGAAAAAACTGCCGAAGAAGTAACTAACCCAAAAATTGAAAAGAACACACACAAATGAGGGGGAAGCAACCCTTAAACGAAAGGGAGCGAATCCTCTCAGAAGCAGAACCCCCTATTAGAGCAGTATTGAGGCAGTGGCCAACAAATATATATGTAAAATAATAAAGTTTTATTTGTTATTTTAGAAAAACAGACCACATAAAATAGATAAATAAAAAGTGGAGGGACACCAAAGAAAAAAAGAGAAAAGGTTCCCAGTATAAATAGATACACATTGGTAAACTGGATACTCAGTGGGTAGAGATAGTTCAGCCACAAAGTAGCAAAGTGTGTAGCTATTAACCAATGTAGCTATATATATAAACACGAGTTATTCAAGTGGACTTGTATATAATGGGATCTGTGAACAAGACAGGGTCCAACAGAATACAAGTCTATGTATATATAAAGAGGTCTCCCCTCCTCCTTTGTCCCCTTTTCCCCTTTAAGGGTTGCTTCCCCCTCATTTGTGTGTGTTCTTTTCAATTTCTGTAAAATCAAGGGTTAAGCCCTACTAGTACCCCTGTAACCCTCTCTTTGTTTGTACCCCTTGCTGGATCTTTTCTATCTAGGAGTACATTCTGTTTAGATTCAAGTAACTAACCCACCAGATATAAATATTAGGAAAGTAGAAATTATGTTGGTTAACTTGATGACTAAAGTATTGCAAGTATTGCTTCCTGCTACAAGAGACACTGTAGGCACCATATCTGCTTCATCTCATTGATGTGGTTTTAGTGTCTAGAGTTCCCTAGCACTGCCCTTCCATTTAGAATTAAACTGGTTTTAATAAGGAAGCTTTAACCTGAGCAGCAATGGGTAGTTTTGATTGAGAGTGTCAGCTGACTGCTCTCATCCAATTAGTAACTCCCTATTCATTAAACCAACTTTTAAAAGGTACATTTCTTTTCAAGCCATAGGTTCCCTTATAGCAATGTGATCACTATCCATCGCCCTTTGCTCAGTTAAAGTTAAATAAAGATAACTCACCTTGTTTCCTGCGCCAAGACACCTCCTGCTTTGCCTCCATCAATGTCGGCATCCAAGCTAATGTCTTGTGCAAAATTGTCCAATCCGATGGTTCTCATAGACATGCATAGGCTGCACTCCTCCAATCAAATGCTGTTATCAGTTGCATTCAATTCCAGGATCCAGTTCGGGAGGAGGAAGCACCTTTAGTGGTTGTCAGGAAGACAGCCACTAGAGTTGTATTTAACTCTGCTGTCTACAAAACAGCAATGTTTTACAGTGCAGGGTTAAAATGACAGGGCCACTGCACCCAAACCACTTAATCGAGTGGTCATTTAAATGATAAACTGATAAATAAGAATGTACAGTTGTGGCAACTTGTCATTATTTGAAATTTTCAAATTTTCTGATTTAGAGAGATGTTTGCATTATTTATTGGCATTTACTTAATTTAAAAAAAAAAAAAGGCAAGCATTCCATTTAGTTTTTATTCATTTTTGTTACTTTTGCATATAATTTTATGATACTCTAGATATTGATTAAAAGTTAACTTTTATTGTACTCTTTCATTAAGGGAACACATTTTTGGTAGACTTTTTTTCTTTAGTTTTTTTTCAACCATTGTTACTTATTAAAGGAAATTAATATAGGTCCACTGTTAGACATCTCTGATGAGCTTATATTTTTGAATGTTTGACTACTCAAGATGAAGAGTACGGGTTTGTTGTCTAAGTGTAGATTGTGTGGCTTATCCCTTACACAGAGCTCTTTAAATATTGGGTGGTCTTAGTGCAGCTCAGAATTATTTAATATGTGCGAGATCTCTCAAGAGGAAGGGTGGTCGTGGGATGAGTATAATGTATTCGCTATTTGGAGCAGAGCATTCGTAAACCAGGAATGAACTTCAATCTACAGCATAAGAAAAATTATTGCGACAAAGGGTGTGGCGCTAAAATTCTAAATAAATCATTATTTAACTTGTTTAACTATGTATGTAGAACATGATACTGTATACAAAGCTTGTCATTACTCAGGAACCTGGCTATGTATATTATGAAACGCACACTTTTTTTTTTTTGTATATAGAAGTTAATATTTTTACGCAAAATTTCTCGATTTATAGAACTTTGTATAAACCCTGACATATGTTGTAGGACTATTCACTTTTTATTTAAAAACAAAATACAATCTCTGCAGGTGTAAAATATTTGCTTTTCTATACAGTAACCTGGCCACTTAACGAAAAACTTACCCCAAGGAGGAATTTTAGTTATGGTAACCTGGTACTCCATGGTACCTGTTATTATTATATTTATATAGCGCCAGCAAATTCTGTAGCGCTGTGCAATGGGTGGACTAACAGACACGTAATTGTAGCCAGATGAATGGACACACAGGAAAAAAAGGGGTTGAAGACTCTGTTCAATGAGCTTACATGCTAGAGGGAGTGGGGTATAGTGACATGAAGTAGGTTGCTAGAAAAGTCTTCACTGAGGGCATAGTAGGTTATTTTTGACAGTTGCAGGAGAGGATTCATGGGGGAAGGGGAATGAAAACCTGCTCCTTGTTACTGGTTCTGCTTTATAACGTTAAATAATAGTTTTTACTAAACTAGGAATAAGGGAGTATTAACAAGGGGGTTGCAAAATGTGAGACAATGTATACCCAAGTAGGAAAAATATCTGTCTTTCAGAATTATCCCAGTTTGGGAATGGTGGCCTTTATTTGCTTGATTGACAGTTTGCTGTAATTTCTAGTTCAGTGACTGAAAACCTTTAAATAGTGAGTGATTATTTATGCCAGCTTCCCAATTCATGAGCAGAACCAGCCTAAATTGAAGGGCACACTGTATTGGTTATAATGCTAGGAGTACCCTGACCCTGTTTTACTGGTAGTAGGGCAAACTGTTTTGTAATAGTTTGCCCGCCTGCCTGGGTTCTGCCAGGCTCCTGATATTCTTTGTGGGTGGATCTATGACATATGGTTTCTGCAGAGCTTTAGACACTCAATACAGATCCTCACAGTCATTGACATCTCTCTGCCAATCACTGAGTATGTGCATTAAAGTTTGCACAGAATTGATAGTTCCTGAGCAGGCTGATGTTGCCCCCATGATGTAGTTGGAGGCGGAGAGTTAGACCTATAGCAAATGAGGGGGTAATCTCCGTGTGTGCAGTGTTTCATAGCGAAATGCTGCTACTACAGACCCCAGGCACCATGACCACTTCAAAACACTCAAGTGGTCGTGATGCATGGAATGACCCTTTAATATGTATGCCAACACCATCAGTTACTGTTTGCTTTATTAGAAGCCTGGGTATATTCAGGGGGATGAACTTTGTAATATATTTCACTTCATTGTTTGACCATTACTAGTACACAGGTTGGAGTTCATTGATGATGTGCTAGGTGCTTGCAAAAAGAAAAATGTAATGAACAGTAGAGATTAAGTAGAGATTAAGCGAGGTTATTCACAAAAGTGAGAATAAAACGTTGGTTCAAACATAAGATCAAAATAGGCAAAATGGGAATTAAGTCAGATATGCTTTAATTTCGGCTACTATGGCCAAAAGAGACTCTATAGTGTCAGGAATACAAAGCTGTATTCCTTACACTAAAGTGCCCTCTGGTCCCCCGCTCCATCGCGCCCCTCTCCCCCGGCATATAAATGGTTAAAACATCCTTTATTCCTTTATATTACTCAACCGATTCCAGTGCTGATGTCTCTTGGTGTTGCACATGCTTCGACGAGGGGACCTAACGCGCATGTACGGCAAGCGCATTAGGCCCTCCTCCAAGGAAAGCATTGCTTCAATGCTTTCCTATGGGGATTTTACTGATGCTGGGTGTCCTCATGCAGAGCGTGAGGACGTCCAGCGTCCGTTAGGCGACCTGGAGTCCAGTAACATCCAGGAAGAGGCTGTCTCAGTGCTGCAATGCAGGCATTGCCGTTTCTCGTGATACAGAATTATACGAACACATACTGGATATCAGCAGTTTATATTAATGGATACATTCTGTGTATAATCAGGAACACATATTGGATATCCATAATAGTTGTGTTGGACACAGACTGGGTATTATCCAGAACACATACGGGATATGGTGCACTGGACGACCACCGAAGAGATTCCGCCAACCAAATCCAGTGTTTTATGAAAACATAGTTTTTTGGTTGGAGTAATCTTCAAATAATCGTAGTGGGCGCCGGCTGGAGAAAATCAGAGGCACAGTCTGGATATCCATAATTACTATATCGGACATAGATAATAAACCGAACCAAACCAAATAAATTCAGATTATTGCAGTCTGTACCTTCTATATACCAAGAGATCACTTTTATTAAACTGCGCTCACAGAATGAAATAAACTTAACTGATAAGAGTAAGCAGGATATTATTTTTTTCGCTCCTGCCTGCTTGGTATAAAGCAGGATTTTGACAGGTGACTGAATGTGTCTCAGAAGGATAGTATCTCAAGGAAATGTTCTACATTTAATTATAAGCTTGTTGATTCTGTATTTCTGCTTGCTTTTTGTCAGATCACCTGGAGAACTGTAACTACCCAAGTTGATTTGGTTTTGTTGACCTAGTGGGAACAAATATAAAGGTTTAAACCCTTACCACGATCCTGTTATTCCTTTTTGTTTCTGCTTGTTTTTGAGGTTTCTACAAAGATGTCTGTTATTTTTGTTCTTTGTACAGTACAGGCTGCCAGGGCTAGATTAAGAGCCCATTGGGTCTGGTGCTGAAAATTACGATAGGTCTAATTACGAAATCTTATCGAAGGAACACACAAAAACAGTTTCTCACGAACTCCTGGAACAGCCTGCTTGCTAGCCTCCTGCACAAGGACTATAGGCCACATGCAAGACCCTATTCGGGAGTTTACTCTCCGCAGCCGCCATTAGCAGCTTTCCCTGGGTGCCCCTGGTTTGGCACTTTCCCTTTTTTTTTTTTTTCAATGTCTTAATTTTTATTGTTTTTGTGCGATGTCGCACTGACAACAAGTAAAGGGGGTACAGAAAGGAAAAAGGGGAAGGGGTAACAATGAGTTGACACAATCTTCTGTTACATAACAAAGCTTTAGCACAGTTGACATCATACGAAGGATGATATATCTAACATCAATTACACTCCAATATGAGGTTACTGATTAGGTCTAGAATCTACCAATTTCAATGGAGGCTAACGTGAGTATCGAGGGAGAACTTGGAGGGTTCGCCTGCCTGACCTGATCAGCTCACGAAACGGGAAGAGCACCCCTCCTCCCCTACCAGCTGAGGGCCCTCAACCTGGAACGCTGTGTGCACGTCTACTTGGGTATTGGGTGGTCTGCGAGTGCTCTCATCTAGAGTATTTGTGTCACTGAACGAGGTGTCCCTCCCTCTACTCCTCAGTCCTCTATTTACTGGAGCGTGTTGACACCAGCTTACCCATAGTTTTGTGTGTTTGTCCACCTTGGAGCGCAGCCGGAATGCGAGACGCTCATGTTCGTATGTCGTGTGGACTCTCTGTTTCACCTCTTGAATGTTGGGGGGATCTTGGTTTTTCCATCTGCTAGCTATACTAGTCTTGGCGGCTAACAGTATGTGGTAGATAACCACCTTGTGTGGAGAGACCAGTGTTCCTGCGTGAATGTGTAAAAGATAGCATTCTGGACGGAGCGGGATGGAGTTCCCTGTAATTTCTTGTATTAAATTACTAACCTGTTGCCAAAATTGAGTTAGTATCGTGCACTCCCAAAAGACATGGAGTAAGGTGCCCACCTCGACTCCACATCTCCAACATTGTCGTGGAACAGTAGGATATATTTGGGCCAGGCGGGATGGGACAAGGTACCATCTCATCAGTAATTTACTAAAGCTCTCCCAATGTGATAGGCTGTGCGATGAGGCACGTGTGTTTTGGATTACCTGTAACCACATGGGTAGGGGGAATGTGTTGTTTAGGTCTCGTTCCCATTTTAACATATAGTCATGTTTAGTGGTCCTATCTACATCATTGATTGCTGAATAGCTCAGAGAGAGGGGTTTACCTATGGATTTAGTGGTTATACATCGTCGCCCAAATGTGGTAAGATGTTCTGGATCGCTATGGTGTATTTTTAGCGAAGATAGAGCGTGTTTGATGCGCAAATAAGTGAAAAGTTCCCTGGAAGATAACGCATATTCGGCTTGTAAATCAGGGAATTGTTTCATGCCCTGTGTTGTGAATAGGGACTCTACTGTGGTAATTCCCTTTATGAACCAATTTTTCAGTGAGATGTCACTGATTAGGTCTTGTAGACGGGATAGAGGGGCGAAGAAGATGGGGTGTGCTTGTCCCATAAGATCGCTCGCCCATCTCCTCCAACTAGTTATCAGGAAGTTGGTAGTATATAAGCTTTGTGGGGGGGTATTTGCTGGTGCGTTACGCACCCATAAATTATGAGTTATCGAGGCCGGGTGTAGGCACGCATTCTCCAAAGGCAGCCACACCGGTGTGCTGGCCCTCGTCAGGATCTCCACACCTTGGGCGAGCACTGAGGCCTTGTAATACCCTTTGATATCAGGGATTCCTATGCCTCCTTTGTTTGGAGACAGCCATGTAAGCCTGCGGGCGATTCTGGGGGGTTTCTTTTTCCAGATATAGGCGTTGAAGATGGATTGGAATTTTTTGAGAAGTGTGTCCGGTAATGCTATGGGGAGGGTGCGGAATAAATACAGAACGTGGGGCAGTGCCATCATTTTGATCGTTTGAACTCTACCTAACCAGGAGATTTCGAGGGATTGCCATTTGTCTAGCATAGTTTGTAGTTTATATGTCAGGGGTATATGATTTTCGCGCGTGAGTCTAGCGAGCGGTATTGTTAAATTGACCCCCAGGTATTTTAAGGCCTTGAGCTTCCAGTCAAAAGGGAACATAGACCGCAGCCTATCTATCGTTGGGGGAGAAAGCCCAAATGGTAGCACCTGGGTTTTGGTTGTGTTATTTTTGTAATATGAAACCTCGCCGTAGCGATGTAGTAGGGAGGTCAGAGCCGGGATAGATTTATCGGGATGCGTGAGAAAAAGCAGAATGTCATCCGCAAACAGTGTCAGTTTTTGGATTCCTGCTGGTGTAGTGAGACCTGAGATCTCTGTTTGATGTTTGATGCGGTATATGAGTGGTTCCAGGCAGAGTATGAAGAGCAGGGGTGACAATGGGCACCCTTGTCTTGTTCCATTACCGATTGTGAAAGGTTGTGAGAGGAAGCCTGAGTTAAAGACCCTAGCTGACGGTGCGCCGTACAGTGCCAGAATGCTGCCTAGGAAGTTTGCCGGAAATCCCATTTTCAGGAGGGTGGCCTCTAGATATTTCCAGTTGAGCCGGTCAAACGCTTTTTCAGCGTCTAGACTCAGGATCACCCCCTGTTGTTTGCTTATCCCCAACCAGTTAATCAGATTCAGACAGTGACGCGTGTTGTCCCCTACTTGGCGACCCGGAACGAATCCTGCTTGCTCTGTTGATACTAGATCTGCAAGAAGGGGTTTCACGCGAGATGCGAATAGTTTAGCATATAGTTTAACAACTGCATTGAGAAGCGAGATCGGTCGCAGGTTCTCACATTTGGTGGGTGGTTTGCCCGGTTTGGGGAGTGTAATTATATGCGCTTCCAGCATTTCTTTTGGCATGAGCCCTGTCGTCATTAAATAATAAGGTTAGGAAGGGGGTTAGGATCTTTGACAATTTAATATAATAGTAGTTTGAGAATCCATCGGGACCCGGGGCTTTATGTTTTGGGAGAGTGGCGATAGCTTTTGAGATCTCGTCTTCTGAGAACGGTCGCTCTAGTGTTTCTCTTTGTGTTTGTGTCAAGTGTGGCAGTTCTACCTGATGAAGAAACTCATCTATGGCTGCATGCGTCGGCTGAGGTACCGAGGAGTCATTTTTCAGGTTGTATAAGTTGGAGTAGAAGGACGCCAGCGCGTTTACAATATCGGTGGGGTTGTATAATTTAGACGCCTGCGGGGATTCGATATAGGGGATTTTCGATTGGAGACGTTGGGCTTTTAACTTATTGGCCAGTAATTTACCCGCTCTGTTGCCTTGTGTGTAATATGTCAACTTAAGGGCTCTCATTCTCCGTTCGATCGTTTGTAAAGATAAGGTATTTAAGTCTCTCTGTAGACGAGCAACTATTTTAGCTAATTTAGTGGATGGGTTACTCTTATTAAGCTTATCGGCCTCTGTGAGTTCGTGTGTTATCCGCCTCATTTCCTCGTCTGTTTTCCGTTTTTTACGCGACCCGATTTGAATTAGCACCCCCCTAACTACAGTTTTGTGAGCTGCCCATTGGGTACGTAAGGACACCTCCTCGGACATGTTTTCCCTGAAGTAGTTGGTTGTGGTTTCGCGAATAGTTTGCAACGACGCGGGATCGTCTAGAAGACTTTCGTTAAGTCTCCATTTGCCTCTCCCTCGGGTTGGGTATAGGCTGCTAAGGGTAACTGTTACTGGGGCATGGTCAGACCACGTCCGAAGGCCTATATCTACGTCAATTATGTTTGTTAGGGTCAGTTTGTCTACCAGTGTAAGGTCTATTCGCGAGTAAGTTGAGTGTAGTGGCGAGAAAAATGAGTAGTCTCTACCTGTTGGGTAAGTGTTGCGCCAGGAATCGTATAGGTCTAGCTCGAACATAATATCTGACAGGGCTTTACCATTTTGATATGCGGAAGGGATAGGTTTTTTATTATTCACCCTTTGGATATCCAGGCTTGGGTCTGGGTTACAATTGAAGTCCCCGCAAATTATAACCTGTCCACGTTTCATTGAGTCTATCTTTTTAAGTGCTCTTTGTAAGAAGGTAATTTGGCCGTCATTGGGGGCGTATAGGGATGCGATGGTGACCTCGGCTCCATTAAGTAAGCCCACCAATACCTGGAGGCGGCCCACGCTATCTGCATATGTGACTTGCGGTTGAAAGACCCAGTCTGCATGGAAGAGGATGGAAACCCCTTTAGATTTGTTTGGGGAGTAAGCATGGAAGGCTTGAGGATAGCGCTTGGTCTGGAACTTAGGGGGATTGTTAACACACAGGTGTGTTTCTTGTAGGCATATAACTGCGGCTTTAGACTTGTGCATATCTCTGATTGCCATGCTCCGCTTGTGCGGGCTGTTCAAGCCTTTGACATTCAGGGAGAGAATTTTAAACTCAGAGTGGGTCATTTGAAGGTATAAGCTGCACAGCTCATGAGAGTACCCATAACAGTGAAGTATATTGGGGTGGTGGGCCTTGGCTCCTCATTGTGTTTAGTTAATCCTCCATACATAATAATAAAAACATACCATTTTGAGTTGTGCCTGAAAGGGGGGAGGGACGGAATTGAACAGGGGAAGAGTTGGGGAAACAAGTTAAAAAACATCGTGTTCCTGCCTGTAGCAGGGTCTACTGCCGAATCCGTGTAAGGTAGAGCCTCACACTTCGTCGGCATGGGGGTCGTGGAATGATATCCACCATTTAGGGCCCTATGACACTTCTAGGAGAGTAAGTGAACAACCCGTTATATCTAGACTATAAACTTCGGGTACTGACATTGGTATGCTGTCCGAGTGAGCAATGTATTATTTATACTTTTATTATGTCAATTTTTTTTTTTTTTTATATTTATATTTATGAAGAGGGTATGGATTAGGGGGCCATTCAGCTTGCCCTTTAGCGTGAGGTGTGCGTTACTCGGGGGCATTCTAATCCAGTGTATTGGGGCCATTGCTTCCGTTTGTCTGGGTGGAAGCTGCTGAAAGTACCCCCAACTGCTTTAGGGTCTCCCTTACTCCATAGGGCCCGCCTGCTTGCGCCAGCCCCCTAACGTGGAGCCTGATACATTTAAATGCTGCCCCACTCCAGATACCCCCTAACAGATGCCCAATTATCAAGGTCTGATATGTCCTGACACGCCTTGGTGTGAACTTGAAAATGTTAGCGAGACACGGTTAAGGGTATTGTACCTTAGCTTGTGCCGTAACTGATCTGGTTACTAAACTTAGTGTACAAATGGTCCTGCTTGGCAATTGTGACCCCGCGGCTTAAATTAAAGTAGGGAATTACCAGCTAGATGAGTGATCAACTGGTGAACTAGGAGCTAATCTTAGATCCCATCAGAATAAGTACGCCGGGGGACATAAAAATACATGGAATAACATAACAGTTAAAAATACTCAAGTGTCCAGGGTGCAGGTTGTCTCCTATTAAGCGTTCATGTTAGTCCCGTTTGTGAGAGGTAGCGGCAGCCCCAATCTTTTTCCACTCCGGCAGAATCTTCGACGGTGAGGCATTTGTTCGAGGGTTCAGACCTTGCGCGTGATGTAACCCCCACTCCTTCAACTTCTCCATACCCGCATCTGGCTCCAAAATTACGATGGTTCTATCCCGGTACCAAACTAGCAGTTTCGTGGGGTATCCCCAACGGTATGGTATGCTGTGATTACGCAGGGTTTTGGTCACATTCACAAATTCCCGCCTTCTCGCCATTGTTGAAGCAGGCAGATCCGCAAATATTTGGATATGCTGATACGGGTCGGGCATTGTAGTGAGTTTCCTAGCCGCGTTTAGTAGATGTTCTTTAGCAGTGTAGTGATGAAATCTTACTATGTTATCTTTTGGAGTATCTGCTGTAAAACGGGCCGGTCTTGGTAGCCTATGTACCCGGTCCATCTCCCAGTCGGAATCTTCCACTTGTGGGGCCAGAAGTTTGCAAAGAGTTTTGATGTGGAGAGGGAGTGCCTCGTTGGTAATTGCGTCGTCGATGCCCCTGAAGCGCAAATTGTTGCGGCGCGACCGATCTTCCATATCTGCCATTTTGCTTTTAAGGGATTTTTGTTCCTCTTCCAGATTGTGCAGTTTGTCGACCAGTTCATTATGGGCTTCACATATTTCTTCCGTTTTCGCTTCTAGATGGCTAGTGCGACCACCTAATTCAGCTAGTTCTTTTTTTAGCTCGTTGGTGTATTGGCGGAGATCAGACCGGAGAGAGCCCTTTAAGGCCTGCAACATCGTGTGGAGGCTCTTATTGGTAACCGGCTCCTCATCCAGTGTCTGTGGTTCATATTCTGGAGCCTCTTGACTTTCTGGCGACGCTGAGCGAGCCGCGTGGCCGTCGCCATCTTGCGCCGGTCTTGTCTTGTCCTTTTTTGTTTGCCTGACCGGGTCAGTGATCTTGGTTTGTTTGGAGGGTGCCATGTTGGGGTCGGACTTTGTGCCCGCCGTTTGTGCCGGTTTTCGTCCGGGTTTTCGTAGCTAAATCGACGCTTTGGGCCTGGTGGAGCACGGAGCTGTCGTTACATGCGACTTCTCCTCTCGGTAGTCGGCCACGCCCCCTTGGCACTTTCCCTTCATTCGAATGGAACCGAACGCTCCCTGGCAGCCGATCACATTAAGAAACCCACAAATTGTCCTCAGCGGTACTTAGCAGCAATCATTATGGAACTAAATTCGGCATGATGACTTTGTGGGTTCCCAGTTACCCCAGCGGGACTTAGCCTCGAATGTTATGGAACTGTTTTCGGCATGAGGTGACTGTACGGCTCCCAGACAACTTGGTCCGGGGTTTTGAACAACTTTGAAATCTGCCAGGAGAGTGCTTTTTTGCGGTAAGGTGCCTGAGACTAAGGAGAACAAACGCTACCCGAGACCTTGGTGGAGCACCCTGTATTGCGGCCACAGGAGCTCCTGAAAGTTGACCAGCCAAAGCACCAAATGCCCTGGAACTGTTTAAGGACCATGTGTGTGGCCGGTCAGAACTTTGACATGGTGGCGTTTCCCCTACACTGCCTGGATCTGAGCGCTATTTGGAGAACTTGGGCGCTCAGATAAAGGCTAAAGCTATAATTTTTGTGGGGTTATTATATATTTTTATGATGTTTTGGGGCATTTTTATGTTTTATGCTAGTCATTCTGACACAGAAATTAAGGGGCGTGTTGTG
>OW240919.1:13510087-13567427 GCA_933207985.1 Pelobates cultripes | reverse complement strand
GAAGCAAGGGGGGCCCTGCAGAGGCACAAAATGGCGCCGGGGAAGGCCGCACTCCTTCCCGGACCCCGCCGCGCAGTGGAGAGGAAGTGGAACCGACCCAGGGAGATACAGCAACCATATTAGCAAAGCTGGCAGAATTAAAAGTATATCTAGCTGGGGAAATAGAGCGGTCCACGACAGTCCTGCAGACAGAGCTGCAGGCGCTTGGCGCCAGAACGGGACAGCTAGAGGAGCGGATGGAGGAGACTGTGCGAGCGCATAATGATGTAGTGACACAAGTAAACACTCTCACCACGCGCCTATATGAAGTGGATTTGGCGCTGGAGGATGCAGCAAACAGATCCCGGCGCAATAATCTGCGTGTCAGGGGGCTACCTGAAAGAGAGGGAGAGGGACCCCTGGCGGATCTCCTCCTCACCATCTTTAAGCCAATCCTACCAGAGATCCCAGACAGCCAGTGGAAGCTTGAGAGGGCGCACCGGGCACTAAGGACCAGGCGCCCCGACGGAAACGCGCCCAGAGACATCATTGTCCGCTTTCTGCACTATACCACCAAAGAAGCCCTGCTGCGCAAAAGTAGAGATACGGAGATTAAATATGGAGGAGCCACCATTGCCCTATATCAGGATCTGGCGCCCAGCACACTCCAGCGCCGGCGGGAGTGGAAGCCTATTACGGAGGCCCTACGTTGGGCTAGCATACGCTATGCATGGGGCTTCCCCTTCCGTCTCATGGCGTTTAAGGATGGCCGGGTGCATGTGCTACTGCCAGGGGGAGACCCTAGGGGTCTCTTTGCTGATTTGGGACTGGCGCCCCCTTTGAATATCCAGACGGTGCCGATGCCCATGGAAGAGCTGCAGCACCTGCCAAGTGAGTGGCGGACAGCAGGACTGAGGACAGAACAGGATGCCGTATACCAGGAGACCACCACTCACATGCGGTAGACATGCTGGACGATATGTTGAAGCCGGGTACCGGGCATGGGACAGGTGGGAGGAGGCTAAGGGGGAGGGTATGCACCTGCTGGAGGGCTTAGGCATTAGGTGGGGAGGGCTAAGGGGAAGGGAGGTCTGGGATTTAAGTCCCCGAGGAGGGAACGCTACCCTGGACTGTGCAAATCCACTGGACTGAGGGGAGGAGGACACTCGGAGTACACAGAGCAGAGGGACAAGGACAGGTACACAGAGCAGAGGGACAAGGACAGTTATGGGGGGCAGAGAGTATGGGGGCTCCCGGGGTAGAGGGAGACCCTGAGGTGAGATGGCAAGGGGTAACACAAGGCCCCGGTGGATGGAGACAGGGGGGGAAGCGCGGCCCAGGTGTCCCTCATGCCCAGGGAGGCAGTGAGCTATCAATCTCCCCGCGGGGAGCGGAGGAGTGAGGAGTGAACCGGGAGAGGTGGGCCTCCCACATGGCAGCTGGGGGACAAGGGGGGAGGTCCCGAGGGCATAGGGCCCAGGGAAGCGGTTGGACTTAGCCACCTGTGGGGAGCTGGGAGTCTGGAAGTACCAGCCCGGGGAGACAGATCAGGGGAGGGGCAGAGGGGACTGCTTAAGGGACTTTAGGATGGTGGAGACGATGAGTTCGACATGGACGGCCCACAGGCCCTAGGGGAAAACACCCGGGGGGAGTAGCACAGGAATCCAGGAGGCTGGGGGCTGAGCGGAGGCAGAGGGGGGACGAGGACAGGTGGTACTTAAAACATGCAGAGGATGGGTAGCGCTCCCGACTAGGGGCAGACACAGGTAAGGCTATCACCTTGGGGGCAGGGGCTTCACCAACAGTTCTCGGGAAGAGAGGGAGAAGTATCTAGGCCTTAGAGGGGGAATCTCCAGTCAGGTGGGACGGTATATAGGGGACTAGAGGAGACCCTGGAATTAGCCTCCCCCGGTATTGGTTAGTTTGCAAAGGGAGCCTAGAGTGTGAGGGTGGGAAGGGTATGCGATATCCAGGGCTCGGGGTAGGCCTGAGAGAGAGGAAGTTAGAGCAGATAGGTGAAGATAAATATCTGGGGTTATAGTTGTTAATAGAGATTGGGTATTATCGGGATAGGGTGTTACACAAATCGATCACACTAGTAATTTCCAATAGCGTTACAGCGTTAAACGGATTTAGGTACTTGGACCCACGACGCTCGCGGATGCAGTGCGTGGGTGACCACAGGGGTCGTACTCCCCAATCACACCTGGCGATTAGTAAGACCAGGAATTTTGTTGTGAGCATATCAGTGCGAGACATGAGCATGTTACCTAATTCTTCCTTTTTCGTTTTCTCTCTTTTTCTCTCTACATCTTCGGGGCGAGGGCACTGGGGGAGGGGTGGGGGGGGGGCCCGGGGGACAGGGGGGGTCTGCTTCCATAGCATGGGTCTTGGAAGGTTATCATGACGGTTAAACTTACTTCGCTGAATGTGAGGGGCCTTAACGCCCCGACCAAACGGCGACTGCTCTTTAGAGAGCTGAAGAGAACGAAAGCTGATATTGCTTTTATTCAGGAGACCCATCTCCCCAAACTGGGACGCTTCCCTCTGAGAGATCATACCTATTCGGCCTCGTATGAGGCCAGATCTCACCGGAAGCGCAATGGGGTGGCCATCCTAGTGCGCAGTAGCTGCCCACTGCAGGTTACTGGGACGGAGGCAGACGGAGAGGGACGCTATATCATTGTGTCAGGAGTGCTTTACTCCCATACCCTCCACTTGGTGAACGTATACGCTCCCAACTGTCCAGACCCGGACTTCTGGACCACTTTAGGAGATAAGCTCCAGAAGCTACCAAAGGGCATGATTATGGTAGGAGGGGATTTTAATGCAACACCGAGCCCGGCAGTAGACAGAAGTACCCACAAAGGTGTGCCCCGGTCGCAGGGCAGGGGGAGACAAGATAAACTGCTACAGGAGTTTATCACAGGTTCAGGTTTAGTGGATATTTGGAGGGCCCATCACCCGAGTGCGGTTGACTATACTTATTACTCGGCCCCACATGGCACCTATTCCCGAATCGACTTCTTTTTAGTCAATGGTAGTTGTCTCGCCCGGACCACGGACTCGACGATAGGGACCATTACGTGGTCTGATCATGCTGAGGTTACAATAACCCTTGGGAATCTATGTGCAGCGACCCCCTGGACGTGGAGGCTTAATACCTCATTGCTGCGGGACCCCACAATTACAGAACAACTACATAATGAGATAGTGGAGTTCTTTAAGGTTAATGACACACCTGACGTTAGTGTACCCACGATCTGGGCAGCCCACAAGGCTGTAATAAGGGGAACCCTTATACGCATAGCAACAAGCCGGAAAAAATCAAAAACACAAACCCTAGAGAGGCTCCTTCAGGATTTGAAGGGGGCAGAGCAGAGACACCAGACGCTTTCGACAGGAGACACATTGAGAAGGGTAGAGACTATTAGAAACGAAATACGAACCCTGTTATTAGACGATGTAGCTAGGTCCCTGACGTGGACTAAACGATTTTACTACGAAAAAAGGGATAAAATGGACACTATGTTAGCCAGGACTCTACGGCCTCGGCAGCGCCGTACGCAAATCACATCCATCAGACATGCTGACGGGTCCTTGAGGACTATGCCTAGGGAGATAGCAGAAGTCTTTGGGGACTTCTATCGGACATTGTATAATCACACATCCGCGGACGTCCAGGGAGGCACCCAGGAGGTGGACCGCATCGATAGATATCTAGTTGGCCTGGGGCTACCGAAGCTACCGGAGGGGTCGGGGCACAACTGGCAGCTGAGATAACGGACGAGGAGGTGGACAGGGCGATCGGGGGGCTGGGGGGAAATAGGGCCCCGGGACCAGACGGGTTTGATGGCACCTACTATAAGACATTTAGGGAGGAGCTGGTACCCCATATGCGAAAACTTTTTAATCATTTCCGGTCGGGGGGCATTCCGACCCCGGACATGACCTTAGCTTCAGTGGTACTGCTACCTAAACCGGATAAGGACCCGCTGAGGCCTGAGAGTTATAGGCCCATTTCCCTTATAAATCAGGACATGAAGATCCTAGCTAAGATACTGGCCGAGCGACTCTCCCCATACTTGACACATCTTATTAACCCAGACCAAGTGGGTTTCATCCCTGGCCGTCAATTGTTTGAAAATACCCGTAGAAATATTGATCTCATCTGGAAACAAACTATGACGAATACACCTACACTGGCAGTCTCTATTGATGCTGAAAAAGCTTTCGATAGAGTGCGGTGGCAGTATATGTTTACGGTGCTACGACACTTGGGTTTCCCCGAGGAGTACATTACCGTGGTACAGGCCATGTATTGTAACCCTCGAGCACAGGTGCTGGTCTCGGGAGCGCCGCTTTCCCCCTTCCCCCTCCATAACGGGACCAGGCAGGGCTGCCCACTGTCCCCGTTGCTCTTTATATTATCCTTAGAGCCCTTGCTCCAGGCGCTACGGAAACACCAGGGGATTCACGGGGTGCGGGTGGGGGGCAGGGAATTTTTAGTAGCGGCTTATGCCGACGACGTCCTGCTGACGCTTACGAGACCTAGGGAATCTTTGACAGCATTGAGGGAAGTCCTGGCACATTATGGGGAACTCTCTGGATTTAAAGTGAATATGGAAAAATCGAGCGCGCACCCCATCAGGATGCCAAGAGACGAGGTAGCCCAGATACAAAGAGAGCATCAGCTAAAGATAGAGGCACGCTCAATTAAATATCTAGGGATTCAATTAACCGCCGATCCTACCGAATTATATGCGAGTAACTACGCCCCGTTATGGCAAGCATTGATGATGGACATGGACAGGTGGATTGACAAGCCGATCTCTTGGATAGGGCGGATCCACGCTGTCAAGATGAACGTCCTGCCAAGGGCCTTGTTCCTCTTCCAAGCTCTTCCGGTCCCTTTGAATAGGGCGTGCCTTGCCCCGCTCCAGCGGGCGATAGGGAATTTTGTATGGCAGCATAAGAGACACCGCATATCCAGATATATATTACATAGACCGAGGACGAGGGGGGGACTTGGCCTCCCTGACCTGTACCACTACTATCTAGCGGCACAACTGGCGCAAGTTGCACTTTGGCACTCACCTCCGGACGAACGGAGATGGGTGGATATAGAGTCACTTATGGTAGGGTTGGACCTACCGCAATTTGTCATGTGGATACCTAGAGAACACAGACCACGGATCGGGGTAACCTGTCCGGCGGTGCTGAATTCTCTACGGATTTGGGATGCATGTAGTAGCAAATATGGACTGGCATCCTGTCCCTCGCCCCTGATGCCAATACTACGAAACAGGGAGTTCACCCCAGGGATGGAGGCAAGGAATTTCAGGAATTTAGAACAGGCAGGTCTGCAGAGACTGTGTCATCTCTACCGGGGCTCGGATATAGTTACTTTTGACGAACTTAGACAAGACAGACACCTCACACCGACGGACTTTTTCAGATATCTGCAGATAAGAGACTACGCCAGACAACCCCATATACAGGCCATAGCGCAGAGCCCACTGACGTTCTTTGAATCCATGTGCAAGTCAGAGTGTATACCGAGGGGACTCATAACGAGACTGTACGCGCATCTCTGCACAGCTGCGCGGGAGTGGGGGGAACTGACCTATATTACACAATGGGAGCGGGACCTGGGGGAGGAACTGGAGGGAGAGGAGTGGCAAGAGATTTGGGAGGCTAGTAGAACTACCTCGATATGTGTAGCATTACAAGAACAGGCCTTTAAGATGATGTTCAGGTGGTACATGACCCCAGTACAACTCTTTAAAATGCATAAAACCATCACGGACGACTGCTGGAGGGGGTGTGGACATAAAGGAACCTACTTGCATATGTGGTGGGGATGCCCGAAGCTCAAGGGCTTCTGGGAGGCCGTGAAAGACCTCCTGACCCAGGTTTTCTCTAGGGCCCCAGATTTAGATCCCTGGGTGTATCTCCTCAGCAGGTCAGTCGACGGCTGGACGAGACGGGAACAGACTCTACTTCATAAACTCACCCTAGCAGCACGGAGAGCAATAGCATACACCTGGCTAAAAACGGAAGCCCCACCAATGGCTAGTGTATACTCACGGATAAGAGAGGTGAGACTTATGGATGACTTGACAGCTAGAATACGAGGATCCTTGGGAATGTTTCGGAAGGTCTGGGGACCTTGGGATGAGAGCCCGCTAGGGGGATAGGAGGAACGGGGAACCTAGGGGGCGGTGGGGGGGGAGAGGGGGTCTGGCGCCCCGTCTCTTTCCTGGGCCCGCCCTCCCTGGCAGCCTTCTCCTTGTCGCCTTATTGCCCCGTCGGACTTATTTCTTTACTCTTCTCTTTCCTTTCCTTTACTCTTGTCCTCACTGTCTAGTGTGGTTCACAACCGGGACCCTTACTGGAGGGGTACGGTGCCGAACCGCGAAGCGTGACTTTGTTACTTTCAAGCTATTGGGTACTCTGCTCCACAATGTGCTGTATCTGTTAACATACGTGCGTGTTCTGAATGGCTTGTACTTGCTACCCAGGTTATACACGCATAGAGGCTAAAAGAGGCGCATATATATGAAATAAAATTAAAAACGGGGGCGACGCCACTATTTAAAGATTTTTAGAGTTCACAAGACATGGGTTGTTTAATGGTTACAGGCTGTTTTTTTATGAAAATACATAACTTTACTGACACTAGCTTCCGATTATATGTACACGTGTTAATGGAAGCATCTGAATTGTGTTGTATACCTTGCTGTGGTGTCGAACCTTGACATAAATAAAGAATTATAAAAAAAAAAAATAAAGTGGCACTGTCACTGTCTGGGAATTTGCCAAATTCGTAAAGACATCCAACAGTGACATTGAAGCTGATCTAAAGTTGACCTATACCTTCACTACTGTGTAAGCATGTGATTTTTATATTGTGATTTTTATGTTTAGTTCTACACATGTAATGTTATGTTTCCATGTGTTATTTAATCTATACCTGGAAATCCAAGGTTTGGATGTCTTATTCATTTGATGAATACCTGCAATGCTTTGTTACATGGTTGTCTGTTTGATCTATACCTGAACTAAAGAATTTGTATGAATAATGCAGTTGATCTACATCTGCTATACTGTTTGTGTACACTGGTTATTCAGTTAATCTATACCTGCAGTACAGGGTTTTTATGTATTATTCAGTTGATCGCTAGGTGGTATCTAGTGCAGCCCTATGTTATTTGGTATTTTGTTTATCTATGCTTTATTTGGCGCAAATGTTAGCGTACTACATTTAGGAAATTCATATTATCTGTACACTGCTGCTGCGAATCTTGCATTTCTTTTGTATCTATACTTAAAAGAGCCTCTCTTTTAAATATATATATTTTTTTTATTGTATCGTGCAGCAGCATTATGGGTCCCAAAAAACTGTCAGGTGCTCAGAATCGAAAACGAAGGGCCCTTATGGATTTGGAGGACCAGAAGAGTGCTGGAGTAATAAAAAAATAATTTGGAACACCAACACCTAGTGGTTTACAAACCACAGAAGAAAAAGATGAAGAAAGCTACAGTAGCCAAAGTGATGTGCATCTTAAGCTCAGTGAGCCTTCAACATCTAAAACATCTTTGGAAGAGGATTCTAATACACCTTCTGGCTCGGTGGCTTTTGATGAAACAATAAGCACATGTGAAAACTCAAGCTTCACAGATCCCGCTTTGTGGCCAAAATTGATTTCTAAGAATATTGATAGTATTTTAGATGTTGGTCCTGCACAGGTACAAGATGTTGATTTTTAAAAAGAGGCTTATAATCGGCACTTTTCTTCAGCTTTCTACAAAAGAAAATTAGACAGTGGTGAAGAACAAACTCGGCGATGGTTGGTATACTCCTCATCTGCCAATAAAGTATTCTGTTTGTCTTGTAAATTATTTGATAAGAATCCTAAAACATCGCTTGCCCTTGGAGGATCAGATGACTGGGACACATATGTCAAATATTTTGAAATTGCATGAAACCTCCAGTGGTCATTTTACAGCCCAGCAGATGTGGACTGAAACACAACTGAGACGCAAATCAAAACACGCGATTGACCAAAACTATCAAAATCTCATGAGCCGTGAAAGGCAACACTGGAGATCTGTGATGGAGAGGCTGTTAAATATTGTCCAGGTTTTAGCATAGCGTAATCTGGCCTTCAGAGGCTCTTCAAATCGACTTTTTACAACCAATAATGGAAATTTTTTAGGTCTGGTGGAACTATTAGGAAAATATGACAGTGTGATGGCAGAACACTTACACAGGGTGGTATCAAAAGAAACTGCAGACCACTATTGCGGAAAAACTATTCAAAATGAAATAATAAATCTTATGGCAAAACCAGTAATTGAGGACATTTTACAACGCTGCAGAAATGCAAAATATTTCTCAATTTTCCTTGATTGCACTCCAGATATTAGCCATAAGGAGCAGATGTCTTTTACAATTCGATTTTTGGAAGGCATTTCTGGAAATTTTCAAGTAAAGGAACATTTCCTTGGTTTCAATAAAGTAGAGGATACAACTGGAAAAGGATTAAGTGATTTCCTCCTTGAATTTCTTTCAGGAAAAAATGTGGACATTGATAATTGTCGTGGACAAGGTTATGACAATGGAGCCAATATGGCAGGAAAAAACAACGGAGTTCAGTCCAAAATTTTAAACATAAACCCAAGAGCAGTATTTGTACCGTGTGGCTGTCATTGTCTTAATCTTGTCATTGGAGATGCAGTACCCCCCTGCAAGGAATCGATGCTACTATTTGGGACCATTCAGCGCCTTTATGTTCTATTCTCAGGATCTGTAAAGAGATGGAAAATTTTGTCTGACCACGTTTCTGGCCTCACTTTAAAGCCTTTGTGCACCACGCGGTGGGAATGCCGTATAAATTGTCTAAAACGGCTAAGACATAATCTCAGTGAAATACAAGAAGCACTTATTGTTTTGTCTGATGAAACCCACACTGAACCGAACATTTGTCATGAGGCAAACACTATCTCAGCAGATTGTGGAGTTCAAATTTATTGTGTCATTGTGTGTTTGGTATGAGATATTGTACCAAGTTAATATTGTGAGCAAAGCTATGCGGAATGAGGCTGCTGATATCATTTTAGTCTCAAACCTTATCCAGAAATGTCACAATTTTTTAATACATTTCAGAGAGTCTGGATTTGAAAGCTCCTTCCAGCTTGCAAAGGAACTAGCAGAAAAAGTGAACGTGGAGCCTGTTTTTAAAAAGCCTTCTCGTATCCACAGATAAAAAGCCTTGTTTGATTACGAAAGCCAAGATGAACCTTTAACCGATCCCACGAAGAAATTTAAGATTGTTGATACGGTTGATACTGCTGCTAAATCTTTGGAGGAGCGTTTTACTCAAATGGAACGACACAACAAAGTATGGAGATTTCTTTACAATATGAGACATCTTCCAGCAAGTGAAAACTTAAGAGACTGTTGCCTGCAGTTACAGAAGGCATTAGAGAAGAGCAGCCAATCGGACATTAATGGTCTAGATCTTTCAGAGGAGCTTTGGCATATTCAAAGCCTACTACCTCAAGATGCCACAGCACCCCACCATATACTCAGTTTCATAGTGAGAAATGGCCTGACTGACACATTTCCAAACATTTGGATAGCGTTTCGGATTCTATTAACAATTCCTGTTTCTGTGGCGTCAGGAGAACGCAGCTTTTCCAAGTTAAAACTCATTAAAACATATCTGAGATGTTAAAAAGATTGCAGTTAGCTGTTTTTTTTCTGTATTTAATATATTTAATATACATTATTGTTACCAGTCAATCCAGTTATTTATTATTGTACTTGTTTGCACTTGCACTTAAATTATCTGTAATTAAAAAACTGTTTGTTACAAAGACTGTTTTCCTCTTTGTGTATGATTAGGGGGAGGGGGTACAAGATTAGCTCGCAGGGCGCCTGAACAACTAAGGCCAGCCCTGTAGCCCCAAGGAGCCAAAGCACAGCTTAGCGGAGGAGGGCCTTGACAGGGGTTAGGAGGCGGGCTTAGGAGGAGCCGGCCAGGACTGGTGGGTTGTGGGAATAAGGGGTTGGTCTACTTAAGGAGGTAGCCATTTTGGATAGAGCACATTTAATTTCCTACCTGGTTGAGTTTGTCCCACCCACCCTCCCTGGTTTTTTGAGTTAAATGAGGGTATCCTGTTTTGTCATAGCGGCGGGATAGGGAGCCGAGGAAGAGGAAATAGGCTCCCATGAGGAACGTCACGGACATGGAAATTGTGGTCACTGGTGGTTGGTAGGTTTCGAGTCCTGGAGGTGGCTCAGAACCTGGTGGGGTAGGGGTATCCGGGTATACCCCTGCCGTGGTTATTTATGGTTGGCACTTAAATTGTTATGTTGGAGTAAGGTTGCAAATTGTTAGAGATATATATGTGTTAGTATGTTGGGGTCATTGCCCGTTATATTAAAAGAAGGATGCGGATGCGAGGGCGGAGTATGGAGGCAATGACCCATGTTTATATGTTAAATTATTATTATATTATTATAATTGTTTTTACTAATAAACTTATTATCGTTATTATTATAATGGTTAATAAAAGCTGTGGACAATTTTACCCATATACCCTAGTGTCAGTGTGTTATTGGGTTAGGTATGTGGGGGTTTTGTCCTAGGTTCCGACTGCCCATATGGCGACTATACACCGGTCATGGAAAGATTACTTAGTTTTAGTAAATTCAGCCCCTACTCGCTACACCGCAAGTAGGGGCGTGTATAGTAAACCCCTAAATAAGGGGGCCCTAAATAAGAATGTGGGGGGGGACCTACTGTTCTCCCCCCCGTTGCCCACCCCTCCGTGGCGGGTGGGGGCCCTAAATAACAATAAGGGGGGAGACCTAATGTTCTTTGGAATTTTCCCACACTGTGTAAAATGACACAGATCACTCTGATTGGTGGATTTCAAGCCAACCAATCAGAGTGCTGTGACAGGTAAATGTAAAGACTTACCTGTCAGTTTCTTCATTTACCTGTCAGAGCACTCGGATTGGATTGCTTAAACCCACCAATAAGAGTGCTCTGAGCCTAATTGCAGGGCGGGGAAAGGCTTTATAAGCCTTCCCACGACCTGCAGAGCTCAGTCTGTGCGGAGCCCTCCATGGGTGAAAATTGATTTTTATCTTTCTGCGCTCGTTTTTTTTTGTTTTTGTTTTTTTAAAGTGCGTCGGTTATTATGGATTTTTATTTGGCCTTTTTGGGGGCTGAAAAAATAAGATTTTAGAAAAAAGAAGACATCAAATGGTAAGTCTGTTTTTTTTTTTTAACAGGTATTTAGATAAGGGTTCCATCTCATTATTTTTAGGATGAGGGGAGTAGGCAGGGGTAATTTTTTGGGGGGGTGGGGGGTGACTAGGGGTTTGGGGACCACTAGTTACCTGGGGGGGTAAGGGGTGGGGGCCGTGGAGAGGACAGTAGGTCCCCCCCAATTCTTATTTATGGACCCCACCCACCGCTCAGGTGGGGGGATGGGGGGGCAATACATCCCCCCTTTAGTTTAAAAGCCCCCACTCGCACATCGCGGGTGGGGGCTCAGGAGGGGGGAATTTATTTTTTTAACAGTTGAGCCATTCGCTCAACTCTACTGTTCAGTTTGCTAATGCAAACATTTCACTTTTCCATTTGCGCTTGTTATTTTATCCATTTTTGGACCACATAGACAAAATGTGCCCCATCAGCTGGTAGGTTCAGCCGGGAAGTACAGTCCAAACATGGACAAGATTGGTATAGCTCATGTGGAACTTCTGCACTAGAAATCCAGCGAGCAAGGAGCTATCAAAAATAGTTTGGCCCAGAATGGAGGGATTGTGCCTGCAGCTTCCACTAGATCACGTGGCAGTTAAGTTACTTAAACTGCATCTTTAAAGATGTGAGAAACTTCAAGGAGGTGAGTGTGACGGAACCTCGGCTGTTTGTGGTTTTCCCCTTGTATTATATGTTTTATGTATTGTGCCTGTATATGCAGCTGTGGGCCCCCTCCACCCTACATTTGGAAATGAAGTGTCTGCCTGGACCTCTCCCCCTTCCTTTTCCTGTCACAACAGGACGCGGTCAGCGGGACACTGCCAGCCCAGTTTGAACTGGCTGCTTTGTCCCTCTTCCATCCCCAATCAGCTTCTTTGGATTGAAACTCCTGGTGAATTGTGTTAGAGACCTATATCTTGTCCAAAGATTCCAAAAATTCCCACATTGAGTGGGCTTGCCGCCTGAACAAGGCAGCCCATAGCTGGGTGCACTCCCAGCAGTGGCAGATCCAGGGGGGGCAACAGAGCAATTGCCTCCCCGAGATTCTCCCCTGCCGGCTAGTGCAGGGCTGGCATTGTCCAAGTGCCAGCCCTGCAATGTGCCTGCGGATCGGGGAGTGAGATCAGAGAACTCCCTCCCCGGTCCGCAGGCACTGTGCTGACAGCCGGCAAGGGAGGGAGGCAGGGAGGGAGAGAGGACCCGGGAGGGAGGCCTACCACGGCAACGCTCCAAATCTCGCGAGAGTGAACTCTAGCCCTGGAGCACGGGCTAGAGTTCAGCCCTACCACTGGGACCACCAATGAATCACCCACCGGACCACCAGGGATCCAGAAATGTCCCCCTCCTCCCAGTAAAGGTAAGAAGGGAGGGGGGACATAAAGTACATTAATTTTATTAAATAAAAAAATATATATTAAAAAGCCTCCCTACCCTCCTTCCCCCCATGCACATACTACACACACTGCCCCCATACACACACTACACACACTGCCCTACAAACACTGCCCCCGTACACACACTACACACACTGCCCTACAAACACTGCCCCCCATACACACACTGCACACACTGCCCCACAAACACTGCCCCCATACACACACTACACACACTGCCCCACAAACACTGCCCCAATACACACACTACCCAACAAACACTGCCCCCATACACACACTACACACACTGCCCCACAAACACTGCCCCCATACACACACTACACACACTGCCCCACAAACACTGCCCCCATACACACACTACACACACTGCACCACAAACACTGCCCCCCAGAAATGTCCCCCCTCTTTCCAGTAAAGGTAAGAAGGGAGGGGGGGACATAAAGTACATTAATTTTATTAAATAAAATAATATATATTAAAAAGCCTCCCTACCCTCCTTCCCCCCATACACACACTGTCCCACAAACACTGCCCCATACACAGACTACACACACTGCCCCACAAACACTGCGCACCCATACACACACTACACACAGTGCCCCTCATACACACACTGTACAACAAACACTGTTCCCTATACACACACTACACACACTGACCCACAAACACTGCCCCCATACACACACTGCCCCAAACACACACACACACAGCAACTCTCACACACACTGCCACCCTCACATACACAATGCACCGCTCACACACACACACACTGCAGCTCTCTCACACACACACTGCAGCTCTCTCACACACACACTGCAACCTTGACATACACTGCCGCCCTCACTCACTCGCAAACACACATCACCGCTCACACACACACACACTTCACCCCTAACACATACCACTGCTCCTATGCCCAATATCCCATTTGACTACTTACTCTACTGGCACTACTGGCACCATACCTACTGCACTGAGCTGTAGTGGTTATTGTGCCTGGATTATTTCTTTAAATAATCTACAAGTGCCCCTCCTGAGATCGGGCTCTGGATCCGCCACTGACTCCCAGCAGGCAAAGATCCCCAAGGAAGTGCTGCAGCTGTTCCTGTGGGAACATTTCTACAACATGCTACCAACAGAGATTCAAGATTGGGTAAGAGACCCTAATGGTAGCAGCCCAAAAAGCAGATGAGTACGCAGATACCAGGTGAAACCCAGCGTCCGGCGACCACCCTAATCCACTGACCCCCCATATGCCTGGCACCCCAGTTCACCTCCCCTGCAGCCACCCCACCCCGAGGCTCTCCGGCTTCTGAAGGCAGTTGGTCCGTGTCACCAGGGGTGCAATTACAAGAGGGATTGCCCCCAGATGAGGTACCGGTCTGCATGGATACGTCAAGTGGCCCCTCCGGCTCCCCAAACCTCTGCCCACTATTATCAGGCAGCCCCCACTTATGGCCCCAACCCCAACGAGGAACCCTGGAGTGCCCTGCAAGAGGCAGACCCCATACAGACTGCCACAGATAATCGGGACCATCACAGACAGCCGGTCCAGCTGAATGGACGCCAGGTGCAGGGTCTGCGAGATTCCAGAGCCACGTTGACCCTTGTGCAGCACCAGCTTATTGCAGAGTTGTATCAGATCGGAGAAACCGTTGCTGTCCAAATAGCGGAGGGAAGAGTTTACCGCCTGTCCACAGCCCGGGTCCATAACGATTGGGGCACCGGGAACTGATAGTGGAGGCTGGGCAACGACCTGGGCCAGCTCACCTCCACCTACATACCCAGCAACAAACCAGCCTATCCAGTGACGACCCAGCAGCAAGCCCGCACCACCCAGCTCACGCAACCATTCCCATGCCCCAATTTCCCCTATAGCCATCCCAGGAGAATACCACCCCATGCCAGTCCATCTCATCCTATTCCCCGTGACCCTCCTCCTACCCAGACACCCTTACCCTGGGATACCCCTGACACGTTTGGGAGGCAGGTAGTGTCCAATCCTTCCCTGAAGTCCTGCAGAAATCAGGTGGCCACTAGTCAAGCTGGGTTGGATAATGAATGGTTTACGTGGGAAAAATCCGACCAGCTACCTCTGAGGCAGATCCCGTACCAGGTATCGGAGGCAGTCCGGGAAGACATGAAGCAGAGATCCAGGAGATGCACCGACTAGGGGTGATCGAACTGTCCCAAAGCCCTTGTGCCTCACCAGTAGTCCTGGTCCCGAAACCACCTGGTTCTGTGTGGACTACAGTAGGCTCAACTACAAGATGGTTTCCAATGCCTATCCCATGCCTCGCATCAACGAGCTCCTAGACAGGATGGCTCAAACCAGTACCTCAACAAGGAGTAATGGCAGATTCCTCTAGCTCTAGATGCTGTCCTCAAGTCGGCCTTCATCACCACCTTTGGCCTGTACCAATTTAAGGTAATGCCCTTCGGGATGAAGAACGCCCTGGCCACTTTCCAAAGAATGGTGGTCCGGCTGTTGGGTGGCCTCCAAGATTACGCCTGTGCATACCTGGAAGTCATCACCATATACAGCGACACTTGGGAGGAGCATCTGACACATGTCGGAGTGGTACTAGATTGGACCAGTAAATGTAACATAGGGATGGCCGATGTACAGTACCTGTGCCACTGGGTAGGGGGTGGGAAGCAGAAGCCTGAGCCAGCCAGATAGAAAAACTGGGCCCTGGAGTGTGAGAAGGTGTTCCAAACCCTTAACACCCTGGTAAATGCCCCTGTCCTGGCTGCTCCTCATCCCCGCAAACATTTTCTCATCCACACAGATGCTGCTATGTTTGGATTAGGAGCAGTGCTGAGCCAGGTCGGGGACAATGGCAGAGAACACTCAGTAGCTTACCTCAGCAGGAAGCTATTACCCAGGGAGGTAAGCTACACTGCCATTGAGAAGGAGTATCTGGCGGTTGTGTGGGCACTCAGGAAGTTGCAACCCTACATCTATGGACAGCAGTTCACCATGTTCACAGATCACAACCCGTTGGTGTGGCTTAACATGGTCATGGGAGACAATGCCAGGCTGTTGTGATGGAGCCTGGCACTCCGCCCTATGACTTCACAATACACTACCAACCCGGTGGGCAAAATAGGAATGCCAAATGGTTGTCAAGACAGACGGAACTTGAGGAGTGATCTGTGAGCCCTTCTCTGGACATCCACAAGCCGATCCGTTGGGGACCTGGCTGTGTATGCCGGCTAGTGGTTAAGGGGGAGCTGTGTGATGGAACCCCGGCTGTTCATGGTTTTCTCTTTGGATTGTGTTTCATGTATTGTGTCTGTATATACAGCTGTGGGTCCCCTCCCTTTTCCTGTCTCAGCAGGACGTGGTCACAGGGACACTGCCAGCCCAGTTTGAACTAGCTGCTTTGTCCCTCTTCCATCCCCCCATCAGCTTCTTGGGATTAAAATCCCTAGTGTATTGTGTTAGAGACCCCATGTAGGGGTCTGTGCATGAAAACCATATGTGACAAAATAAACAGTCAGTGTTGTAACCTCCTGGACTGTGTTTTGTCCAGTTACTGGGGTGGGGGGGGGAGATGGATGCCTGCTTGTTGTAAGGGTTCCTGAACGGTTGAAGGAAGGGAAATAGAAGTAACCGGTCGGGTTACCCATGGTCCGCTACAGTAAGGGAAAAAAACCAAGGGAAATATGAGGTCAAAACTAGCCCAATGTCTATACTCTCAAAGTGCTGATAATCAAAAAAAGGGTCAGGATTGCAGAAATACTGATGAATGTTTAACCAGGTCATGGGTGAGGATACCAGATATATTAATTCCATTTGGTTTCTCGAATACATATAAAATGTAAGCTAATTTGCTGCATTAAAGAATTTCTTTAATTCAGCTGGTTTTCCATCTTGACAATTTAAGACTAAATTTTGCAATATGGTTTCCAATTCACCACTTCTTGGTGAATAAACCCCTCAGGCCTACATTTCCCCCCCCAATACCCTAAATACTAAATCCCTTTAATATTTAAGGACATTGCATAATTCTCTCATTCTTACAGTGTGTCCTGCCGCCTCCAGGAGAGTTTTGATTTCCAATACTGCTCGTCTCATACCAGGATTCGGCAATGTAAAGCCATCGGTCTCATAGTACCCCACACGGAGGGGCTTGGATTCGGTGTAGACCTGCAGAGCAGAGAAATTAGATTTGTCAAACCTATTAAAAGGGATACAGTTATTGTTCCTAAACTGTATAATTTGAACTGTCAGAATAAAAAAACTATAAATTCTGATTAATTGGCAGAGAGATTGATGCCTCCAAGTCACACACTGCCCTGCAATGCACACTGGTTACTTCCACTTGAGCCCCAAGCCACACAGTATGTCTCTCCTCACCAGGCAGACTAGCCCCAAAGCAGAGTGTTGACCTTTCACACCCCACACAGACACACACACACACAAAACACTCCAAATTATAAAAGTACTTGCCCGGTGCTTGTTAGCATAGATAGCTTGTATTTGCTTAAAAATAAGGGATTAAGTTTTACTTTATTCCTACAGTGCTATCTTGACAACCATACTCTTGAGTTTTTAGCAAGAGTTTAATATTACTGCATTAGTTTTTATTTATCTTTGGAATAAAATTTACTTACCCGAAATCCCAGTCACAAGTGCATCCATTGAATCCCATGCACTCTAGGGGCTGATCCTCTCTGGGTGTTATAGTAATGAGTGATACTCTAACCACTCTTATCTTGTGAGTTGGATACCTTCAGACTATTTTATTGAATTTATACATTTGTGACTTTATTGCAGTAGGAGCTCTCCCTGTTTTTGTCTCCTTTCCAGATTCCCTATATGTGGATTTAAAAAAGTATGCAAGTATATTTATATGTTATACTGTTGGTTGTGAGTATCACTACACCACTGATTTCCATTTTAGACACACCTAGATTGCACCTAGGTTTGGGACACGCTTGTTAAATACTATATATATTATAATCATTAAGGTTTGTTTTAATACATTTTCTAACTGGTTTTTAATACTGCGCACCAACTCATTTGTTTTTTATCTTTTCTAAATCTCGTTACCAAGATTTTATGTTGGTTGCTGCAGTTGTCATAACCTAACTAGAGTTGAGTGGACACTTGGATGTTCGGGTCCGGCGGGTTCAGCTGAACTTTGAAAAAAAGTCTGGGTTCGTGATCGAACTTGACCCCGAACCCGAACCCCATTGAAGTCAATGGGGACCCGAACTTTTGGCCACAAAAATGCCTCTAAAAAAGTCCTGGATGAGTGGGCCTCCATGCAAGATCTGTGTGCCATTTTGCACTTTTTCGAGTACTCCACCAACATGGCCAGTGCCGATGATGCCGTTCTCAGCCTTACTATCCTGCTTCTATGTCTCTCCTTGAAAAAATGCTTCGGGCGATAATGGAAGAGGATGTGGCACAGGAGGAAGAGGAGGCCAGACATTCACAAGTGGCTTGGATGGTGGCTTCCTGCACCAACATAGGCCAGGTACACAATTGTCCAGTCAGGGCACAGTTCTGGGGGATGAGGAGGAGGATTATGAGGATGATGAGGATGCGGCTGAGGAACCATGTTCACAGCAGGGTGGCAACCAACTCAATGAGCGACTACATGCTGCAGTGCCTGCGCAATGACTGCCGAGGTTCCCACATTCTAACTTGTGCTGATTACTGGGTGGCCACCCTGCTGGATCCCCATTACAAGGACAATGTGCCGTCCTTAATTCCCTCACTGGAGCGTGATCGGAAGATGCGCGACTACAAGTGCACGCTGGTAGATGCACTGCTGAGGGCATTCCCAACTGACACCTGGGGCTCAGTGGAAGCACAAGGCGAAGGCAGAGGAGGAGGAAGAGGTCGCCAACGCAGCTGGGGCACCACCATCACCTCAGAAGGCAGGGTTAGCAAGGCCGAAATGTGGAAAAGCTTTGTCAGCACACCACAACAACCAGCGCCACCATCTAATATGGAACGTCTTAGCAGGAGGCAGCATTTCAGCAACATGGTGGAACAGTACGTGTGCACACGCCTACACGTACTGACTGATGGGTCTGCCCCATTCAACTTCTGGGTCTCCAAATTGGGCACATGGCCTGAGCTTGCCCTTTATGCCTTGGAGGTGCTGGTCTGCCCTGCAGCCAGTGTATTGTCTGAACGTGTGTTTAGCACGGCAGAGGGCGTTATCACAGACAAGCGCAGCCGCCTGTCCACAGCCAACGTGGACCAGCTCATGTTTATTAAAATGAACCAGGCATGGATGCCACCAGACTTGTCTGTACCTTGTGCAGACTAAACATTTATACCGGCCTCACCCGTCCATTGTTATACTCAGGTGCACTTATTCTTTGTTTTCTTTTTTTATATGTCCCAATATTTTGGGGGCTACCCCAATAAAAAAACAAACAAAAAAAAAACAGTGTTGGCTACCTCCTCCTCCACCGCCGCTTCCACCTACACCGCCACGGTTACCGCCTCCTCAACCAATGGGTCACTTAGTATAAACTATGTACACATTAGCAGAGGCTTGTGAAGGCCTTTTCTCCATGCATCAGGAGTTGAGCTCAGTTTGAACAATGAAAGAGAATACCCTGCACTCCAACCCTCTCTCAAATGGATAATTCTGGTGATCCTTCTGACAGCCATGGTTTAGATTTTGATTTATGTTCTTTCAAAGCTAAAATCAAAGATTCCATTTAGTGCTATGTTATGGCTCAGCTGTATTTTAAATTTTTATGTATTTTATGTTATTTTAAGTGATTTCCCTATTCACATTTGTTTGCACTTGTCCTACTCTTAACCCCGTTTTACTTCCTTTTGCAGCCCTTTAGCCCTTTCCAGGACATTTTTAGAGGCAATTTTGTGGCCAAAAGTTCAGGTCCCCATTGACTTCAATGGGGCTCGAGGTCAAGTTCGGGGTCAAGTTCCAGGTGTCCGCTCAACTCTAATGAAGAGCACGCCCCAGATTTACTATTTAGCAGATAAGCACCCAGAAAATAAGAATGTTTACAATTGTGCTGTAACTGCAGTATTTGACGCTTCTATTTGACACTCAGATATGAAGAGCACGCCCAAAATGTACTATTTAGCAGCAAAACAATTAGAATGTTTACAACTGCACTGTAGGCACACTATTTGACTCTTCTATTTGACTCTCAGATATGAAGCGCACCCCACAAATGTACTATTTAGCAGATTAGCAACCAGAAAATAAGAAGAATTTTTACAATTGCGCTGTAAGCGCTGTATTTGAAGCTTCTATTGATATGAAGTGCACCCCACCCCACTAATGTACTAGTTTGCAGAATTCTTTCCTAATTTGTCCCTCAAAGCGGCAGCATCCTCTCCCTACACTAATAAGAGCTCATGTGCGTGCGGCGCTACGCGACTCCAGCTTATATATAGAGGCTGGGTCACATGATGCACTGGCCAATCACAGCCATGCCATTAGTAGGCATGGCTGTGATGGCTTCTAAGGGCACACGAGTCAAACGCTTGTTGATTGGCTTCCCTGCAGCCTTTCAAAACGTGCCATTAAATCGCCGAACACCGAACTCCAACCCGAACATACAGTGATATGTCCATGTTCGGGTCCAGGGTCCAAAAACCGTAATGTTCGGTACGAACCCAAACTTTGCGCCATCTTGTTTATATACGTATATATATATATCGTTACTTCTACGTTTTACTTTAGTTCTAAGTCTCTGGAGTGCCATCTTGATAATTCATACATACATATTTTACAAAATTTCAATCAAGTTTTAAAATATTAATTTACTATAAATGGCGTTATCAAGGTATAGATCACATACCAATGTCTTGGGGACCCAAGGTCTCAAATAATACATGCAGATACGGTTAACAAGTGAAGACCAACAGTCTAGAGGTTTAGGATACAGAGGAAGCCAAGGGCCAAGAAGCCAGAACAAATTATCCTGCATAAGGATGGTCCATGGAGTCTTTGTCCGATTCTTATAAACCCTATCAGCCATCAATGCACTGGCCCCTGAAGAGGACTATTAAATAATATTAGGACTACAGTCTGGAAATCAAATTTTATAAAATATACTAACACTTCACAGCCCTTGTTTCTGTTCGGTTAATAGACTCATGGACTGAAATTTGAACATATATAGGGTGACTGGCCCTTCAGTGCATATTAAAAGGCACACTCCACAGCCCAAGTCCAAATAATTACATTAATAAAAATCAGTGTTTAATTTATATACCCCAAGTGAGAACATGCATGCATTCATTCAAATATAAAAAAAAGATACAGACAGGATAAGTGATAGAATGTCAATGTAGCGGGCAACAAACACGAATAGTAAGGGTTACACTCAACCCCTTACTGAAGGATATAGAGAAAACAATTTACACAAAATATAGGTTGTGTCAATATAAAGTCCAATTAGTCTACAAGTGACACTTGAAAAAGACCCCCTAGTTGGCAAAACGTGTTGTGTTTTAACCTTTGTTTTTAAAACATTACAGTATTTTTAGTATTCACTATTTGTTGTGTTTGTCAATTTATTATACTTATGTTTTTAGCTGGTTTTATTTAATTTTTTTCTTCTGTTCCTGGAGCAATTATTATTTTTTTTTTTAAATTACCTAATAAGGAAATTTTGGATACTACTCCTTGAAGAATCTACCCAACATTATATCCCTGGTGAAGATATATGCACGTCTTTCATTGAGGTTATATTTCAAGCAAGCTCACAAAAGCTGCAGTTCTTGTCCATAGCCTTTGCAAGCCCTCCCCTTCTAACCCCTCCCAGACTCTGTGTCTGTCCAATCACAAACTTTCCAATGCAGCTCAATGAGAAGTCTTTGCTAGGCAGGTGCTCTGGGCAATTGAAGCCTCAGGAGTTCATTGCAAATAAGCTAACCAAGCCAGGAAGTAATAGAACCTGTTGTCTGATTGACAGGCAGGGGGGTGTAGCAAGGTAAATTAATAAAAGTTGCTATTTCTATTGAAATCTTCCATTGTAAAATAAAAATTACAAATAAAATAAAAAAATAAAAAAACAGAGGACACACTTCACACAAAGCACATTGCAGACATGATTATACATGGCTATGGATTAGTAGGGCACAGGTCTTTTTAGTTTATGGATTAAGCCATATAAAAGGTGGAAATATTCAGCAGTTTTCTACAATGGGTGAAGAAGACATACAAGCACATTTAAAAATATAGCAATTAGTTAGAACTATAAAAGTTAGTTCGCAAACCACCAAAAACAGAGGAGAAGAGAATTTTATTGAAGACTAATCCAAAATACAACATGAGAAATTATAGACCTTCATAAACAAATGAGTTTTCAATGATATCTAAAGGATTGCAAAGTAAGGGGGCAACTAATAGACCAGGGAGTACAGTCTTAGAAAAGTCTTTTAGGTTAGAGTTGGTGTGGTAGGTGAGAATAGAATTCAGGCAGAAGCCTTCATCGCAGAGGTTGGACAGGAGAAGGTATTCCAGGTAAGAAGAAAGGTGTTATTTATTGTAGAACTGTTATGGAGAGCTTTATAAAATGGGACTTGGACTTTAAACTGAACCTTAAACAAAGAGATGGACAAAGGGCAATATTCGATGATCCATTTACAATCTCTATGGAGTGCTGTTCTGGTCATTAGTTTTCCAGGATCTCTTTACCTTGTCATTGAAAGGAAGAGGTGGTACTGTTGGGTCCAGCTTGAACATTTCATCACAAAGAACAGCCTTCATGCACAGAACCAGGCTGTCCACGTCTCTGGCCATGGGTCCAACACAGACCAAAACTGAAAGCATGAACGGTGAAATGATGGCTTTTACTATATCAGGCTGACATTTGTTTAATTAAAAAGTATTAATGTCAACATCGCAAAACAAATCAGTAACTTTGAAACAAGACTCTTCAAAGCCTCAGCAGGTTTTTTAATTGCACAGGGGAAAGAGGCATTGCCACTGATTAATATGTGGAGTCTTTCTCAAGCAATGGAAACCATCGAAAATAATCATGAGGGACCAGGTTAAGTACTTCCCCAGAGGTTATGGATTCATTTTTATTAACTTTTTGTTTTCAAGAATGCAGGACTATGAAGTCTGTTTTTACCTGCAGGGCTGTCCTTACCACAAGTGGCACAGGTGAGTTTAAAAGAAACACTAAGGGAGGGGTTTTAAAAGGCCCTGGCAGGGGTTACAAGACACCACAAAAGGTGGATTCAATCCACACACACAAAATAAAAGTGGGGAGGGGGGAGAGGTGCAGGAAAGGATGGGTAAGAGGCCCCCCTCTTGGAGGGGTTAAGAGAGACAGGCAAAAAAGCATTTATTTATTTTTTAAAGAGGAGAGGCAGCCCCCATTATAGCCATCTATCCTCGCACTGATCATGAACACCCTTGGCACATTTAACTAAAACGATTGATTGTAAACTGTGAAGTTATCATTGGTAATAGCTATACCAGATTAGCTTGAGTCACCTGATTGGAGGCCGTCAATGCAGGGACGGATACCAAGAGTACTGGAAAATAAAAAATAAAGATTCTGTCAACAATAAGAACTTTTGCTATTGTTCTAAGTTTGTCACAAAACACAAACAAAACAAATTTAAAAAAAAAAGAAACCACAAATACAGATGCTATAATAATGCACAACACATATGTAAGTACATGGGTTAATGTGTTTTATTTTATGAAGGAATAAAACTTCAACTTACGAGCGTGGGACACAATACAATGTAATTACGTAATAAATGTTTAATATTTTAATACTTTCAAATAAATAAATTCAATAAATCTAGGTAAACAATGCAACACCGAGAAAAATATAGAAATCACAAATGAAAAGCAAAATTGATAGTTAAATTAATTTCCAAAATATTCCTATAATGTAGGTTTATGAAAACTGCATTAAAATAAGGTGCCCAATCTCTTTACATTGTACAGATTCAGTTTAAGGATCTGAACTGTCATTCTCTTCCAGCACCAGAAGGTGGCGCAAGGCACTAATGGATCTCTGCTTAAATTTATTTTTTAAACAGGTGACACAATGTAACGATGTTAAAGTGAGGAGACTGCTCCGAGAGATCAAATTGTTATGGAAGAATTTGCCATTTTTACAGGTCATGCAATTGTCAATACCTCAAACTCGAATTACTACCAGTGGTGATGGGAGTTGAAGTTAACAAATATTTGAATTATGTTTAAAGGTTTGTGCAAAATGTATTTTCTCTTTCTGTGCCCTCTACAAATAAATATACACACACTTTCTTCTATGGGAGAGATAGTGTATGTGTGTATGTTTCATATATAAAAAGGGGTATATTTAGAGATAACAAATTGTATATGCCTTTACACGCCCTACAAGGGGGGAGAGAGAGAGAGATAAAAAGTAGAATGCCTGAAATTGTGGGAGGGATTTGTTGCCGGCCTATATGTATCCCCTCCTCCCAACGTTCGTTGTACGTTTCGGAAACGTAGGAAGAACGTTAGGAGGGATAGAAGGAGGGGGTACATATAGGCCGGCAACAAACCCCTCCTACAACTTCAGGCATTCTGATAGAGAGATATAGGCTTTCATCAGTATGAAAAGTCCTATGATGGACTGAAACGTCGATTTGCTGTAACCCGTGTAGTAATAAAAATGAATAATTTTATTCAAAAAGCACAGCATGTGGCTTTCTTCGTGGATTTGGCTGAAAGAGCACCGTGGCACTTATACTACAAATGTGAGTGCAGGATCGTGGAATATATATATATATACATATTCACACACACACACACTATATATATATATATATATATATATATATACACACACACACAGACACACATACACACACACACACACATATATATAGATATGCACACACATACACACACACATATATATATACACACACATACACACACACACATATACATACACACACAATCTCACAAAAGTGAGTACACCCCTCACATTTTTGTAAATATTTTTTTAGATCCACACTCACTTTTGTTGCCAACGGTTTAGACATTAATGGCTGTGTGTGTAGTTATTTTGAGGGGACAGCAAATTTACACTGTTATACAGGCTGTACACTTACTACTTTACATTGTAGCAGAGTGTAATTTCTTCAGTGTTGTCAAATGAAAAGATAAAATATTTACAAAAATGTGAGTACTCACTTTTGTGAGATACTATGTGTGTATAATATATATATATATATACACACACATAAATAGCAGGGCCCTCTACCTCTCTGTTCCTGTATGTCCAGTTGTCTGGTTACAATTACATGTCTGACAAAGTCTATTGAGACGAAACACGTTGAGCTTGTGATCAGCAGTGTACTTCCCAGAAAGGAATCTGTCAGCCTCCGGTCAGCTCCTTACTTCGATCAATATTTCAACATTTCGAACTTTTTGAACTTCTATACAGCGATCCTAAGTGGTGGACTGCCCATTCATTGTGAGGTATTCAAGACTGGATCTGGGATTTAGCCCCTTGAGTGGCTTACATGCTGGTTTGCACAATTTAGGAGTACTTCTAATTGTGCCACTTTCTTTGTGAGTGTGATTTTAATATTTTTATATATTGTGATGTTTTTGTTAATAAATACTGCACTATGATATAATTTTCCTTTCTTTATCTCCTATATGTATTTATCGATCATCTGAGTGGTAAATATATTTCCACCTTTGTAATTGTTGAGTCCACCCATTGTACATAGCTACAGAATCTGATGGCGCTATATAAATTATATATTATATACACACACACACACAGTCAGTCTTTCGTAATTATAGGTAGAAAGAGGGGTGACAAATCGTGGCTTGGGGAGCATATTCTTTGCCAGGCCTATGACACAAAAAAGCTAAATACTTGTATCTTGTTTCTAGAATCAATTTACAGTCTTCCCTGGTGTCAACCCATTCAGAGGGCAGTGCTTGTTCCAACGCAATTGTGTTGCATTCTTTATGTATCAATCTTATTCACCATTTGACTGTGTTCCTTGCTCTAGTCTTTTTGCTGATCCTGAGCCACCTCCGTTGTCTTTTGGAACATCTACAACTGATACTGGGCAGTCTTAAAGAGACACTATAGTCACCAGAACAACTGCAGCTTATTGTATTTGTTTTGGTGAGTAGAATCATTACCTTCAGGCTTTTTGCAGAAAACACGGTCTTTTCAGAGAAAATGCAGTGTTTACATTACGGGGATATCTCCACTGGCCACTCATCAGATGGCTACTTCCTGGGGAAGTGCTGCACAGAGTCACTAACATTCAGTGTCTTCACTGAACTTTCCTCAAAGAGATGAATTGATTCAATGCATCTCTATGAAGAGATGCTGATTGGCCAGGGCCGTGTTGGCTCTGCCCCTGATCTGCCTTCTTGACATTCTTAGACAATCCTATCGGAAAGCATTGTGATTGTCTTAGAAGCGGTTTTGGCATGCACACCATATCTAAATATTTCAGCTAGGGTCACATAGTATTCAGTGGTTCTGTCTACAGGAACGTGCAGTTGCCCAGCAGTTATTAGTTCGATCCTCAACAACACTGATGAATATGTAGATATGAAGATGGTTTATAAAGGGATGTATTAAATTTTGTTTAGCTCCAGAGTGTGATTCATTTTGTCATTTTTTTTATTCTGCTAAACAAAGTATTAACTTTGTTAAGAAAAAAAATAAAAATAAATAAAAGTTGTCAAAAAGTGAAGTATACCTTAGTCTGTTTGGTGTTGGTTTAAACCCGGTTATTCCACAGAAGCTTGATGGCAAACGAATACTTCCACCAATGTCCGTGCCAAATCCCAATATGGACCCTCCTCCTCCAATCAGTGCTCCCTCACCACCCGTAGAGCCAGAGGAGCCCTTCGATTGGTTGTGTGGGTTGCAGGTGAACCCATATATTGGGTTGCTGCTCTCATAGCTGTTTGAAGAATATTATGTTAGTAGTAAAAGGAAAATAAAGAGTTGTCAAAGTAATGCAACGTGAAATAAAGTTCACTCCAAAAATGCAACTTTACGGTTTCTCAAAGTCTTACACCAAGCTGGAATGCCCTAATCCAAATCAAATTGTTTTCATAGAGGATAAGTCTAAAGTATAGATTGTACAGGAATAAGGTTATAAATCTACATTTCGCTGAAAGCTGGTCAAGGTCAGCCATCACTGCCATAGAGCAGAAATGTAGTTTTACCACTTGCCTACAGTGAATGTTGTATGATGTTTTTTTCAACACGACCTTAGATCTGACTAAGTTCTGTCATTTACATTGGAGTCCACAAAATCTGGATGCCAGCGATTGAATATAACCTGTAACTGTCTGTTAAGTTAAAGCATCTGAGCAGCAATATATATTCCTGATAAAATGCAGACTTTCTGCTCTGCACATACGGAACAGTCAAAGCCCCAATATTGCATTCACCTTATTAAAGTCTGTGGTACATTAGTCTTGGCAAAGACAATCGCTCCTTGTTTCTTCAAAACTTTAACAATGACACTGTCCTCATTCTCAAGCTCATCGATGTATTGCGCCAGGCCGCATGTGGAGGGATGTCCCTGGAAATCCACAGAAAAGGTCGAATTAGCGAGAATATATTGCCTTTTCCCCTCTGTTTAATTGTTTCCCCAGTGCATTGTCTCACTGTTCCAGGTACACTCCCAGACCAGTTAAAATAAGCTGCCACGTCACTCCGTTAAATCTCCCATGTGGTCCCCAGACCTGGTTAAAGTCTGTCCCCACCCTTCCTTGTAATCACAGTGTTTCAATCCACATTACGTGTAATGTCATTAAGTTTTGTAATGTAATTGTTTGCAGTCCCAAGTCCATACTGCTATTGGTTGACTTGGGCTCACTGTACTGTTTCGGTGGGGTTTGCGGTGGAGGATCTGAAGGGGAAATTTGTGTGCCACTGTAACCCTAGTGTACGTATAAGTAGATGTGCCATTTTTAATAAAGCTCAGGTTTTTCACCCTAAGGTATATCTCAGCTAGTATTTGGTGGGAAGGGGTGATATGGTTATAATTACTGCGTTATAGGAGAGAGAAAGTCTCTAGATCTATAGTCAGTGCAGCCTGGTCTTGGGAAGAGGTCCCCAAGTCAAACTACAATAACTGGGCCTGAAGCTCTCCATTAGTTCCCGGTGGCAGAAAAATAGCGGAGTTGGTGGAGGTACTGTCCAAGTACAGGAGCTCCGTAACAGACAGACATACAGACTTTGTTAATAATGCAAGTTTAAATGTTCTCCTAAAACAATGTTTAGTGTTAAAACATCACAGAGGAAATTGCATCAAGCTAGCCTACTTGGAAAAATGACTACAAATAAAATGTAAAAAGAGTGTGGAATAAGAAGATATTTCTTCTGTGAGTGATGTAGAACTATATAGTTAGATGGGGATTTGGAGAGATCCAGGGCCGGATTAACATAGGGGCTGATGGAGATGCAGCTCCAGGCCCAGGCCCATGGAATAGGCCCATTAAAAAAATTGTACTTTATTTTTTTTTTTTTTTTTACACACTACTCTTGGGTTTGCCACCTGACTGGTATTTTACCGGTATTTGAGGCTGCCTGACCGTGCCGGTATTACAGTATTACCGGTAATACAAATGCAGGTATTTTTCTCAGTATAAACGGAGATTACTCTGCAATACCAGCACCAGCCAGTAGGGGTTACTGTGTGTGGAGAGAATCAGGGATAGGAAGTTACAGCATATCCCCCCCCACCTCTCTCTAATCCATGGGGGAGCCCCATGCCCCACTTTTTGGGCATGTTCGCCCCTTTTGGCAGTTCTGGTCATGTGATTGGCATCCGTGGCCCACCCTTTTACCCTGCCCATTGACTTCCTGCTTCACTGCTGTTAGGGGGTGTGACGAGACCAATCTCGCCACTGTGCATTGGAGGAGCCTGATTGCCTGCCTTCTGCCTTTTGACTATGGACCGGCATTTAAATACTTTATTTTCCTATGCAGAAAGGTCTATTCATGTTTTTTGCTCTGGCGTTCGGTAGATTCTCGGATTTACTGAATGAACTCATATAACCCAGATAGCTATGCAATGGAGCCTATTCATGTAATAAAAGACTTTGGCTCCATGGCAATTGAACTGTATGTGTGTGTGGTCTGAGCGCCATTCAGCATTAATGTGCGCTCAGACCTAAGCTATCTGGGCATATGTTGCATGTCTGTATTTTATGTCATAAATGTAACCTTGTGTATTTTATTGTATTTTACTGTCTTTTTACTGCCATGTGTTTAATGGAGTTTTGCCTCTGTCCTTGGAGATAATTGGATTACTTCCCAATTATCTCCAGGATAGAAGACTCTGTGGAACTGGTTTTGGGCAGAAAAGCCATGCTTCATTTGGTCACAAAGGACTACGATCTATCTTTTGAACCACTGGACCAATTTGTATGATTGTGACGTATGTTTGTATTTGGAGCATGCTGATTCTGAAAATGTTAGTTTTATGTGAATGGGATGCATACTTTTAAAGTTATGAATAATGTTGAAAACTGTATTTCTCTGGCTGTGATAATTACATTACCCATTGTGTGGCAGAGGGGAGAATTTTGTGTGGGAGTGTCTGAGTGTATTGTATGTGTTTATTGGTTGTTTTCCAAAACCCTGTGGGTGGTACTAATGTGTAAGAAGGTGTATATAAGAACAATAAAACCACAGCTCTGTCTGTTCCTGCTTGACCCTCAAAACGGAGCCTTGTCTCGTTCTTGGGGGGATTTATTGTATGCTGTTCCAGTTTGACTGCTCGGAGTGTAAACCTATTCATATGTTTCTTTTCTATTCGGCTGTTTACAGCATTCGTATGTTTGAGAGCATTCATATGCTTCTCCGGTTCGTCTACAGTAGCTGCCTGTGTCTCTGGAAGGGGAAGATCTACTAAACGGCGGTTTAACCCCTTTTATGCCTGGTGGTGCCATTACAGGGGGTATGGATGTACATGAAAGATGAAAGCATAAATTAGAGACAGATTAACACAGAGTATGTGTTTTCTTATAGCTGAATCCTATGATTTCCTCCAGCACCACTTCCGCCAGATACATGATGCTTGGGAGGTATGATTGTTTTAGTGTTTTTGGTCGATAAGATTCTGTAATTAGGCCCCTAATAATTGTCAGCTCCAGGCCCACTGGGCTCTTAATCTGGCCCTGGAGAGATCATTCCACCAGACTCCTTTCAGGCTGTTCCCATGCTTGCTCACAATATAACACCAGCTTGGAGAGTCATTACAAACTGCAGATTGTCCGTATTTGGGCAGCTCTGGGAATTGTGTAAATTCCCGAAGTATGAGATAGAAATAAAAAAATAAATATAAGAGATATGATTGACTGATGGCTAGGGGGCAGTCACTAAATGTTTTTTATTCACAGATCAAGTGAGAATTAACCAGTAGAAAAAGGCAAAGAAGTAAAATCTATATTTAAATATTTAACATAAAAATATTAGATTTTTTTTCTTACGATTTCTTCTGTTTTTTCCCCTTCTATTGGTTACTTTCTCACTTGATCTGTGAACCCAATGGTGGAAAAATGAAAATGTATTTTGCAGAACACAGATTGCCCTATTTTAATTAGATTTTCAGATCTTTTGGAAATGAAGTTTGGATGAGCCAAAATTTGTCAGTCCCAAAGTTGTTTTTTTGGAGAAATTAGTTTCACTCAAAAGAAAAAGGTTCCCCACTCTGCACAAGTCTGGATGTTACCGTGTATGTGTGTCAAACATTTCTATTTTCCTAACCAAACTTTAGATTTACATCTAAAAGGCAAAACATGTATTCAATGCCTCCAACAGCACTTCAAGCTGTAGTATCAAAATACAATTAGTTATCCACAATCATACCTTATAACCAATGTGTTCTTTTATAGAGATGGGCACACCATACAATGGACCTTTTGTTTTTATCTTTTTCAACTCCTCGATTTGAGCTTCACAATCGGTGAGAAAAACAGTCACGCAGTTGAGATCTTTGTCCAATTCTAGAGCCTATAGGAGAGAATGCAAGAAACGGCTATCAGACTATATTATCTTATGGTAACGTTGGCTTCTGGAAGCATTACTAGACGTTCCATCTGGCTAACACTATGCTTTCTAAGATGAACACATTTTAGCTGGCATCAGCACTCCTCCTTCTAAATCTCTCTAGTCAAATGGAACAACTGTCAAAGATAGAGTTAAATCATTTGCCTGTGTTGTGGCTTTTCTGTACAGGGACACCCAGGTCACTAATTTGTTTTGCAGTTAACCCTTCCAATCCCATTGTTGGAGACAATGGCGTACACACAATCCATGGGGCCCCGGTGCGAATCCGATCCCCATCGGTGCTGGATTAAGGTTTTTAACCCCTTCATCCCTACAGGAGAGGGTCCGCGAGAGGCGGGACCTTTAAAGGACCACTCTAGTGTCATACCAACATTTATTCCTAACACTAATGTCCTAGGGTGGGTGTATAGATCCCCAGCACCCCCCTCCCCCTTTAGATTGCAGTCATAAGGTGATTTTACTCACTGCTTCTCCCTTGCCAGTGTTGACAGGGCTGGCCCCGCCTCCAGAGCTATTCAATCATGATAATCTCAGCCAATCCAATGCTTCCTATAGAAAAGCATTGGGAGGCTATAGTGCATGTGCAGCAAAACCGCATCTCCCCGTAGAGATGCATTGAATTAATGTATCTCTTTGGAGAGCATTTAAAATTAATAAATGTATCTCTCTGGAGAGCGTTTAAAATTAATAAATGTATCTCTCTGGAGAGCGTTTAAAATCTCCATGTGGAGCACTGAGATTGGAAGCGCCTGTGGTGGCCCTCTGAGTCACCGTCACTAGACGTGCTGCTAGGCACTAATTTAAACACTGCTTTTTCTATGAAAACCCTGCAGGGACATGCACCATAACCACTACATTAATCTGCAGTGGTTCTGATGGCTAAAAATGTCCCTTTAAGACCAAACTAGCCAAAATTTAATCATTGCCAAGTTAGAGAATGTTTCCAGTTCACCTTTTATGCCCTTAAAGTCTCATTTTAGTGGATAAACCGATTAGTGGGGACACAGGAAGCAGGAGGAGTCAATCTTAGAATGTTCAAGAAAACACTGCACCTTGTTAACATAGGAGTACAGAACGCTTTCCACAGGAACAGATCCATCTTGCAGTTCCTTTACAAGTTCAGGCAAAGACATGTTTAGAATTCTTCTACAATCTGCTCCGGAACCCTATTAAAAAAAAAAAAAACACACATTATGTAAGTGCAATCATTGCTTGTAGAACAATGTTTATTTCAGAACTTGCTAAGCATCTATAACCTCCTGCTTCCAAATAAGTATTTTCCAGCTTGTACCATTGCTCACAGCACAGACACGTTTAAATTATTATTATTTATTTTTCATTGTCGTGCGCCGTGTATCCCTATAAAGCTTGTTGTGATTTGCACGGATTTCCCATCTTATTTACTCTGTGTTTTGATTACAGGCAGTAATGTCTTTCCTCTAAATATTACAGATTTTTATGTTCAAAAGGTTTCATCATTGATACAGGCGTATTAAAGTGACACTTAAGGCACCAAAACAACTGCAAATGCCTTTCCAGCCACCATTAATTGGCTGAGGTCAGCTGACCACGCTCTGCCACTAACTGGCACGCTGTGCATGAACATTTTCACACAGTGGTTGAGAGAGAGAGAGAAACAGAAGAACTGGTTCTAAATCAGCCACATACCACAGAACCACAGAGAAGCCACCAAACTGTCCAAAGGTACAGACACAGGGGGTAACTGAAACTATGTAGCACATGACTTGTGTGTATATGTTCATACATCCCAGCATTCAGACACCTACACAATACACCCCTGCAGTCAAATGTCAATATTGCACACCTGCATCCCAGTGCCAACACTACATGCAAACACATAACTGCATTCAAATGTTAACAGTGTACATTCACACACAAATACAACATACAACATACAAAAAACAATCTTACATTCAAACACTGCAAGGGTGGGAAATGATAGATCCCCAGCTGGCATATCATGGTGGGAGTTGCATGACATCGGAGGATCTACCTTTTTCCCCCCACCACAATGCTTTTGGTATATACTATACAAGTAATGCCAAGCCTCCATAGCAAGCCAGTAACCAACCTCATGCTGATTATTTGCATTAGCAATGAAACATCTGTCCATGAGTGGTTCACTGGCTTTGCTCCTCTTCCTGAGTTGTGTTTCAAAGCTGTTGTATACTGCAGACACATACTCCAATGAATCCATGTATAATGTGGAATTGATGCAAAAATGTGGTTCTTTGTTGAGCTCATTTGCATATACCTACCCAGAATCCTCTGCAATAGTGAGAGCACTGTTAAAGTGAGATTTCTGTGGGAAAAGAAAGTATTATGGCTTGACGTGTATGTGTGTGTACACACACACACACACACACACACACATATACATATATACCCCAGGTATGATCAAGCTTATTTTAGATCTAGTATATCATTATTATTTTTATTTTATTTTTTATTTTATTTTTTTAGTTCTTAGCCTTTAATTCAGACAGCAGCTTTCAAAATGTATGATTAGAGCAATAAATGTTTATTACAGGGAAGTTGGGAATATTTATGGGGTGGTGTCCCCATACCAGTAAGTGTGGCTGCAGTAGAAAGGAGAAGTGTCACCACACCTGCCATGCAAATTATTGGGTGTTACACCAAAGCCTGAGGCAAATACTGTGCTCTATGTTTTTGTTTTTTTTGTTTTTAATTTTTAGTTCTTTATTTTTGTTTGTGCATGAATTAACAATCTGGCTTACTACTCCACAATAGCTGTAGGAAGCCTTTCAATAATAGAACATAACATGGCATGAAAAATACTGTGTACAATTTACGGTGTAAGTCATTTCAGGTGTGAGATTTTGTCAAGACAGTATAGGGTACAAGCTTTTCTAATCGTCTATGACAGTAGTATGTGTTGAAGATCGTGCTGAAATCACATTCTAAACTGAGTAACATTTCTTAGGTTAGGTCCCTGGATGTCTGATTAAGATGATCAAGAGACCCAGGCTGGTCATTTGCGATAGATATCTAAGATGAGAGACAGAACTGCAGAATCCCTATTAGCATGTATCAAGGATACAGTTACGCCTCGTAAACCTAGTGGTCTAACCAACCAGAGTATCCAGGCTAGAAACAGGCTTTCATCTGTGCACTGTACATTTAAGCGCTGTATGAATATTTTGGTCAAACTTATATGTTGTTGTATAGTCTGTGTGCCTTGTTAACTTTGCGGTATGGTCATCAGGTTACTTTTTTCAGTAGTCTAGATACAGGTGCCCCTATCTTTTTTTTTTTTTTGGTTCGCTGCTGTGATGAGGTGGATTAGATGTGTTTTTTCGTGTTTTTGCATTCCCGAGGGTGGGAGGAGAAATAAGTACGTGTCTGGGTGTAACAGAACGTTTTTCCGGAGAATCTGGTATATCACACCCGAGATTAGCGTCCAGTATTTGCGGATCTCTGAGCATGTCCACCATATATGTGTAGTTGTACTGTTGGTTTGCTGGCATCTCCAGCATCGATCTGCTGTTGTGGGGAAGAGATGGTGTAGCTTCGATGGTGTGTAGTGCCATCTGGCTATCCTTTTATAGTTGCTTTCCTGAGCTATAGTGTTTCTAGAGGATTTGTGTATTTGTCTGAAGATCTTTTTCCATTTATTTCTGGATATCTCCAGCTTTAGTTCCCTTTCCCATGTTGTGGTAAACGTTGGTAATTGGTGAGTGTGTGTTGCTTGGATAGTAGTGTACTATAGTGATTTGTGTTTCTTTTTTAGATCCTGGTTGGAGCAGTGTTGTTCGAATGCTGTTTGTGTTCGTTTTTTTCCCTGTGTTAGTGGTCCTGAATGTATGAAGTGTGTTAGTTGGTTGTATTGGAGCTTTTGTATTGCATTTGGTGATTCAATGAGGTTCTGTAGTGGTTTGACCTGTTGTTCCCCAGTCTCGTCTAGTAAGTCTCCCAGCGAAAGGTAAGCTTTTGTTTGGAAGGGTTTCAGCACCTTGCCGTCTACCCCTGGTTGGAAGAGCGGATTATGTGAGATTGGGTAGAGTGGGGATGGGTGGGGTGATATTTGTGTGTTTGGTTTGAGGGTCGCCCAAGTGCGCAAGGTGGGAGTGATTGTTGGGTGTGGGCCTTTTATCAGTAGGGTTTGTCCCGTTTTGTGCCATGGGATCGTGTACATGGGTGCTCTGAAGAACTTGTTCTCTATGGTCACCCATTGTTTTGTGGTGTGGGTACATGACCAATCATATATTATAGTCAGGTGAACTGCTTTATAGTATCTGTCTATATCAGATAGGCCGAGGCCTCCTTCTTCTTTCGGTTTTGTGAGGAGTGTGTATGCTAGTCGAGGGCTTTTGTGAGACCAGATGAAGGTCGTGAATATTTTGCGCACCGCGCTGAACCATGTCTTCGGTATTGTTATGGGAAGTACTTGTAGCATATATAAGATCCTGGGTAGGACATTCATTTTAAGAATGTTCAGCCTGCAATGCCATCCACATTGGGGTTTATTCCAGGCTGTAAGATCCGAGTGAATGGTTTTTAGTAGGTTTGGGAAGTTGCTTTCAAATAGGTGTGACGTATCCCTGGTGATGTGTATTCCTAAGTATTTTATGTTGTGTGGGGCCCACGCAAATAGGTAATCGCGTTTCAATGTTGTTGTGGTGTGTGCATGCATGTGGATTGGGAGGATTTCGCATTTACTGAGATTTGCTTTGAAGTTGGATATTTTACTATAGGTGTTCATTTCTTCCATTAGGTGTGGGAGTGAGGCTAGCGGGTTTGAGATTGAGAAAAGCATATCGTCCGCAAATGCGGCTATTTTGTGTTCGTGTTTTCCCACCTGTATGCCTTTGATGTTGGCGTTGTCTCGGATTCCCTGAAGGAATGGCTCTAGGATAATTACAAAGAGGAGGGGGGAGAGAGGACATCCCTGCCTCGTACCGTTCGATATTGGCACGCAATCAGAGAGTTGTCCGTTAATTCTAATGTTGGCTGTGGGGTCCGAAGCCTAGGGATTGGAGCGTGTATATCATTAAGGCCCAGTCTACTCTGTCGAAGGCTTTTTCAGCGTCTATGGACAGGAGTAGACTGGGGTCCTTCGTTCATGTGGCATGATGTACCAGGTTTATAATTTTTGTAGTATTATTTTTTGCTTCTCTACCTGGTACGAAGCCCGATTGGTCCGCGTGTATTATCCCTGGCAGGAGGGGGTGAAGCCTGTTGGCCAAGATTTTTGTAAAGAGTTTGAGATCTACGTTTATCAAGGAAATCGGCCTATAGCTACTGCACTGGGATGGGTCTTTGCCTGGTTTCAGGATAAGTGTAATTGTGGCGTTTAGTGCCTGTGGGGGGAGTGCGTTACCGTGGAGGAGGGAGTTGAATGATTTTGTGAAATGTGGGATGAGGGTTGTGGCATAGGTTTTATAATATTTTGTTGTGAACCCGTCTGGACCTGGGCTTTTCCCGACTGGGAGGTTTTTAATAGCATGGCTACATTCCTCTACTGTGATTGGGTGTTCTAAGGTTTCGCTCAGATTGTTTGGTAATGTGGTGTGTATTCTGTTTGTAAGGAAGCTTTGGATATCGTGGGTCGATGTGGGAGTCTGTCTTAGGTTGTATAAGGAGTGGTAGTATTCTTGAAAAGCTGTGGAGATGTCTGTTACTAAGTGGGAGACGTTCCCTTTATTGTCCCTTAAGGAAGGTATGAAAGTGTTTTCTCTTTGTTTTTTAAGTGCGTTGGCCAGCAAGCGCCTGCTCTTCCCTCCCTGTGCGTAATATAGGCTTTGTGTCTTTGCTATAGCATACTTTGTGCGTACGTTTAAAATGGTGTTGAGTTCTGTTCGTTTCTCTAAGAGTTTTTTGTAGTTTGATAGTGTGTTGTCCTGGGTATGAACTTCTTCCAACTCTCTAATTTCTTTGGTTAGTCATGTAACTTGTGCCTCGCGTAGTTTTTTGTGTCGGGAGGCTATTTGTATGATTGTTCCTCTAATAGAACTTTTATGGGCTTCCAATATAATTGGGTATGGTGTGTCTGCCTTGGTGTTTGTTTCAAAGTATTGAAGTAAGTTTTCTTCGATTTGGGTTTGTATTACTTGGTCGTTTAATAGATTGTCGTTTAGCTTCCATTGTGTTCTAGTGGGGTGTAGGGTAGGGATTGTTATTGTCATTGAAGGTGGGGCGTGGTCTGACCATGTTATTGGGGCATATTCACAAGTTTTGATGAGGTTCAGGAATCTATGTGGGGTAAATATCATGTCTATTCTAGAGTATGTTTTTGATGAGTGTAAGTAAAATGAGTAACTTCTGCTGTTGGGGTGTGTGACTCGCCAGGTGTCATAGAGTTGGTGTGTGTCTAGAAGTTTTTGTATCTGGTTCCTTGTTGAAGCCTGATATGTTTGGGCCTGAGAAGTGGTGTCTAGCGTCCCATCTAGTGAAACATTAAAGTCCCCTCCCAGAATTAGCAGTCCCTCTGTGAATATTTCCAGTCTGTGGAGTATTTGCGTAGGGTGGGGTTTTTTTTCCTGTTTGGGAGGTAGATATTGGTGAGGATTGTGATGGTGTTCCCTATTTGCCCTTTAAGGAAGATGAACCTGCCTCCCTCATCTGAGTAATGGTCTTTGTATGTAAAGGGTTGTGAAGAGAGAAGGATCGCAACCCCTCTTGATTTTGAGCCTCCATAGTTGCTAAAGAAGCTTTTGGTGTAGAATTTTGATCTGAGAGTGGGGGCTGTATCTTTGCGGAAGTGCGTTTCTTGTATATATATTATCTCTGTTTTCTGCCTGTGATAGTCTGTGAGTGCCTTGTGGCGTTTCTCGGGCGTATTGAGGCCTTTGGCGTTATGTGTTAAAATTTTCATGGTTGTCATGGTTTTGGTGGAGTATGTGTTATGTGGTGGAATGGATGTAGTCCCGGTGGGAGTTTTTGGTTTTCTAGTACAGACTGTTCCTGCTTGGTTTTGTATACCTTTTGTTCGACCCTTGGTTTAGCAATTTTACACAATCCTATACAATACACAGCTGTGAGTGGGTTAATCTCGCCAAATAGTGGCTATAACAATACTAATTAAACAATAAAAATTAAAACAATAATATCATATGAGCAAAGAGACCGTCAGTGTTTCCCTACTGGTTTTCTCTTGAGTTGTCGGTCAACTATATACAGTGGTTAAATACAATTGTGTATCTGATAAAGAAAGATTCCTGAATTCGGTGGGATGTCACTCTTTGGTGATTACTGGTGTCTGCCCCTGAGATGTCCCTGTATCTGCAGTGGGCTATGGTATAATGACACTGTGTTTTGTGTTGGGGTTGGCGCGGAAGTTTCTGTCTTTGTGTGTAGTGTCGAGATTGACAGTGTTTTAATGGTTATCTCGGTTACAGTCTATGTTATGTCGGTGTTGTTCGTTAACTGTTTGGATGGAGCTTGCAGGTGAGATCGCGTGTTTCGTTTGCAGGTTTAGAGGAGGATGTTTGTTTGAGATAGTTTGGATGTAGTGGTGAGTTGGGGAGGTTGTGGTGACCTGTGTGTTCTGTTTGTAATCCCAGATAGATTATAATTTTTTTTTTACATTTTTTTTTTTGCTGCTTCTGTGTGACTGATGATGGTTGTGTAGCAGGTTAAGATAGTTTTCTTTACGCCCATCGTGTGTAGGCCTTATGTCTTTAGGGTGTGGCCAAATTTTGGGTTGCATTTGTTTTGTGTGCCTGTGTCCAGTTCTTTTGCTTATCAGGTGACCCCGATTTAATTTGTGTAGGTCTCGTGTGTTCCCTTTCAGTGTTGTTCAGGTGTGGCTAAATTTGTGACCTCTCTCAGTGTTGGTGTTGTCACCTTCTGAGTACCTGTGCAGTTGTCCTGGTATTGAGTTACAATATGCATGTCTTTTTATCAAACATGAAGACAGTACCAAAATATACGACCTGTACATGGGGTCATCCTTTTTTTTTTTCTTGTCCCAGGTCCTGCAATGTTCTTCAGCTTGAATGTCCAAGTCTGTATGTATTAACAGTGTTAGTGGCTTTGCCTGCCCCAGTTATTGTACGTCCCCTGGTAGTTTTCTCTGGTTTGCTCTGTAATGTCCTTCTGGGGTTTTTTGTGAGGCTTTTACGTGGGTGATGAGTGTTGCGGTCATCTTGTTTAGTTTTGTCGTTTTTTGTATTGTGTGTTCTGTCCTGTCCATCTGGGATTTTCTTTGGTAAGTCCCTTATCTGTCCGTGTGTCCTCTGGTTCGCCTGTCATCCCTCTGGGGTATGCCGTTCTGTCCTACTCTTTGTCTCTTCGATGGTGTACGCCATTTTTGGCCATATGCTTGGGTATCCATCTTGGTAGGTGGAGATTGTGTAGGTCGATCCTTTTATGCCAACAATGAGGGCAAAGGGGAAGCCCCACCTGTAGTGTATGCTCCGTGCTCTTAGTTGATCTGTGATCGGCCGTAGTGCCCGTCTTGCCTGGAGGGTATGCCAAGATAAATCCGGGTAAATCTGGATTTCGTGTCCATGGTATAATAGGGGTGAGGAGGTGTCCCTTAGTGCCCGCAGGATGTCCTCTTTTAGGGTAAAGTAATGAATGCGACATATCACGTCACGCGGAGTTTCGCCTGTGCCATTTTTGGGTCGTAGAGACCTATGTGCCCTGTCCAGTAACACTGGAGAATCTGGAGAACGGTTTAGTATGAGGTTGAATAGGGTGGTTAGCTGTTCTTTTAAATTTTCTTTTTCAGCTTCTGGTAACCCCCTAATGCGCAGGTTATTCCTCCTACCCCTATTATCAATATCATCAAGTGCTCTCTGGAGCATGGTTAAATGCCTTTCCTGTGTGGTGAGTGCATTGGTGATATCTTGTATTTGTGTCTGACATGTGCCCCTGTCGTCTTCCAGGTCTTGCACCCGTCTGCCTACCTGCTCAATTTCAGAGCTCAGGCCCTCCATTTTGAGTTGGAAGGTAGTTTCCAGCTTTCCTAGCATTTGTTCTAGATCCAGTCTTGATGGTAGGTTTTTGAGGATGTCTTTTATGTCCACATCCACAGAAGCAGACGAGGCTTCTGAATGTGCAAGACTCAGCGGTTCCGAGTCTGTGTGAGTCGCCGCCGGTGCCATGATGGAGTCTCCCGCGTCTGCCACGCAGTCGGCATAATCCTTGAAGAGGCGAGTGACCGAACTCGGTTTACCCGCTGGCAGTTTGCCTTGTGTTTGGTGAGGGGTTTGTTGCCTTTTATTGTTCCCCCTTGTGGGTTTGATCCTCCGTTTCGTTGCGGTCTCTGCCCGTTATGCTCGGAGCTGGTTTAATGTGCGGCCATTCGAGTCGGCTGCTAGCCACGCCCCCTGTTCATCATTATTTTGAACTGCTACATTTGTTAGATAGAACCCAGTTGTCAAGTGATCACCTATTTCATGAGGAGGACTGACTTTCACAAACATTTAGGGTAATAGAATTCTGTGGCCACTGGTTTTTGGAGGAGCCTGTCTGCCAGCCTCCTGCCCTGTGACTATGGCCCCTGTAATGAACTTTGGGTTACAGACTCTGGTTGTGCCTCTTGCACTTCTGACAGGAACAATTCGAACTTTCGTAACGGCACTTCGAACTTCCGAAGCCAAAATGGCATTTGAACACGGGGCGGCGGCCATCTTGTTTATGGAACTCAAATCTGACACTCAACGGCGCGAACACCGCTAAACTTGACCTTCCATGGATGTTCGGCTGTTCGAACAGCGTTCGGTAAAGAGAAACTCATGAACAAGAGACATATACTGACTTTATCCATGAACGGCGACGTTCATTATTTCGAACTGTACTTTAATTCCCCGAAGTAGACCGGTCGCACGGCCTGACTCTCTGGAACAGTTTTCGGCATGGGACCAGGCGTGCGGTCAGTCAAAATATGACTTCAATAGAATTCTTGAACCCCTTAACTGATCTGGGATTAACATTTATGGGGATATATGTGTTTTTGGGGTACTTTTGGGGTTTTGTAAAATATGTGTTTTGCCTGGAGAGAATTGAATTGACTCCAGTACAGTATCTGACTCCATTATCTCCCATGCACAGGGGAGGGATTGTATGTTTGTTATTGGACGATCATGCATTTAATCACTATTCTTATTGGTCTGTGTCTTTGTGTTGGAGTCCCCAACAAGGTCCATGTTAATGTACCCCTTGCATGGGGATTGTCATAAAAAGGCCACTGTGGCACCATTAAAATGGAGTTCCTGCTTACCCTCAACATAGAGTCATCTCATGTGTGGGGGAAACTGCTGTATCTACCCTGGGGATTGCTATAGCTCTATAACTGGGATTATAATCATTAGCTCTTTTAAAGAGGTTTTCCTGCTACGCTCTCTGGAGTAGAAGAGGTCTGCAGCTGGATCCTGGTCCTGGGTCCAGGGTGTGTGTAAGACGGCGAGTTCCCAGCCAAGCTGTAACGCTGGATGTGAGGACTACAGTGCTGATCGTGTCGGGTGGAATGCTTGAAGTCCTCAGTGAGCACTAGGAGCATTGATTGGCAGAGGCACCCGGGCGGGGTGCCAGGTGGTCTGTCACAATTTCCATTAGATCAGGAAAGATCATAAAAGGTTTATTTTTAAGATCTAGCCTGAATCCAGAGATAGTGATCAATTTTTTGGAGGCCTGGAATCCCCTCACAACTAAAAAAAAAAAAAAGCGGTTTGATAGAAATTTGTTAGATCAGGTATGCACAGTTATTTAAATCTGGCCCAATTTCAGTTCATGGGGAAGGGTGGGGGTGTTTTCAGAACAAATAATCTCCCAAACTAAAATTTATCTTTATTAGTTGGTATTTTTTTGGGACAACTGTTACATATAACCAATTGTTTGTTTGTTTTTTGTTTGTTTTTTAAAAGAGTGGGGCTAACCCATCCTGAGTCGCCACCAAAAAAATAAAATAATTAAATAATGCAATAAAAAAAACAAAAAAAACTAGCGGTTCATAACTGATCTAGAGAGGATCTGACAAACTGATTAAACGTTTTAATATTGTAGTTGAATTTGTCTTGCATGTTCGACCTAAAGCGATTTATCCTATTTTATGGTGGTGTTTTTGTTTTAAAAGTTTTACTTATTGAATGGAAAATCCAATAAGTACGATGACAATAAACAAAATAAGAAATGACATGTTAAAGAGCAGTGGGCTGGAATCTTACCAATCCAAACGTCATAGCAAAGTAACAAAGTAATGATCTCTAGTGGTTTCATTTCATATGGATATATTAGAGTGGTTTCTAATGGGTCTTCGTCTACTACTCTAGCAAATCCCACCAAATGTTCTTGAAGTGTCAGGATATACCAGAATTTAGTCAATATCCCATCATCTCAGCACTTTTGGGCATTGCCATTATTCATCCTTGAGCGATAGGAAAAGGATTTTTCATGGTCAGTTTTGACACTTTGTTGCACCTTCCAAACAAAGTATCTTGAACCTTTATGGCTGGGAACTAAAGTGAGAATTACAGGTAATGCAACATGAATTTCAAAAGTTGGTTCAACATAGCGGAATATATATATATATATAAAAAAAAAATAAAAACTCTCCAAATCATTTGTTTTCAGTTTGGCTATTTTGCATTTGAAATGCACTTTGTTTTCCAGTGAATAACTGTTTATTCTGGCCTTACCAATAATTTTCATTAGAAGCATGGACCGTATCCCACAAGCCCCTGGCACGCTGATGTTTAGGAGATATTTTGACAGTTTCAGTCATACAGGTATACAATAGAAGAAGCCACTGTGCAGCTCATCTTGAGCTTTGCAGATTGGCCCCACAAATATTGGCTCCCTTTTCGTCTGCTGTATATTATGTGTTTTAGGAGTTTTCTTGTACTATGGGAGCTAATTGTATTGGCGTGTGAGTGTGTATGAAAGGTAAAACAAATTATGGGCTTGTTAGTGACTTAAATGGTTTTGTTTGATGACCCCCTGTTGCGTTTACTCCTATATAAACCTGAGGTTCACCCTTCACCAAGTCTCTGCTAGTGTTTAGGTGAGACCGCTATACACAGGCCCGGACTGGCCATCGGCCGAGACAGACAGGGGAGATCAAGGGATCTTCCAGCCGGCCTCTTTAGGGCTGGTACTGCCTGACCTCTGGCCCATAGAGGGAGCTCTGTGCAGTGGGAAGATCACAGAGGTCTCTCACCAGCCTGCAACTAGCAGAGCGCAGGCCATGACCAGATGTTTCTTCCACTGGACCATCAGGGAAAAAAATTCCTCCCCAGCATCCTCTCCTGCCAAGGATCAAGATAAAGAAGAGGGGTGGTGGAGTAAACTGCAGGTTTTTTTTTTTGTTTTTTTTAATAATGAATTGGAAGTTATTTTTATGCCCAATGCCCCCCTCTCAACCAGCAGGCCCTGCCCCCCTCCTCACACAGCAGCCCTATGTCCCCTCTCACATCCTGCATCTCCGGTCTTCCCCTCTCACCCTGCAACCCCATATCCTCTCTCATACCCAGTCTCACCCAGCAGCCCCTGTCCCCACCACGAAGCCCCTGTCTCCCCCTCTCACTCAGCAATCCCATGTCCCCTCTTATATCCTGCATCAACTGTCTCCCCCAGCAGCCCCCATCTCCACCTCTTACCCAGCAGCCCCATTACCATGCACCCCCTGTCTTCCCCTCTACTCCACTGTTTTGTTTACCTTAATTGGTGGACTATGGAATAATATATTTACAGTTTGTTTGTAGTCTGTTGAAATCCATGCCATATATTATATTGTTTAGTATTATACACTGTGTATTATGGATCCAATGAGGACAGATGTGTGGTATTATGTGCACTTTTGATTGTTTTCAGTTTTGGTTATTTGAGGTTTGTACCTCTTGATTCATGTAAGAATATATCCCATATATTTGCATGTACATAATATTTTTGTGATGTACTACAGGAGATTTAGGATGTACTGGCCAATAGATAGTATATACAATTAACCGTTACGCATTAGTACCAATTTCCTTTGACTTATATCAAGTTTGGCCACTACGTTTTCCTGTAGTTGCTCCATGTTACCGGAACACGTGATCACATCTGCACGTAATTACGTCATTTGACGCATGTTCGTAATGACGTCACTGACACCCAGAAGTATCCTCCGGTAATATACATCACTACATTAATGCAAAGTACCTCCCCATATGCAGCTCACCAGACTAAGCTGTATTTGTTTGCGTAAACAGGGTATATAAGTGGGATCATTGGCTTAAGAGCCAAAACCTCAGGGTTTTCATTTCTCCTGCTCAGTATACATTTTTTATAGGTGTATGTAATAATGAGCACTTTATTACTAGTGTGGTACTGGTACTATTCTATGCACTTTTTTCTGTCAATGTTACTTAATGTATTTCTTTCTTAATGCATGAATAAAAGTGTCAGGATTACAGAATGATCCAGCACGTAGAATTGTGTAACACCGAGGACTGATAGGTAACATATATCGGAACCAGTGTGTAGGTTAAGCGCTGTATATTTTAAAAGGGTAAAAAGTGATTCGAGAACAGGGATACAGGTATATATACCTTAAGTATTCTTTAAATCTGATCACAATGGTTAATATGTAGTTCCTATAAAACATAAACACAAAAACCAAAACATTGTGTGGACTGTAGCCAGGAAAAAAGAAAAAAGAAAAGGGGAACATTCCCACTCACAATTTTTAGAGCTAAAGGGTAATAGCTCAATAGTAACGATTTTGGGGTCAGTAAAGGCGACCCTCTCCCTTCTTTAATGGGAACTCTTCCTTCTCTTGTCTTCTATAATAAGTAAAGAGCACGTATACCGGACCTTAGAATGGCCGAACTAACGTACCAAAGAATAGTCAGGAATAGCCGAGGACAAGGGACACAGAAAGAGACACAACGATAAGGAAAAGCCAGGGGTCAGGGATGCCAGAAAACAGGGAAGTCAAAAGCAATGCCAAAAAGTAAAATAACCAGAAAAAACAGAATTAATAACGCGCTCTCAGACAACCACAAGGGATACCACGACATGGCACTGAGCAAGACGTTTGATTGGTTGTAACCGGCCTTTGACCCCAAAGGCAATTTACCAGGTTTCTATTTGCATGATTGCTGCTCAGCACAAATCCTCCTGTGGATTGATTGCTGCTTGGCACAACTTTTCCTGTCAGGACAGTAAATGCCATGAATCACATTTTTAAGTGCAGATAAATACGTGGCAAAACGTTTGTTATGTGCAAACCTTGGTGTGCCTATTGTGTGTGTGTGTGTATATATATATCTCCCCGGTGTGGGAACGTTTTTTTTGTTCCTTAAATACCACCCAGTACTTTTTAGACCACATTACTTCTCACCCACTTACAGCTTTTCTTATAATTATATATTCGGGCAGAGTCAGCACAAGTCAAACATAGCCCTGGCCAAATCAGCAGCTCCTCATTGAGGTGAATTGAATCAATGCATCTCTAATGAGGAAAGTTTAGTGTCTCCATGCAGAGGGTGGAGACCCTGAATGTCAGTCACACTGTGCAGCACTGCCCCAGGAAGCACCTCTAGTGACCATCTGAGGAGTGGCCTGTGGAGGTGTCCCTAGGCTGTAATGTATAAAAAAATGTATAAAGTGTTTGTTTGTGAATTATTATTATACTCACCTGAACAAATACATTAAGCTGTAGTTGTTCTGGCAACTATAGTGTCCCTTTAAGAAAATAACTTTCCGTATAGAGGTTTTTTTCCCCCCATTTTACAAAAACACCAGATTCAATGGAAATTAGCTCATTTATAAATTAACCTGGTTACACCTCCCCACCATCAGACAACCTGTCCTGATACTTAGTTTGGTTAGCTCAGTGGAGATAAACTCAAGAGGCAGCAACTGCTCAGAGCACATGCCTTGCAAAGACTTCTCATTGAGCTGCATTGGGAAGTCTGATTGGACAGACACAGAAATTCTGGGCGGAGTTAGAAGGCAACGGCTGCAGACAAGAGATCTGCAGCTATTGCAACCCATTTTTTTTTTTGCTTGTTAGATATAGCCTCTATGAAATAAGAATGCATGCATGTTTTCATTGGGCATAACTACCAAGCAGTGTTTATTTTTGTATTTGGAGAGTAGAGTGTCCCTATAAGCCTCAATGAGAACTCGCTGTTGGTGAATTGTCCCTTTTATAATGTCCTGGGAGTTAGTCATTTTTTGTTTGACTTTTTGCCCTTTGGATATTCTATAATAAATACGCCTTTATTCACTCTGTGGTTTTATCATCAACCAATTTTTTCTGTGCATTTTATCAATCCAGTTAAACATGAGAGCCCAAAAGGTCTTATATTGTGAGAACACTTCTAGACAGAATACAGCAGCATACACTGCAGTGTAAGTACTTCATTTTATTGTACCTTTAGAACAAAAAAAAAGTTATGCAAAAGTTCCTGGGATCTACTGTTTGTTAGTTAGAAATATACCACGCCTTATTTCATTCCTTGGACACATTCAAGCCACCAACTGGCTCCAATACATCTATATTTCTTTTCAAATCATTTTTATTGAAATATTTTGCAGAATTTACAAATAATAAAGAACAATATATTAGGGAAGGGAAAGGAAGGGTAAAACTGGGAAGTGGGGGATACATCTATATTTCTAAACCGAGTCTGTACTAAGGAGGGCAGCAGAGATGATTTTATTATAAAATGTTCAGTCTGTAATATAGAAGTACTGCTGTACCTGTTTCTTGAACTTTGTAACTTTTCCTTCCATGAGCCGCACACTTTTCGCTCTCCTTTCTCTCTCCTGTTTCACTTTCTTGAGAAATCTCCTCTTCTTGTTCCATTTTGGACCATAAATGGTGGCAACCAAGACGCATCCTACGGTAGCGAGGACTTTCCACTGCCAGTTATGCTCAGAAAGCACCTGCTTCCACTTGTCATGTAGAAGGCTGAGATCCATCCCCAACTGATACTTTTTGCTCCGAGTTGATGCTGAGTGTTCCAAGTTCTTAATATTTCTGGGAGGATCACCGTGTTATTTATTGGTGGGATAGAACCATCGACTCAACCTTGGGAATATAAAACAGGTGAGGTTTTAACATTCTGGATTCATGTTGAAACAAATTTTATAGCACAGTTATTGCTCAATGTAAAGATTAGCTTGCACAAAAACAGGAGTTTTACACATTACATAGACTATTATGCAATGCTTTAAAGTTGTTTAACCCCTTAGAAGGATTCAATGCTTTAATTTTGTCATATAAAAAAAATTAATACAATTTCGAAGTTTCTGATCATATAGGATCAATGGATTGATGCAGCTCTACAAATCGATAGCAGCCACACTGCAACTGCTTTCAGCTTAAAGGAACACTCCAGGCACCATAACAACTTCATTAAATTAAGTTGTTATGGTGCCAAGAGGTTCCTAAAGCTGGTGTTATGTCCGATTCAAACATACAAAATTAACACCTGAGCAGCAGCCATGACTATCTTACACATCAGGCTAATACATACAATAACAACCAAAGAAAAGAGTTACTTGCGCACTATCCCAAATCTATATGCACATTTAAATAAATGGAGGTTTTAAGGATCACTCCAATGGCCCTTAAATTCTAGGCTCACCTGCAAACCTCATAGGTGAGTCTTACACTAATAATTCGCCCTGCTGCTTTCAGCTCAAAGGCAAAATCTCTAATAAGACAAAGAGGGGTGCTTTTTCTAGTCTCCCTACACACTATGCAACTCTTAATAGGGAACACATGGGGTGTTTAGTAGCATTGTAATATGGCTGTGTGATGCAAATATGCAAAAATAAGCCGTGCGCTTAAACTCCCACTAATCCTGGGCGGCAGCAATGACTATAGTACACATCAGCCCCAATGAATACACAATAAAACCAAAGATAAAAGTTACTTGTGCACTATCACCACCACGTCAAGGCAAACCTTTTAGGGGAGTACTACACTAACAATTAACCTGCTGCTTCCAGCGTGAAGGTATTCTGAGTAAGTAAAGTTACTGTCACACTCCGCTTATAGTTAGGGGATTCACTGCAACACTGGGTACATTAAGGATTAAAATTAGGGTTATGAACTAAATTAGCCTCTCACTTCTTATTCTAACAATAAACCTAGAAGTAAGGTTAAAATTAACCCTGGACGTAATTATACATTTATGTTTTCCTATGTGTCAGTAATTTGTGAATAAAAAAAAAAAATGACTCCCTAATGCGAATCCTAATTTTAACTCTAACTTTAACCCTACATGTCCCAATGACACGAGGATCCTGAGGGAGGAGGAATTACGATGATTATCAATGTGTAAGGATAAACACATTCTAATAGGAAACTAAATCTGACAGAACACCAGCTTACCTTTACGAGTTAAAGTGTTCACGAGCTGTTTAAACCCAAAGGTTTCTCCCCAAGTTCTCTTTAAACACAGCTTGGTTTATAGTTTTGTGCAAATGACAGCAGACATGACTGCTGACCAGAATGCCCCCAACCACCCGTTGACCAATAAAGACACAATAACACTTGATATGGGTAAGGGCAACGGCCACAGCTTTATTAATAAATTCTTGCCAGCATCATAACTCTGTCAGCTGTTGGTTTGTTTCACCAACAGACAGCTCTATCCAATATGAACCACGAGTCCGGAGCAGCCTGCCCCAGCCATCAGCTCTCAGCAGGCTGCGACTCCCCAAGCCAGTTGGGCACTTTCTTCCATTTTAACTGCGCTGGCCAGGACTACCACGAGCTGTGACAAAACAAAGAAGAACCAACAGCACCCAACCTACAACACAAACATACATACTTGACACTGACTGGAGACTGGTTATTACCCTCCCCATTTACCCCTTCTTATGATGTCGGGTGGAAAACAGGGGAAAATCAAAAGGACCTGCCATGCGACCCCGCTGAACCTCGACGTCCAATTTGTCCTGGAGGACATCCTCCATACCCCTAACTGAGCGGAGGTTGTCCGCAAACTGGGGCGAGGAAGACTGAACAAACGGAATCCAGAAACCCCTCAAACAAGACCTGGGAATCGTTATGCCTAGGATACTGCACGAGCCACGGGCGCATCCTTACTATGTCCACCAGCGTCCTCTCCTCTTGGAACGTTTTTAACCTTTACCGATGAGCGGCTTGCCCTTTCTCAAGCAGAGCATCACCGAATGCGCTCCTCCGCAATGGACACATTCATGCCGGATCCTGCAGGAGCTGTACCACCTGCACTGGCTCTCGTTAAAGAGCCAACACACGCCTTTTTTGTGACCTGCCGACGAGCTGGAGCCTCCTCCAGCAGGCACGGGAAAGTGGGGCGGTCTACTAGGGGTCATGATTAACAGCCACAAGCTGCCGTCCTGGACACCAGGAAATCCATTCCAGGGCACGCTGCCATCTTTTGGCGGAACTGCTGGTCATAACAATACCAGCATTGCCTTCCGGCAAAACAGGAAATTATGTCAATGAGGCGGCGGCGCCTGATTGACGTCATTTCATGCTGTAACAGTACGTAAGTCAGTGCTCCCTCGCAGCCCTCCATCCCACGCACGCACCAGTGCCACCTTTACAACATTATGGGCCCCAAGGCAAAGCAGTGCACTGGATGCACACAGTCCGCTGCATACACGCACACACAGAATGCTCAATACGTAAAGACTGCTGAATACACACACTGCTGAATACACATACAGAGAGACTGCTGAATACACACATACAGACAGAATGCTGAGTACAGACAGACTGATGAGTACACACAAACTGCTGAATACATACACACAAACACACACATGCTGCATTGAGGGGTGCAGTGCATGTGTGTACGGGTGCGGAGTGTGTGTGGAGTGCTGTGTATGAGGGGTGGTGTGTGTGTGCAAGAGGGGTGCTGTGTGCGAGAGGGGTGCTGTGTGTGTGAGAGAGGGGGTGCTGTGCTGTGTGTGTGGGGATGTTGTGTGTGTGTGGGATTTGTGCTGTGTGTGTGGGGGGGTGCTGCTCTGTGTGAGAGGGTGCTGTGTGTGTGGGGGGGGTGCTGGGTGCCTGTGTGAGAGGGGTGCTGTGTGTGAAAGGGTGCTGTGTGTGTGTGAAAGGGTGCTGTGTGTGTGTGGGTGGTGTTGTGTGTGTGTGTGGGGGTGCTGGGTGCTCTGTGAGAGGGGTGCTGTGTGTGAAAGTGGGTGCTGCGCAGTGTGTTGGGGGTGTAGTGTGGGGGTGCTGGGTGATGTGTGTGTGAAAGGGGTGCTGTGTGTAGGGGGGTGTTCGTGTGTGTGGGGGGTGCTGTGTGTGGGGAGGTGTTGCGAAAGGGGTGCTGTGTGGGGGGGCTGCTGTGTGGTTTGGTGGGGGGGGAGTGCTGCAAATATATTATTACAATCTGTATCCCCCCTCCCTTCTGCTTACCTTATGTGAAGGAGGGGGACAAATAATAATAGTAATAATAATAATAAACACATTTATTGTAGTTTAAAGACACATTACTGGGAATATTATTGCTGTGAAGCTCTGTTATACACCCAGACACACCAACAATATGGAACACCTAGAAAAGAGGGACATTAAAACAGAAAAGAAGAACGGGGATTTTGACCCGAAATAGGGACTGTCCCTCCGAAATAGGAACACTTGGGAGGTATGTGATTGTATGTGTGTGACTTTGTTTGTGTGTTTGGGGTGTGATTGTCCATGTTTGACTATTATATAAGTGTGCTGGTATGTAAGTTTTTGTTTCGAAAATAAAAAATGTAGGAGCGGGCAGAACCGACTGAGCTAGCAGGAGGACGCATGGTGCTTGAGCTCCTGACGACAGCCGATGATCATATAATCGTTTTGTGCCCTTTTGCACCCCAAATGATTTCATTTGCCTCCCACCTGCTCCCATGATCCCTATGGGCCGGAGACAGAAGAAAAATGCTCAAAATAGCCAGCTGAACATGCTGTTATGGATTCCTTACTGATACGAAGGTCCTCACAGGCTTCACCTAAGATGGTGACCGAGGAACGCTTCAAATCGGAATACTCAGAGGACACCAAGGAAAGGAAGCCTGTGTCGAACACGAAACCTTCCTCCTACGGAACCAAAGGTTTCGTTGATGATACTACCCAATTTACTAAGGGGGACATCAAGTTTTTGTTCCGGGACTTCAAGCAGATGTTCCATGATGAGTTGGGAGACCTCCAACAAGAAGTTGATCTACCCCAGTGCAAACTTACCCTGGAGTCTGCCACGCATTTCCACCCGACAAGCAGAGTAAGGTCTTGGATAGGATTGCGGTTTTGGAATTGTCTGTGCAGTCCCTTCTCCTCCAGCAGAGAATTAGAAATGTGAGGATCAGGGGAATACCAGAGAGTATTGCACCAAAGGACTTGATGCAGTTTGTTCAGGGTCTTGTGGATTCACTAACAGTGTCCCAGGTGACGGGACCACAGCGGTGGATTGGGTATACAGAAAACTCAGGGTTATTGCAGGCCTTGGTGGACTCTCCTTGGGATGTGGTGACACAATTCACTGACATCGCATACAAAATGAAGATACTGCAAAAGGCCAGGACAAGGAGCATTTAGAATATAAAAAGAAAACAAGTAAACAACTGATACAAGTGGTCACAGTACACACACATATATATATATATATATATATATATATATATATACAGGTGATACTCGAAAAATTAGAATATCGTGCAAAAGTTAATTTATTTCAGTAATGCAACGTAAAAGGGGAAACTAATATATGAGATAGACACATTACATGCAAAGCAAGATAGTTCAAGCCGTGATTTGTCATAAGTGTGATGATTATGGCTTACAGCTCATGAAAACCCCAAATCCACAATCTCAGTAAATTAGAATATTGTGAAAAGGTGCAATATTCCAGGCTCACAGTGTCCCACTCTAATCAGCTAAGTAAGCCATAGCACCTGCAAAAGGTTTTTGAGCCTTTAAATCAGGCCTGTCCAACCTGCAGGCCCCCCAGATGATGCTGAACTACAACTCCCATGATTCTTCAAATTAAACAGATAGCCTGGGAATCATGGGAGTTGTAGTTTAACAACATCTGGGGGGGCCGCAGGTTGGACAGCCCTGCTTTAAATGGTCTCTCAGTCTGGTTCAGTAGGAATCACAATCATGGGGTAGACTGCTGACCTGACAGTTGTACAGAAAACCATCATTGACACCCTCCATAAGGAGGGAAAGCCTCAAAAGGTAATTGCGAAGGAAGTTCGATGTTCCCAAAGTGCTGTATCAAAGTACATTAATAGAAAGTTATGTGGAAGGGAAAAGTGTGGAAGAAAAAGGTGCACAAGCAGCAGGGATGACCACAGCCTGGAAAGAATTGTCAGGAAAAGGCCATTCAAAAGTGTTGGGGACTTTCACAAGCAGTGGACTGAGGCTGGAGTCAGTGCATCAATAGCCACCACACACAGACGGATCCTGGACATGGGCTTCAGACGTCGTATTCCTCTTGTCAAGCTGCTCCTGAACAACAAACATCGCCAGAAGTGTCTTACCTGGGCTAAAGAAAAACAGACATGGTCTGTTGCTCAGTGGTCCAAAGTCCTCTTTTCTGATGAGAGCAACTTTTGCATCTCATTTGGAAAACAAGGACCCAGAGTCTGGAGGAAGAATGGAGAGGCACACACTGCAAGATGCTTGAAATCCAGTGTGAAGTTTGCACAGTCTGTGTTGATTTGGGGAGCCATGTCATCTGTTGGTGTTGGTCCACTGTGCTTTATTAAGTCCAGGGTCAACGCAGCCATCTACCAGGAGATTTTGGAGCACTTCATGCCTCCTTCCGCAGACGAGCTTTATGGGGATGCTCACTTCATTTTCCAACAGGACTTGGCACCTGCCCACACTGCCAAAAGCACCAAAGCCTGGTTCAATGACCGTGGGATTACTGTGCTTGGCTGGCCAGCAAACTCGCCTGACCTGAACCCCATAGAAAAATCTATGGGGCATTGCCAAGAGAAAGATGAGAGACATGAGACCGAACAATGCAGAAGAGCTGAAGGCCGCTATTGAAGCATCCTGGTCTTCCATAACACCTCAGCAGTGCCACAGGCTGATAGCTTCCATGCCACACCGCATTGAGGCAGTAATTGCTGTAAATGGGGCCCAAACCAAGTCCATATGCATGCTTATACTTTTCAGAGGTCCGATATTGTTTTATTGATTGCATGTAATATTCTTATTTACTGAGATTGTGGTTTTCATGAGCTGTAAGCCATAATCATCGCACTTATGACAAATCACGGCTTGAACTATCTTGCTTTGCATGTAATGCGTTTATATTAGTTTCCCCTTATACGTTGCATTACTGAAATAAATGAACTTTTGCACGATATTCTAATTTTTCGAGTATCACCTGTATATGTGACCCACTGCATCACCTGGAAGTATACGTAGCCCAATTAATGTGAAGTAAAAGGTAATATACCAGGATACTTAGTTGCAGATAGATCTTAATTCAAATAAGTCTCTATCAAGTCGTGGTAGAGACAAAGTAGTAGTTTAGGTAAAAAAATTGAAAAATAGTAAGCATAGAATAAGTATGCTCCTGTGTACAAAGTAGTATATAACTAGTCAAAATGGTTATATAGGTGCTATTGCGACCATATACCAAGTGAGCTTTATTTTGATATGGCTCTAAGTATATCAGCTCTTTCCCTAATATTATTATTATTATTATTATTATTATTAAATCTTCCGTTATATACCGAAGGAAAAAACCTCTTTAAATTATCTAGTCAGTTAATACAATAAAGCCTGATACATCAGAGAATTATCCCTTCATGAAGCCCTTAGTATAAAGGCTTATAGTTCCTGGTCAGGTAACAATGTATCAAAAAGGATACAATCTGTCATCAAGATGATAGTGTTAGGATAGAGAGTAAAGATTTCAATGAGCCCCACTTGATGAGCCCTATTCCGTTGTATGCACCGTCCCGTATGAGGAGCTATTGCAGTGGCTCTTCACTCCCTTCACTCCCAGGCATCTCCTATGTCTTAGTATGGAGTATCTAATTGAGTGATCGATACCACAGCATCCATGTATCAATAGAGTACATACATACATACATACATAGATCCTGTCTCTCTAATATACATAAAATCGGTCATATTGTGTTTAGTGTCCCTTATAGGAGCTACTTCCATTTTTCATGAACAAATATATGTTATCTATACATATGAAATGTGTTCATTAATAATTCCACTAATCATTTGGATTTAAGGGAGAAATACATTATATTATAAAGTGCATGTAGCTGGTATTTATAAGTACATATGCGTGGTATGTGTGATCTAGTATAGAGGTGGCATAAATAGGTAGACATAGGGTATATGTGTACTAGGTAATATATTCCTCACTATGTATCAGTGAAGTATCTCTTAAGTTATATATACTAAGTGGAATAAAAGGATTGCATATCAACAAACCAAGGTATTAGGTGATTGTAAAAAATGATAAAATTAAGTATACACACAATTAAAGCTACTATTTACATTATATACAAGCGTAACTGTCCTAGGAATATATAGGTAATGTAACTATTCAGGGATGAATGGTGTATATGAAAACCCCTCATTCAGCCCTAAAAGGACAAAAGGACCAGAAAAGAGTATTGTGCATGTGTTTGGAGCCTGCTTGTGGGATTGTGTGTTTGTAGAGTGCTGATTGTGGTGTGGTTTTGTGTTAATAGGTTGGTTTCAGTCATGTTGTGTTTGTGGTGCAATATGTGTGGCTAGGTGCTGTAGAGAGTTTGTGTATAGGGTGCATAGTGTGTATAGGGGATGCAGCGAGTGTGTGCATACGGGCTGTAGTGTATGTGTGTATAGGTGACGTAGTGTGTGTAGGGGTTGTAGAGAGTGTGTGTTTAGGGAATATAGTATGTGTACAGTATAGTAAGGAATCTAGTGTGTGCATAGGGGATCCAGAGTGTGTATGTCAGAAATGTAGTGTGTGTGTTGGTGGTGCAGTGTGTGTGTGTAGGGGATCTAGTGTGTGTTTGAAGGACCCAGAATGTGTATGGTAGATCTAGTGAGTGTGTGTGTGTAGATGGTTCAGAGTGTATATAGGGATCTAGTGTGTGCATATGTGTTGATGATCCAGAGTTGGGTAAGGGATCTAGTGTGTGTCTGGAATGTAATGTGTTCAGGGGTGCAGTATGTGTGCGAGGGGTTCTGTAGTATGTTTGGAAGTATTGTGTGTGCGTGTTTTTGGTGCAGTTTGTTTGGGGGTTGCTGTGTGTATGTGTAAGGTGTGCAGTGTGTATGAATCGTCATTCTCTATCTCTACCAGCACTGTTCCCCTGCGTGCCCTGCAGTGATGCCAGGAGCCAAGATATGACCTCACTCCGGCCCCAACATCTCTAAATGGTGCATGAGGTTCCGTGCTGGAAGACAACATGCTCTTAGAAATTACTCTATTAATCTATTTAAATATGTATTTTTATGTTACACCCATGTGGTCAAAATATGGTATTTTTTTTACAATTGGAGTCTCATCTGTTTTTAATCTGAATCTGTTTATACAATTAATACGTTTCCAAACTTCAGTTATGAATGTTGCTATCTTGTGGTTTAATATTATATGTTGTTACATGCATCTTTATTTCAGATTGACAAACCTGGAAAATCTTCCTTACTGATTCAGGGTAGGTCAACCTTCTATTTGCACTTTGGAGAGTTGGTTGGGTTTGGTCTCACCACCCTCTTTTTGGCAACGAGCTATATGCTCTCAGATATACTTTAACTTTCAGACCAGAATCCGTGCCATGCTGATGAGACCCACAAGATAAAAACTGTATACACTGCTTCTGGCTATTGGTCCTTCTAGTTCCCAATTCTCAACTCCCAACATCTTAAAAAAAGATGTCTTTAAATCTGTCCATTTCTAACGGTACCTGCAGAAATACACAGTAAAGTCTGAAATAGGATACCCATCTGTGCTCATTTGCATGTCATTCAGGGAACTCTGGGACAGTTGTTGTAATGGAAGCGTCTGTTGGAGCGGAATCAAGGTCAGCCTCCTTCAAACCAACTATGGGTTCGGGCCTGGCAGGGGGTATCTGCTTTGGGGATGCGAGTGCAATGGGGCCATTCAGATTGCGTTTCCCCGGGTGCTGAAGGACCAATGGGCTCTGTTGGGATGTTGGGGTTTTGTGTTTTGGGGGAGGGGGATTTGCAGACTGTCTTGCACCTGGCTGAATTTATGGAAGAGTGTGTTTTGTTATGCAGGTTACCTGGCATTGGCTGTTGTTTGTGTTTGCTATCATTGGGTTGATGTGGTAATTCCTCCGTAGTGTGGGTGGTCGGTTGGTTCCTGTGGGGTCTGGGTTTGCTGTGTTGTCACCTCCAGGCTGCAGGGTGCTGGGAGGGAGTTTCTTGTGCTGTTGTTCCCCTGGAGCGTGGATTCATAGTCCTGTAAGTCTTTGTGGATGTAGTTTTCTCATAGGGCTTGTGCTCTTCCATCCTGTTTGTCTGGAGGAGAGGTTTGAAGTGGATATGTGTGCATGCGAGTTCGTGTTTGACCCTCAAGCATTCAATGTGGGGTGTAGATATATCAACTTCAGCAGACGATACTCTGATATCAATCGGGAACAAGTAAGAGGTTTAGTGGTCAGTGGTTGGCAGGAGGAAGCTAACTCAAGCGGTTATATCCAGCCAGGATACCGAGACCCACTACAGCTATGGTAACATGATTTCTCCAGTTTATTCTTAAAGCCCTACTTGAGACATGCAGGTGATGCTTAACTTCATTTTTCTCTTTGCACTGTGAATAATTTTCTCTTTGCACTGTGAATAACACTCTCTTTGGTACCTACTTGATTCATGTTGAGATTCCGTTGAATTTCCATGATACATCTTGACATGTAATAAATCCAAACAGACAGCATAGTATACTAGCAGTGCAGTATGTTTCTGATGCGTTGACTTGGGATCTAGGGCAATCCCCCTTCCATCTCAGCAATTCTGTATTGACTCCAGCATAGAGGTACGTTCTCAGGGATATTATTTCACTGAAACCATACCAGAAATCTACTTTTGGTTTAACCGACTTCCCTCTGATTTTAATTTTGAGTTCCCATACCAGCGTATAAACCAACCAACTGGTAGGGAGTGCAGTTAATAACCATGGAGATGACATAAAACAAATGCATTTGCAAAACATATGCTTTAATATTCACCAATCATTTTTTTTAATATTTCTATTGCAAGTGTTTTTGACGCATTACACCTTATCATTAATGTAACCACAAATTTATCATAATACTTTTTAATTACAATTATTTATTGCCTGTTTGGAGCCAGCCCTATGGGTCTAGACTAGAGTATTGCATTAATTAGATAAAAAACAAAACAACAAGCATTAAAAAGTACAAATGATGGAACGGATTTAGACAATTTCTTGAACGATATGGCTTTATAGGTGCTCAGATAAATCCACCCAAATGATTTATTTCAGGCATGTGAAAACACAGAATATAAATGATCTCCATAATTTAATTTAATTTGATCCCCGAGGCATATGTCTATCATTTCCCCTCATTATCACAGAATCCATAACGTGAAATCTTTGTTTACCTACTTGATGACCCAATTCAACTAAATACGCCAGCATATTCAACATTTTTAACATCAATATTTGATTTGCGCTGGTTGATGCTTTCCCTGACTTTTCAAATAATCTCTCCAACAGGCCTCCG